>LR537955.1:209420-278635 GCA_900883565.2 Caenorhabditis panamensis
GGGGAGAAGAGGTGCAACAAACGTAGATGACAGGCAATATTTATAGCGTCTACATTGCCTCTTGTCCATGTCAAGACAAGTCATCTACTTATTGCGTACCGTGATCTTTATCGGGAACTTTTTCCGTACTTTCCTTCACGTTTTTTGTGCTAGTCTAGTTTTCCTGGTTCTATGGTTCCATTGAAAGTCATTGATCATGTATCAGAAAATCTTTAACTTTGCTTGAAGACTTTTCAATTCTCGACTTTCTCCGGCTCTGCTCATACTGAAAAATGAGCAGTTTGGTTCAAAAAAGCTTTGAAAAGAGTATAAAATATCTACCACCAAATTTGATAACATAATCCTCACGTGTTTCGCGCCTTTCGTTACTCTAAAAAAATGGACGTCTTCATTTGCCGATCGGTTCTGCTATTTGATTGCGTTATACGCGGACGTCGCCGGCTTTCCCAACAAAATCATGCAACACCAAACGACGCAAGACGACGTAAGAGATCCAGCCGATGCCATACAGTCTCTCAATTCAATATTGTCTCTTTATCCGCGCCATCCCAAATGCGGGGCATTTTCATCTTCGGCGCACAGTCAGCGCGCAAGTTTTTCTTATTTTCCTCCGTATTCCATTCACTTCATCTATATCTCTCTTCTACCTTCTTTCCTTTTTTTCACAGTCTCTTAGGCCTGCCAGGAAGAAGCCTCTGGGTATCTGCTTTCTGAGGATCGTCCTCTGAAAATCAATGGCAAGATTGTCACCTTTAAATCTAGTATTTTTGAAGGCGTCAGCGTCATTTGACATACTTCCAATTCTGCTACTTTACACTGTTTTATCGTTGCGCGCCAGCCTTTTTTTTGATGACTTGCACTTATCTTATCAGTTTTCACTGACTGCGTCGGGTTGCGCCATCACATCCCTCCGTGTTCCAATTATGACGACAGATGATTTGGAACACCTTCGACTCATGAACTAGTGAATTTGATAACTAGGTGGATCACTCATACTCTACTACGAACTACCAGTGTACTAAACTTGTCATAATCCGTTTTTGTTTCTATCTCTCTTTGTTTATATTTCCATGTTGTTGCCAAATACAAGCCACCTATCTAATGGTCCCTTTCTCATGATATCACTAGGTTATCTTTATAACTTGTGCGGACCGACTGATTGCGTAATCAGACTTGTATTGGAGATCTAAACAGATAGGAAACGGACGGAGTGATGAATCAAAAAACGGTAGGTAGGTAATATAGTAGTAGTGAAAAAGTAATAAAGCGGACGAGAACAATGAGAAAATTTCTTAACCGGGCCCATCCTCTCATCTTTTTTTCTTCCTAAACCTATTCTAGATCAGAATTAGAAGCGGAATGAGTAGGTCTATAAAAAATCGAGACCCACCTCTGCGGGAGGGCTACTTCTATTCGACGAGAGCGCATCGCGCGCCTTGATGGGTAGAGAACCAGAGATACAAGTTACTGTGAAAGATGTGAAAAAAACGAACTGTAGCGGTGCCTGGCACGACCCCCCGGCGACACGCTAGTGAATTGCCATACTCACACGTTTGCTTTCTCCATCGTTTTTCTTCGCCTCCGCCGAGGAAGACGTCTTCAATTTCTACCTGTCGCTTCTTTTTCCACCTTCTCCCCCCACATGTCCCGTCCCTCTCTCGATCATCTTCTTTTCTCCTGTAGACGTTCACTATTTCAGGCCTCCGTGTCGACCTTCAACTGCCTCTCACCCCCACCTCAGCAGTGCCTCACATAGGTAGCCAGCCCGTTGGCGGATTTAGTGGACAAGACGACGTGCGGCCCGTCTTACGGTAAGACGAGAGAGTCTTCGGATGCAGAGAGCCATTGAGGAGGGGCAGAGACATCCCGCACAGTAGCTCGCTTCTGCCGTCGGCCGCAGGGTGGGAGGAGTTCAGTCTACCGTCGGGGATCGCCCGGTCCGTCCATCCACGGCATCACCGAACCCCTACTCTCACTTTCCCTGATTGCCCCGCCCACTTCTTGCCGTACCCTCCGGTCCGTCGGAAGGCTCATCCTCATCCATACCACTTTCTCTCTTCCATACCGTAACATCTTCTTGCTCCAGACCCAAACCACCTCCCGTGCGGCGCCGACGGCTGATGTGCGAAGACGAAATAATGATCCAAAGACCAAATCATGAAGGCGAGCTCTGTCCTGTGTGTGGGGATCGAGTTTCTGGATACCACTACGGTCTCCTGACATGCGAAAGTTGCAAGGTGAGTCCTTTTCTTCTGGCAGTTCTTGATTTTTCGCGCATCTCTTTCTTCATCTTTCACTTTTTCTGCGCCGAGAGGGGTGGCCTTATGATAAGGTCATTTGTAGCTAGTGAGAGTCCCGACTCAGGGACACGTTCGAGCCCTCAAGGACAGACAACTCTCACCGCCCAAAATCATTCACTTGTTGCCATATGACCCTCACGTAGGTAATGGCCACTTTTTCTCGCTCTCATTCATACTTTCAACTATTTATATAACTTTTCACTTCTCCTACATCCTCATCACTAATATTATCTTATTACAGGGCTTCTTCAAACGTACAGTACAAAACAAAAAGGTGAGTACTGTAACCAATTTTCATTCTGCGTTCTATCGTAAAGCTTGTTTCATAATTTCATTATTGGTTTTCCAGGCCTACACATGCTCAGCAGAACAAAGTTGCCACGTGGACCGAACCTGTCGGAAAAGGTGTCCGAGTTGTCGGTTCAACAAATGTATAGCAATGGGGATGAAAATGGAAGGTACTGTCACTCGAGATATCCATCATAACAGCGTAGAGCGGGCCGGTGATCCTATCGCTTAGCTATAAACCATCAGTGAGCCACCGACTGTTTTGCCAGCAAATCGTTCAAGATTGATGGGATAAGTGGTTGTAACTGTTATCATCTGAGTTTATCTCCTTTTGCCACCAATCCCACCTGCCGCCACCTTTCTCATCATCAAAAGCTTGTTCTTGGTCTTGTTCTTGTTCCTCTGTAATAATTGCGCAACGTTTACGTTTTTATGGATCTGATTCCCTTTCTCTCAGGCGGCGCTTCCTTTCTCGCTTCTTCCTCTTTCTTCTCTACTTTTCTTCGGTTTCTCCAATTTCTCTCCTTTTTCCGATGCTTCGTTTCGTTTTTGCATGACAACAAAAACGATATATTGAAAGTGAGAGATGCAAAATTGGATATGAAACGAAGAGAGACGGTAGATCTGACAGGAGGGAGACGCACCGAAAAACCGGTACCTGGGGGTAGGGAGTGCGCATCTCTACGGCGGCAGACGACGCCGACGGTGGCGCCGGCGCAACCATTTTGAATGAGAATGGATGGGAGGCACCCCTAGGGCCTTAAGTTCAGCAGGAACCGCGGCAGAGCGTGTACAACTTACTTCCGGAGACAAAGGGGATGGAATCCTGTTGTGCCTACTATTACTATCGGAATGAGCGGTCGGAGATGTGGCGGATCATCAAAGTACAGAACAAGAGGGGAACTGGAGCCGCCGGCTCGTAATTATAGGTGTACTCCTCTCACTACGCGCGCTTTGTTTGGAAACATGAAGTGCCGAACTCATTCATCGCCGCCTCATAGTTAGGGGGTCCTCTAGGTGTCCCACTCAATTGACGGGTGTCTTTCGGGCAGGCGTGCGGCAAAAATGACTGTACTTGCCAGCCGCATTCAATGAGCCGTGTGCGGCAGGCATCTGTAAATTGCAAGGGACGATGAGCGAATAATTGAGGTATTTTGCAGCGGTCCGTGCCGATAGGATGAGAGGTGGACGGAACAAGTTCGGCTCATTTTACAAAAGGGATCGAGCAAGTAGGATGCAAAGGAATGCAATGAGAGTGAATACCGTCATTCCAGTAAGCACCGGATCAGTACAACAGACATTCTATCAACCACCTGAGCACCAAGTTTCCAGCAGGTACAATCCAGTTTTGGTGAGCTAGTGTCATAACCTCTTTTCTTTCAGCACAACAGACCAGAACACCCAAATTCAGTACTTTGACCAAACCAAAGTAAAAACGGAATACATCAAAACAGAATACGATGCCCACCTCCAGAGCCCTACCCTTTCCAGCAGTACAAACCAACAACGTAAGTTGCAGCTTTGTATAGTTCTTCTATCCCCGTATAGCATTTTCAGTGTCCGACTTCATAATGAGGCCCGGGTACCTTGTGGACCCTCATGATAGTTTAGCAGCACTTCTTGGTTCTACAATTGAAGACCCTTTACTACGACACACCTTCCCAACGAGTTACCCACTAGCCGAAGTCAAACAGGAGCCATTTGACTACACGGAACACTTTGTTCATCATCAAATCCACGAGTATTCTCCTTACACGACCAGTAACACCAACTACGCCACAATGATGCCAATGACCACTGTTGCCAACACCCAACCACTGGTCACTTCTACCTCTTCCAGCAAGACTTTCGGAGAGTTGACACCAAGAGTCAACAGCACCACTACAATCGTCAGGGCTCCGGAAACCACCAGATCTTCCCCGATCCTCCCAGTCTGCCCAATCCCAACCGAGAAGACTGTGGACCATTTCTACAACAGCACTCTTGCTGAAATGTGCAAGTCACTCCCAGACGAGGCTCAAATCGTTCGATACATCAATAATGTCAAGAGCTCCTGCAAACCAGAATCCAACGCATTTGCCATCAATGTTGCCGAGGAAAACCTGAAAGATATTGTCACTTGGGCCAAGAATAACGAGTACTTCAGCAAAATGGATGTAAGTCTTACAATGAGTCATTAACGGGTTCCGGGTTAGGTGCTATGTTCCCATTCTGTACTGTTCCGGTCATCTTCTTTTTATCCTCATTTTCTCACAAGATGGATAGATTGCCGGCTTCCGGAACATCAAAGCGATGTTCGGCCGCATATCGCATCTCACACAAACACCTATCCACCACCATTGTTTTCTTACCGTGCCCCATTATGTAGTACTAATTTCCGTTCCTAAATTGCATCGCACCCACTTGAACGTGTCGAGTACTAAAGTGCATTTATGTCTTCCAGATGAACGATCAGATGAACTTGCTGCAAACCTCCTGGATTACCATTCACATGGTTGATATCACTTATGCGATGGTCCGCGGAGATCTCCAATCACAGTACAAACTTTCGAACGGAGAAGAGTAAGTGGTCTGATAAATGATTGGATGGGAATATGGAAAGAAGGGGTTAGATTTGATTAGTCAATCAACTTTTTGCGCAATCCTTTCCATTCCCGGCAAGATATAAACAAACAGCGCGGCGGTGCGTAGGAGATGGGCCATGAAGATAAATCTTGTGATGCAGTCACTCATACCCACCGATTACCTCCGACTATTACCTTAGGTGCCGCTAAATGACGTAAGTCGGTCTTGATTCCCAAGCTGATAATCTTACCATCCTCCGCTGACCGGCTCACCATAAATATCGGTTGCGTCGGGTTCCCATCACCACACCGCCAATAAGGATTACGGAACCAATTTTGGATCCCGAAACGGGTCTACCGCTTCTTGCGTAACGATAACATTGTAAAAGATAGTCGGCGCAGTATACTTTAGTAGAGGGAAGTTAGTCAATGGTTTCTTTTTAGTTCTTAGCCCCCTGTAAACTTCCGTGAACTGTCATAAAAGTTGCATTCAATGGTTCTTTGCAGAGTTCCGATCGGATTTATCGCTCTTCTTGGCAACCGGGATATGATCCCAACATGGAATGATATTGTGCTCCGGCTACGCAACCTGGGATTCGGAAAATACGACTACTGCGCCTTCCGTCACCTTGCTCTCTTTGATCGGTTCTACGAAAATGACAGACAAGTGTCCACTGTCCGTCGTCAAGTCCTCCAATCCTGGGGAGAAGTCAGATGCAGCTCCGCTTTCATCGACCTCTTCGAGCAGATCAGGTAAGAAATCATGGTATAAATCAAAACCATTTCTGTGGTGTCCTTGGCGTATAGGTATTCCCAAATCCAATTAATCTTTCCTGATGCCAAATTAGCGACGTGCCGTATAATTAGTGCTCCTGTTCCCCTATCCGCTCGTAAAACTTGTTGGACCCGTCTCTAGACAAAAGGAGGAAGCATGAGAATGGAGAAGAGAAAAAAGTTATAATAGAATGAATGGGGCTCTCATTTATTCTGGTTGGGTTGATGCGCGAGGAACACTGTGAGAGAGATTAGGAGAATGAAGACAGCCCTTGCGCACAATATGCGAATGGTACTGTTGCGCAGCAGGGACACAACTAACTACTGTCACGCTCTTGACTTATGAATATGAATAGGAAAAAGAATCAGAACCGATTAACAATGTCTCTCATTACAGAGCTCTGGCAAACGCTGCTCAGGAATATCTGTGGGATTTGGGAGTTCGCAACCCGCAGACTTGGAATCACTTGCAAACGGGACCAGAACAATCGCTAGTAATCGAAATGATCAGCACCTACGCCGGACGATTCAGAGAACGCATCCATGTTCCAGTTCACACTCTTCACCATAACGCGTATGCCCCTGTCCCATATATGGCATCGTGAACTTCCCAATTCTTCTAGGAGCTGAATTTCTTCCTCCAAGGAACTCTCTTCAAGCATCTATACCCGTTTAGCGATCTCGCTCAAACTCCTCCACGGGACTGTTGACCGTTCATACAACATGGTCCTCCTGTCGTTGCCGCATGTTTTGTCATTATACTTGTTCTCATCCCTCATTCCACTAAATATATCACTTCTGTCTCTAGACCTCAATCCTCAACTCCCCATGCATTTCATTCATTCATTCCGTCTTCCTCTCAAGATCTGTATGAATTTCGTGCATTTCCGTGTCGTGTCAGCTTTCAATCGGTATCATTCCTTCCTACAATGCATCAATTGTAACTTGCATTTGTAATTTTTTAAACGATCAGTTTCGCCTTTTTGTGTATGTATTATCCTAGTGCTCCTGTCAGCTTTTAACTGTTCCTTCGGGAACAAACATCTCTTCGCATCTCCGTCCACAATACCCTGTTGTCTGAAACTTGCATTTTTTCTTTTTTCCACATTTTTTCTAGGTCGAATTGTCTATCATAACACTCTGAAACCACATTGCCGTCCCTTCTGATTTTTGCTTCTCGTTCCCAAAACTTTAAAACTGTTCTCTTTTGAAAAACGGATGATTGTTTTTACATGCAATTAATATTATATGTTTTTTCCCCTACTTTTTCATTGTTTTATATGTGCAGATGGAAATTTATGAGAAAAAAGTTTTTTTTTCGAATCTTCTTGTTCTACTTTTTTGTAGTCGATCTGATCCTTGATTGCACTTGAGAGTACCAGTGGAAAACTTGAATTGCTTCCTTCTTCAAAATGGCGTTTCACTATTGACAGTAACCACGGAACCGGCAACAACGTTATGTCAATCACCGACAAAAAATAGAAGTCCTGCGGGTGCCCCTCATGTTTTGTCGTCTGTTTCTCCAACATGATCCATTGTTCCAACAACCAACCTGGCAACCCAGGTACATCTTCATGCGCAGAAAAAATGGAAGAAAGCTGTCGCCTATTCTACCTCCCACGGAGACGGAGACAGGAGACCAGCGATTTACCCGAACTGGTTTTATATGTCTTCTTTTTCTCTTTCTTCCTTTTTTTTCGTCGATCAAAGAAAGGAAGAGAGGCACCCCACACGCTCTTCTTCACACGCACCGCCGATTTCTGCAGTTTTTCAACTTGCGCGTACTTGCCCTCTTAGGCAGCAGGGCAGGCTGTAAGACAGGACACATAAAAAATCGAGAGAAGCAGTTGGGAGGTGAATTCATTCGGCAAATCGATTACGTCAATGATGAGGGTTCTGGTATGGGAAATGGAAAATAAAGAATACTTCTTTGTTGGTGTTAGGTTGATGATGATCGGATTGGCAGAGAAGAAGGGACGGAAGGTGGTGGGCAAACAAGAAGGGGGCTGAAAATTGTTCACGATACATCCGAGAACAGAGAAAAAAGTCATGGGCTCATGTACATACAAACATGCACTTTTCCAGATTCTGATTTTTCACAGGTCTGGTCGTTTTTTGTGTTCCTGTGTACCCACGAGTCTAACTTCTTCCAACGTTCTCATGTTTCTCCAATGACCCAAACCACCCAAACCTTTTGAATCAAAATCCCACAAACATCCGATTTCTTGTTTTACCAGTTCCGAAATCTATTTTTACCCGATTTCTTGTATTACCATTTTCCCATTCTTCAATTACCATTTCCTAATTGTCTACTCAATCCGCTCCATTTACGACTTTTCAACTCCGAGGTTTAGATTAGATCGGATGGTATAAAAACAGACAAGGCACCCTGACAAAAAGAAAATTGTACCTGCAATCCACTTCTCCAGTTTTAATTTCCCATCTCCTACGGCTACAGTAATCGTTGGCAGCTGCCACTAGCGGAATTCTTATTTCTTTCTCATCCCCTTTTTTGCCAAAAGACCTACCGACCTCATCATCAAAATCGTAATTGCTTTTCGGAGAAAATGAAAAGAGGAGAAACCGAAACGAACTGACAGTTTGTATCCGAAGATTTCATCGTTTTTCTTATTCATTTCATCGTCTAAAAAACGGTTTTTTATGATGGTGGGAACGGAACGTCTTCTGATAGAAAACAACAAAAATGAGGGAAGAGGAGGGGATTGATATGCAAATGAGACGACCCGGGCGGCTGTAAATTAGAATTCTATTTGGACTAACAAAGAAGTGACGGTGAAGAACTAGAGATTAGTCATATTTGTTCAATCTTCTTGGGAACTGAATCTCTTCAGATTCATTGGTCCCGGTTGTCCCGAAAAGAAGTTTGGAGAACAGGGAATTGAAAAAAACACAGAGATTACACACTCTAAACCCTCTTTAGACAGTTTTGATTTCTGTTCTTCAATTCCCCGCAATTTTCGAAAGGAAGTAAAAACCACCACGGAAAATTTCTGCTCTCTGTTTTCCAGATTGCGTTCAAAATTCACCAGACAAGAGTCTTCACGCTAATTTCCTGTTTTCTCTGTCATTTCCTTCTTGGAAGCAGTGTGTGAACGATGCAAAACAAAAACAGTCATTTTTTGAACAAAAGAGTTCAGATTACTGAAGAGGTCTCTTGAGGGTGTCAAATGGACGCAACATTGTGCTGCTCTTCAGGCTCATCCTTCCGACGGAACAGAGTTCGAGTGATCCGTACTCTGTAATTACGCAGTCACCGCGCGCACTGCTTTGACCCATTCGCACCTATTCAAAGGTATTGTTGGGAGGTGGTGAAGTATTGAGCAGGGGTAGTGATTTAGAAGGATTCCAATGGGGGAACTGTCAGAATTCGTGCAAATCTATCTCAGATGACGTCAAAACTCCTTGAGACCAGTGGCTTCATAGTATCTCCACTTCTAAAAAAGAACCCCACTCGTCGAAGATTCTGAATCATAATTAGATCCCCATCCTAAGACAATTTCCCTTTTTTTCAGATCCCAGAAAACACATGTTCTTTTCAAAAACCATTTATTATTTCATTTCTATCATAATCGAGCAATGAAACAGGCGATGAATTACAAGAAGAATTCCGTATCAAGTAGAGAATTTGTTTTTCAGCTGTTTGTTGCACATTGTACACGGAGATGAATGGGGGAAACCATGAATTATTGTTCTAAAGCGATCACAAATACACATAAAGCAGTAGTAATACCGTATTTAGACTAGCCAGGAGCCAATGATTCAGGACTTTTGTTAAAAGGTGAAAGTCCCAAAAAGCAACTAGCGGGAGTGGGGGGTAATATAAAACATTTTCAAATAAAGGCAAAAAAAGAATCTCAAAAAGTTATCGTTGCAATTACAAGTATCAATTCATCATCACAATAGTCTCTGTGATCCCGTATTTCCTCAAATCGAGCTGGGCACCGTCACAATCGACCGCCTTGTAGTGCTGTCGAAATGTGTGCTGAGCAGTTGAGAGCATGCCGGATTTCCCTGAAAAGTCTCATTGAAAAACACTGACAGACTGGAACATTCTCGAAGAACATTCAATTAGACACTTCCGTACCGGACTCACTCGTCTGATTCCACACGCGGTCTTCACCGAATCCAACAGAGCCACGAAGGCGGCGCGGAAGTGCTCGTTACAGTATCCGTAGAGGAATGGGTTCACGATTGTTGATCTGGAAACAATTCAGAGTTCATGAAAGCCAAATGAGCGGGGAAATTGTGCAGACACAGTCTTATTGTCATGCTCTTACTCATTTCTCACTCATTCTTCCTATTAGAAATTCATCGACGTCGTGTTTGATCATTCTACTCGACTAACTTTTCCCTCTTGCAGCTCTCAACTTTCAATTCTAGTCTCATGAACTCTTTTTCCCACAGCACAAAGCACATGCTGGTTTTTGAGACACCAACCAACTGAATTCGGGGTTCTTTCCCAGACTAGAGAATTTGGGTACCAATTATGAAATTGTACTGAACTTGCACTGAACTATGAGACAAAGGACAAAACAAAACATACGTCATTGAGATGCAATGGAAAATGATTCCGAAGAGGTAGTCCTGGTCAGCGATGATTCCAGGGAGTGCAGAATAGTCTCGGAGGAAGTTGAATCCGACAGCTGGAAGCCAGGAGAGGGCAAATGTCACGGTCTGAAACATTGATAATCAGATTACAGTTGCCAATTTTGTGAGGAGATTCCCTCTTCTCCCTGGTTTCCCAATTTTCAATTGTTTATTATTCTAGAATAGAGACGTTTGCATGATCTTCCTAGTCTTGGACATAAAACGCGCACCCTCTTATTATAAACCAACAGAACAGGGACAAGGAACCAAATAATTTCCTGAAAACCAAACCGACCATTATAATCAGCATGCGATTCGTGCGGAGTCGTCGTTGAGTGAGCTGCCGACGTGCTTCTGACATCAGTTCTTTCTGGCTCCCTCTGACAAACACTCCACGTCGCAGTTTGATTGAGATGGAAGCGTAACAAAATGTGATCGTGATCAGTGGGAACACAAATTGGATGATGAACACTACCGTACCTAAATTAGATGTTTTCTAGTTTTTCGGTTAGTTGGATGTTACCATAAACACTTCTCAAGTACGCATCTGGTCCCCAGTTCTCCGAGCAGTACTCTCCACAGAAGTTTCTGTACTGCATGAGCTCTTGCTTCATGAAAAGAGGCACGGAGAGTCCAACAGAGATTAAGATGTTGAAGATTATCATCTTCAGCGCTTGATCTTTTCGGATTGGTCTGAAAATCCGAGTCTTACACACGGATCGTGTTACGTTGTGTGTTTACTCTTTAGTCGGGTGACATATCAGGATAAACCTGTCTATGGCGATTGCAGTCAGGGTTAAAGTGGAGAAGCTCAACGCAGTTCCCTGAAATACGTATACTGTGAGTAATAGTAATCAGATTTGGCTGTCACCTGCAGCAGTGGTAGTAGATGACATAACGGCGCTCCGAACAGCCAAACTTTTGAGAATGCTGTAATGGGTGTCACAGAACCACTGACTATCGCCACAAAGATGTCGGACACTGACAGGGACACGATGAACATGTTCCGGACTGACTGAAGCGCTTTGAATCGTACCACTGACATCACCACCAACAGGTTTCCAGTTACTCCAACCCTGAAATCATTTCTTGTTGAACCCAAGTTGTTTCCTGCTTCCTTCTCCCATCCCTCAACAAAAGTTCGAAACTCCAAAACACTTGGCGGTCTTTTTCCCCCAACACCTCTCCTTAAGGATCCACTAATCTCTGATCTCTTGAAAATGCCTCCTTCCCATGTCAATGACCTCTGTCTCAAACATTTTCCGGCAAGACCAATGGGCAGAGGGGTATAGTATTACATATGGTTAATTGGATGTAATGTGCAGTCAATTTGAACTTTGGAAGTTCAGTTTTCCAAAAGACAGATCGGTTGTTATCATAATGACTATCAAGTTGATAACTGATCAGTTTGCACATGATTTGTCTAGAGATTTTTTGATTCAAAAAAGTGCAAAACCAAAGGAAGAAAAAAAAAAGCTGTGCAATATGTATTCTGTCAAAGTAAACACTGTCTGATCCTTAAAGCTCAAAAATGCTTGAAAGCTTCTTTATTTTCCATTTTTCAATCTTCAAAAACTGGATACTTGATCAGCTTGGATCAAAGACCACTCCAGACCGGAAGAAGTGGATTAATTGAGTTGGTGACGACCTGGCCCATCTCGATTGCCCAAATTCTGGCCAAATCCAATTTTCAGAAAAGAGTCTGACAGAAGAGAACAGCACGAGAGATGTCTAATTGGTCTAATTGAATCTCGTGGAATCTTTCTTCACTCCAAATAATTCCGTAGGCTCCGTGAATGAGCAATGTTGTGTTCATGTTGTGACCCACTTCAGAGTCACATGGTGATAGATAATTTGTGGGTTTCCATTCGTTTTTTGGTCCCTAGTCTTTTGATTTTTCATTTTGGAAATTGGACTTACACAACTATAATTGTGTAGATAGTTGCCAGTATAGCGATTGGAAGCGGATGAAGAGTCAAGTCGTGTTTGGTCTGCCACAAGTATGCACGGATGTCGATGCAATGATTTGTGGCACTCATTGCAGGATCCACGCTGAAAAAATAAAGAAATAGATCATGAATGAAAGTAGGAAGTAGAAAAGAGAGAAAGTGAGCAGTTCAAACCCCGAATCTGAACTTCGAAAACGTGACAACAAGCGACACCAGAAATAACTTCTAACCCAACCCGATATTTATATTTTTCATATTTGCATTCGAATGATTTCTGGAATTTGAATTCTGAATTCGAATTCAGGGTTGCTCTCGAGAAGCCAAGAAACGAACTTTTTCCAGAGGACTATGAAAAATTCCCAATTTCTGGTGAATCGTCCAAGCCGTCGTCCACACCACTGACACAGAAATCTATTGAAAAGTCAGGAAAAAGGGAGAGAGACCTTTCGCCGTGGGAACAACTGAACAGCAGGGACACAAACAACAATTGGCCACGTCATGGAAAGGAGAAGGTTGGTTCGGTTGGGTTTGAATTAGAAAAAAAAGACAAAAAAGCATCTCCATTTTAATTCCACTGCAAAAAAGAGGAAGAAGGGGGAGGGAACTGGGAAGAGTAGGATAGTAGGGAAATGGGGGCGGGGCCAGGGTTTTCGTAATTCATTCATTCTACAACGCCTCTTTTCGGAGGAGCGGAAGGGAAGGGGGAAAACTTGCATAGCATAGAGAACAGGGAAGAGTAAGCGTTCCAGGTCCAGAAAGATCAAGTTATAGTAATCTTGCAGTGTATTTGGTGGATCATGTTCTGAAAACTACACCCCAGCTCAAACACTCCTTCTTCTATTGCTTGAATACGGGAACATTTGAGCTGAAAAGTTGAACCCAACAAGTCAAAAAACGGCGCTCATCTAAAAATAACGGAAAAGGCATTGTGTACTCGAGTTCGGAATCAGACATGAGGTCGGACGCAGAGTCTCAAAAAAAGAGAAAAAAAGAGAGAAAGCGGCAAAAGTGGAGGAGTTCAATTGTGAAGAAGAAACTTTTAAGGTGAGCGCGGTGAAGCGAGCGTTTTTGGCATTTGAAGGGTCGAGAGTGGAATCCATAAAAAAGAATGTGTGTAGGCGTGTTTTGAGAGAGATAGATAGATGTTCCACAGTCTTGAAGCAATTATGTCATCAACTATGCACAGACGTTCCCTTTCTTCTCTTCACACCATAACAAGGACTCTCTTTATCTTCTCTTTATTTCTCTTTCTGCAGGAAAGTGGAGAGTGTGTCCTTGCACAAGACCTAAGATCCAGAAGCTCAGTGGGGGAACACAAAAAGTGAAGAGTCGGAAAATAGCTAGCAGAAGAGAGGAGCTAGAAACTAATCTTTTTTTGGAGATGATGAGGATGGGAGAGATGAACACGGACTGGGGATAGTTCAAAAGGCATGAAACAGAACGAAATGGAAAATGAAAAACATGTTTTTTGAAGGAAAAAAAGAAGCAGAAGTAAGTGAGGGAGGAACGGACCAAGATTCTCTGTTCGGTTCCCGGAGATGAGCTGGAAACGAAGAGGAAAGACAGTAGAAACTGAGAGAGTGAGCTCATCAAGTTCAATCAAATTACGCGTTCTGGTGGTCGGAAAACATTTGTTTTTGTCTTGTCCTAGGAATGGATATGAAATGTATGTCTACATGTTCATAGATGGGAGCGTCTCAGATGGTATAAACAAGCATAAACGTCTGTTTTGATGAGTACAATGAATGTTTCTGAGAGTTTTGTAAGAAGATGTATGGTTTTGTTTAGCAGTTCACAAACCCACATGATGTTAGAATCTGGTGGAAACATTTAAAAAGAATGGCTCGAGTCCGTAAGGTCAAAGTTGCTAAACTCCACCCTCTTTTTGCATGAAACATTTATAGGACAACATGGCATATTGAATAACATACCAAGTATTGAATTTGATCATGGAAAAAATGAGCAGACAAATAGATTCTCAGACAAGTCATTTCCGAAAAAGGGCTGAACTGAAAATAGCGCAAAGGTCAAAAGGGATGGAACAAAACACACAACTATCTTCAGTTCCTTTTCCTGGAACTGAATTTCTCTGGACTTTTGAAGATGTTCCCAAGTAAGGAAAACAAACTATTGGGTTGATGTTTGTAATAGGAGAGGTCGCCCAAATTGAATCAGATTCGGTTTGAATGGAAAATGTATCTAACAATGGGAAAAGGTTTTAAATTTCCGAATATCTACATTTTTCGGGACTGATTTTTTGCCTTGCGTGTAGAAAAACGAAAAGAAGGGCAAAGATGGCCAAATGACGCAGTTTTCGATGAGCAAAAACGAACCTGAACAATGTCCTGACAAAAAGAAGGACCCACGTGAACATGAAAACGGAATGAGGACCACTTGTCACTTTCAGAAAAGTTGGAGAGACGGGTAGACTCGAAAATTTATGGAAGCAATCGAGACCCGTTCCCCAGGGTCAAAATATGATCTCCGTTCTATTCATAACTCTTTTTTTTCTCTTTTTGGGGGTGACGAAGGGGGGAATTGGAAATCGAGAATTGAAAAATGGGAAACTGAACGTGGGAGTGAAAGGAAGATTCTAAAGAATAATGTCTATCTATGCGAGTTTGAGCAAATATTGGCAAGTTCAGAGAAGAAATAAAAAACTACTGTCTATTGAGCAGTTTTTCGAGGTGTGTTCTTTGAAACAGACATTGATGCTTTAGTCGAGTTATCTGATGGTTTCAGTCTCCGAGTAACAACACATGACTCATTGGAGAAGAATCCTCGTATTCAAATGTCTAATTAGATTTTGTGAGCTGTTCAAGTACGCACCTAGACTTGAGCACAAAACTAGTTGTGGGTGGTTTCAAATACTACACGGCACGCTTGTTTTTTGGGAGGAACTAGCATTTCAGAAGTCCTGAATGAATAGAAAATGTAGTTGGAAAAAATAAAACAAGCTCGGGTGGGATTCCAGGAAGTGCGTCTGGTTCTTTATTTTAGTTCAAGCTTAAAGCTGTTCCGTTTAGTATAAAGTTCAAGAGAAGGATTTCAGCACCTCTCGAAAGCAACAAAAGTCTCTTCATCTCGATTTTCAGTCATCCTGCTTTCTAGAATACTACAGTACTCTTCTCATGCCGGAACATAAACATAGACAGAGAACAGACTCTGGGAAATGTGCAAGTTTCTGCAGAATTAGTCGCAAGACTTCATTCCGCCTACCCAACCTAGTACAGAGTACAATGATCTTTTTTGTTCTACCTACTAGAATGCTGAATAATAGATAAGACTAGTAAGTTTTGTCGTTTCGCAACAAGTTGCTCCTTCCTAGGAATAGAAGCACAACAGATGCATTCTCCTACCGGAAAAGAAGCAGAAAGGAACCATATTTTGAAGGAGGGGCAAGAAAAAGACCGGACTCGTTTCCAGTGTTTTGGTCCGTCATTCACCACCACAACGTAGCACTTCAAGAGAGTAATGCCGCCAAAACAGGATATCGGCGGCGTTCTTATACACGTCTGTTACACTACTCTCTTCACTGAAGAATCTAAACCCAAACAAATCAAATTTAACGGACCCGGAGCCAAATAAGGAACTTCGCTTGAAAAAACAAATGGACCACAGCAGAAAAACAAAAAGAAACAAGGATCTTCGTTGAGCTGAGCGAGATATCGACCGGATATGCAAATTGGAAGTGAAGAGAATAGAATCAAAGAGAGCTGAAAGATGGGGAACTGGGGAAAGGAAGAGTTTTCTGGGTCGTCTTGTCAAGAAAGAACGAACACTCTTACTCATTTGGAAGATGTAAATAACGATGGAAGATGAAGGAAGACTCTTTCTTATTCATTGACTCATCTGGTTGAGTTCCATTAGAATGACGTAAAAGGGCAAAAGTAGTACTGTAGCTCATTTGAAAAGTGATTCACCATTCAGAATGTTTCCTGGTAGGTTTCAGAGAAGCGGGGTTTTTTGATTTTTTGGACCTACACACATGAATTTTGCATTATCTCGCATGTTTCAAACTTGGATTTGTCATGAAAAGTTGAAACTCTGAACATCTCTTCTTTCCACCTTTTATGCGTCGAGGAGTGGGTGGAAAAGGTGTTTGGTCATTAAAGACCGTGTCAAAAAGGCGGCAAGTTCACCGAACAAATAAACAGTGTGTTGTGTGGGACAAGGAACAGAACATGTGTCGAATTTCGACACAGTAACCCGAAAATCACTTAGTGAGAGAACTACAAACACACTTTGGGGAAAACTGCGGGGTTTCCAGACTTCTCTCCAGTCTACACCACCACGAAATGCGATTCTCGTCCTGTTTCCTTTCTTTTGTTTCCCTGTTCAGCTACAGAGGATAATGAGATTTTTTAAAAATCGGAGAGCCATAACCTTTTCTTATGTCTTTTCTGCCTCATTTTGTGGTTTCTGTTCATTGGATCTGAGCTTGGGTCGGCTGTAGAACATGGTTAGTCACAAAGGTATGTGAAGTGTTGCCGAGTTCTCAAGTGCACCCATCACGCAGAACAAGAGGGTCGAAAGGCGTCAATGGACAGAAATTGTGCATAACTGGATTGCAACTTTCAAAAGATGATCTCCGAAAGGTATGAAATGCAACATTGATGAATAGAGGGTTTAAATTGAGTTTTTTAGTTTTGCTATTCACCTCTGAGACTACATCGTGCAACAGTGTAGTGTATTTCAAAGAGCAAGAAGCATCTCTTCATCAAAACAGGCAGAAAGGTAACAGATTCTGAATTCTAGGTAAGAACTGGAGGTGCATAATGGTGGGACCCTTTAGAACATGCCCAGTTCCTGTCAATAAACCTAAAAAGGGTAGGAACATCATTATTCTATTCCAAATTTGTTTTTGAGCATTTCGTGTATTTATTTGGAGATCTCAATTGTAATTCAACATCCCGAAAAATTTACGGCCCTAACTTTAAGTTCCTGTTTCCAAAACTTGTATATGACGTACCAAGAACCTAAAACCCCAAAAACACTTGAGACAAACAAAATTGAGTTTTCAAGTATTGTGAGTAACAGTTATCAAACCACAGTTTTTCACAGCTTACGTGAGAAAAAAGAGAGAACCCCGGTTTGACCGAAGAATTGAAAAAAAGAAAAAAGATGGGTAGAGCAGAAATAGCTGAAGATCATGTCTCAAGTGTGGGAAAATGAACAAGTCAATTGGGGAGCTCTAGAGTGTTGATTTTATTGCATTTTGTCTTGCTATTTTTTCCTATCTACTCTCGGATATCTACGGAGACAATCGCAAGGTTTGAATTGCACGTAAGTAATTGAGAATTGGGATGAAAACACAAGATACAGAGTGGGATAGGATAGGGATGGGTCACGTGGAAATGAGTGCGTAATAGTTTGTGAACCTTTTTGTTGGTTTTGGCTGTCCTTGAGGGTGGATGGAAAATATTGCACTTATAGAATATATATCTTTGGGTTACTGTAAACTAGTAATCTTATAAACTTTGCGGACCACATGGAGAATACATAATAGCACGTTCCCTCCTAGTTTCATGATGTTTTCCATTTTGACCCAGAAGAAACCAGAGAGCAACTTGGGTAATAATAGCAAGAAGGACATGTTTCCCGTGAATGTATGGATGTGGTCTTGATGAAAATTCGGAATAGATGTGTTGGCGAGATTCTACCTTCCAAAAGATTTATGAGAATGCACTCATTCCCATCCATCCTGACATTCTACACCTCCTAATGCAATTTGCCCATCCCGTATCCTATTTCCAGTAAACTCACTAGGTGTCATTAAGAATTGCCTCTGCTGAATCGGCTTCTGAAGCTGATGTTGTTGAAACATTGTTCCATGACGATTCCATTTTTGAAAGTTGTACCCTGCAACTATATCATTTTTGAACTGCTTATGAACTCAGAAAGAGCAAATGAAACGGAGGAGAGAGCAGTGCAGCAATGGGTAATCCCGGCAATGGGAGAAATGAGAGTGAAGAGTTCAAAATTCTGCTCGCCAGGAAGCATCCGAAATGAAAAATGGGCGAGGAGGTGGAGAAGGAGGAGGAACAAATGGGAGAAGGATTTGTGAGGAAGTGGAAGAGGAAGAAGACCAGAAAACTGGAAGAGTCTCGCACCCTATCATTTCGATTTGATTGACAAGAAAATTGAAATCCAACCAACGAGGAGAGAGATTTTCCTTTTTTGTTGAGCCTAAAGACAGATTGTTGAGGTTTCTGATCTTCCAGGTATCAAAGAACTGCAGTAATACAGTATGTAGGCTTCATATCACGTGACCATAAAAGAAGGGTTATTTTTAACTCGGTCACAAACTCATTTCACTTCTGGAACACAACGGAATAAGAGCTTTGCACCTTCGATACTGCGTATTATTTACTTCCGGTTTTTCAAATGTTCAGAATAGCCAAACGGGGGCAAGAAGTAGGTAATTTAGAACGTGGTACACATATTGTGAATGAACGTGCTACGCCTGACCCAAAAAGAGGAAGAAGATGTCAGAATGTTACGAATTCCGAATTCCAAATCAGAAAACTTTCTGGTTCAAAAAACAAGAAACATATTGAATGTGTCGAACCTAGTATGATGTGATAATGAGCATGAAGATGAGTCAAAGGTGTCGAAAAGGAAGCTATTCAACTGAAAGTGAATCTTGAACAAGTTTGTATCTATATTGGACCAGATCTCTTACCTGGAAGATAACAAAGTTAGGTTCTTCCCAAATAATGCAACCTCGAAGTAATGCCATAATGAAAAACAAGGGAGAGACGGAAGTAAGTTTCTTTTTTTCAATTGCTCTCCAGAGTTGCATCCTACTTGCGCACTTGTGTTATAATGCCCCCAGAATAAAACACAATGTGGACAGAAAGAAATGTCAACTAATTGAGTTTCAACATGTTCCTTCACTTTTATTGTTGCAGAAATGCTGTTTCTTTTGAACTGTTCTCACATACCAAAGCATACTAACTCTGAGTTTTGTTTCTTTCCTCTAAGAGGAAAGACCAACTGACCAGTGAAACGCGGAAAATAAAAAGAGTTAATGAGAAGAGAAGTGAAAATTGAAGTTAGATGAACGGAAAATATCAAGTTCAAAAAATTAACAATTCTGTGGACTTATAATGACCAAGGCGGAAAAGCCATGTCTGGCAAGCCGTTTTATAGGAAGAGGAACTAAAATTTTCAATGAGAGAGTTGAAGTTGAGAGTGGATAAGTTGTCCAACATAGAATCTGGACTGGAAAGTCCATGTTGAAGTACCAAAAATCAAGTTGGAAGCTCTTCAAGTATCCGTTGATCATTTACGGCACCTAATGCCTTTTTCCGTGTGCCTACAGTAATTCCGCGAGGCTAATTTCCCAGACAACAACGGTCAGAGAACACTTTCCGAATGGAAGATCATAAAACTCCAAGGGGTTCCTGACTTCCAGAAAGAACGCTCGTCACGAATGTTATCTTGACCTTGTCGTCCTCTCAGCCACCCAAGGACACGTTCGAGTCATCATCATCTCATTTTTCATGTTCTAGTTCTAATTTTAGATCAGATCTTTTTCATACATTAAACAACAAATATCTTCCAGCTCGACGGAACGACTTTTCCCAACTAACCCTCTCATCATGGGGAATGAATGGATAGAACAACAAAAAAGAGAAGAAGAAGAAGAAGCAATTGAGGCAAGGCGACCGAGAATACTATAATTTATCTCTCAAGCAATACAATCTGCAATTTTTGTTTCAAGCTGACAGCAGCCTCTCACTGGATGCATGTGTGCGCCCAATTGGTTTTGGTTTTTCTGGTCCTTTGGGCTTGTGATGAAAAAGAGAAAGGAAGAGAAAATGAATTGGGATTTGGGATGGAGGAAAGGAGGAAGGGATCATGAAAACGAAAGACATCTTGATTTTTGACGCAGGATCTTCTGAACTTTGCGTAAACTTTTTGTTTTCAAAAAGACCCCAAAAGCTTGGGAAACCGGGTCACGAATACACCAAAAACGGTTGGCTAGATTCTATCACTCCTAATGTTATGTTCGAAAAGGAAAGATGATGTCTGGAAAGAACACAAGCCCAAAAGAGCAGAACGACTCGGTGTGACCCTCCTTCGTGTTTTCTCCAAAGGTCATTGATGGAGGTGAATGCCGAAGCCAGAGCTGAAGCTGAGCTGCATAATAGATTTTTGAAAGATGGGAGAATTTCTGATGCTTTGTTATTACTTCTTAACCAGAACTCCCCCATTTTTATTTTTCAAGTGGAAGGAAAGCAAAATGAAAATAGTGTAAAATAATGGTGGCTCGTTCACTCACTCACCAAGTTCCACCAGATTTATGTGCTTGTTTTTATCAAGCCAATATTTTGATAACTAGTGGAAAAATAAAGAGCAAAAGAGCAGTTGAAGCACTATTTTAGGAGTTTATCATCCCGATAAAAGAAAAATAGAATGAATCCTGAATCTACGTACGTTTTCCTCCGGAAACACCAATGTTCACGTATCAAACACTATGAACTAAAGGAACGGTGAGTAATAACGGAAAGTACCTACAAAATTCCCAAGGGAGAGTTGAAATTGTCGTACCAGAACGAACCAAACCGCATCGGATCAAATATCACGACGATTTGACGAGGCCGATTCAGAAACGAACAAAAAAATGAAACGACGCTGGTTCTCCTCGTAAAAGTGTTCGTTTTGACGCGGACAAAGGGGAAACAAATCGAAAACAGAAGAAAAAAACAAGAAAAATGGGATGAGATCGGAAGATGACGACCATTTGAAATGGATGTTCGAAATGTAGGTGATTGGGTTTCAGAGAAGTGGGTGATTTGGAGCTGGACGTGATTTGCAACGTTTCAGTTTCCGGATGTGGAGGATGAGGATCATGACGTTGTGGAAAGGGTAATAGAAAAACATCCGAATGACAAAAAATAGGAAATGAGGTGCATCATGGGGAGGAAGAGCTGTAGGAGGTCGAGGAATGAGGCTAATCGGAAAAGGATGTCTATACTCAACGTGCAGTCTTCAGTTTTGAGGGCAGCAAGAAGGTAAAGCAAAATAGATACAAATTTGCAGAGTTATTATTTTTATTCATGTTGCACTAAACGTCTGCTGCAGCTTAGCACAGTATCAAGTTTACAAATGAGGGTCACCAGCAACAAGTATCACATTTTATACCCGCGGAATTTGTCTACGTGAGTAACTGCACTTCATTTCCTAGACACGATGATGATTACAGTGATTCAACCCCTCTTGGGGCCAGGCAGACATGATTTCACAGAGTACTCTGTTCTGTCAGTCAGTTCCAGACAGAGATCTCGACCGTCATCACTTCCTGAACTATGCATGTTTCTTGGAACCGTGGAGAACAGAATACACATCCCTCATGTTCAAACAATACAAACGAGATCTCTGGTATACACTGACACCGACTGTCCAACGCACTTTGGTGTTTCCCCCCGCAGGACGGCATCTGGATTCCAATGAGTTCATGTTTGGTGGTGGATACATACAAATACAGAATAGAAAACAACTGACTCTGTTATCCGACCATAAATCGAGTCTTTCAAACTGGATCAAGTGAAATGTGGAATGGAGGGAATCTGGTTGCCGACGAGTGGATGTTTCAAGTAAACAATTCACATCGGCTGGGGCGGGAGATGCTCTAGAGTCCCATTACGTCAACTCAAAATTTGATTAGCCATCGCTCTCAACCCATCAGATGGGTGAAAGGCGGAGCCAGACAGAAATGGATCTATGGAGCTGAACAGTGGAACAAACGGCGAGAAACAGGTGCGAGGGTCCAAAGAGTAAGCGCGAAGTTCATATGTTGCATCTTTTTTGTGCTCTGCTTGCAACACGTGTGCACCTCGTTGATTTGTTGACTTTTTCAGTACGGCGAGCTCGCGTTGCGCAAATAACGATGAGCAGATAAAATGAGGCGATGGGTGGGAGGAGAGGGAGGAGCGAAGGAAACTCAAAACACACTCCGGAATGAAATATGATAGAAAACATGGTGGGGACACAAAGAATACATTAATTTGTCCCCTCGGCCGTCTTTTCCTGCAGAGATTGTCTTGTCTTGTCTTGTTCGCTCTTCCAGGCGAGGCTCAAATTCTATCTCAGATTCTCAGGTTCGAATTTCGGACGTCTTCGTCGACAGGCACACAATGTCCAAGCGAAGAAGTGGAATCGGTGGCTTGGGATTTGTTAGAAGCAACAAGGAAGGAACTTATGTGCAGTGGAACAGAGGAACATGCTTTTCTCTCAAAGCAACATAATTTTGTTACCCTAAAACAGAAGAAGTAACGAAAACCCATAAACAAAGTACCAAGACAAGGAAATACACAGAGCACCATATCGCATGGTAGTTACACTTGCCTAGACTGAATCACATAGAAGTCAGTTATGTTTTCAGTCTGTCAAAAGATCATCTACTAATGACTTCCTTGTTAGCCGGACTTGTCGCACTCCTGAGAGTTGCATGACTAATATCCCACCCTCTCATACCCTATGACCAGAGAAATCTGTGAGAACATCAAAACGAAAACAAGTTTCTGTCGCTGATTCACTGAATTTAACAATGAGAAATATCACTACAGTCTCGCAAGGTTTCCTTTCAGCTCCAAACTTTCTAAACTTTGTGCTCCAAGCTTCCACCTGCACAAAACAAAACACGAAAAGCGTTCGAACGGAACTGAATGATTTGTCATGAGTTTGATTGACTAGTACTAGTCGCAACCCCACCTTCTCTGACATTTACGATCAAGAATTCATGAAACGCACGACATGATCATTGCTTTCAAAACTCTCATATTTCAGCAGCAGCAAAGGAAGCTCCTATGACACTTTCTTGATGAAATCCTTGATGATGTTTCAGTTTCTCTGAGAAAAACGAGTGCAGTAAAACCAGACTAGAATGTTTTCCTTCCATAATTTATGATACTTGGAATGATTCTTGGGATGGTCACAGGGTATGGTGGAAAACAGAAACTCTTGGGAGTGCTAGCCAACAAGAGGAGGTCATTAGACGATGAATGTTATGACAGACACAAAACTGAAAACTGGAGATCTGAAAAACTGAAAACACTACAAATTTCCAGCATCAAGTATCATACGCAAACTTGATGGATGGCTGCAATGTCGGGGCTTCTCCGTGTCATGTTATCCCCCTTTATAGGTGTTCGTATTACGAAAGTTGTACGACGATATCCGAGATGAGGATGGAGTGACGGGAGCATAAGGATTCTCGATTCAACGGAACAGGTCTGTCTAGACAATGAGAATGACGGTTCATGGATCGAGTTGGTGGGCTCAGAGGTAATGAGAATGAAGTCATTTGAAGGAGTCACCAGTTGGAAGCGTCATGGGTCATTATCCTCATAAATTACTCAAAGTTGATGAACGAACCAACCTCATTATTACAAAATGTGGACGCATTCCTTCTCTTTGAGTGGGAGAGCTTCCGGCAGAATGGTTTGGAAGAAGAGACCAAGTGCACAAAGTTTAAGTCAGAAGTAGAAGTCATCTACGCAGGTGGGAGCTAGGAAACAGGTGGAACCGGAGTCTCATGGCTCACAACTACTCGAGGAAGTACGTAGGAATCAAAAAAGTGAAAATTAGAAATCACATCGAGTTCCTCACATTGGAAGCGGTCCGTATTTATAGTGTCTGGTCGCCATGGATTTCTGTTCAGTGCGCCGGGATACGAACGCCGACACGTGCTGCTCGCTTTGCACTATTTGTGTCAAAAAGTTGACATGGAAAACGTCGTCGTGATGAGTTGTTTTTTACTCGGAACACTGGAAGAGCAGTACACAAACGGAAAAAGAAGAACGCGAAAACATTTGATCTTGAGCTTGTACGTACGTCGAATTGGACCATTCAAAAAAGCTGGGTCGTGTTGCCTCAAAAATTTGGAATCATCGAGAAAAAAGACGACTGGAGAAATCAAAGAAAGCCCCATTCGTTTGCCTCGCTAGAATAAGTATTCTTCTAGGCTCATATTATAATATCAACTGAATAATTCTAATAGTGTCGCGAGAAGACTGAAAAGAAACCAAAAAAGTCGAGACCTGAACCCTTTCTGCTGGAATATGGAAATGTCGAGTCATCGAGCTATAGAAAATACGAACAAAAACAAAAAATGAAACTCGAAATTACTTATACACTCTCCTGATCAAGATATTTTAACTCTAGTTTTCACCCTTACATGTCAACGGGATTAGGTCGTTGTCTGACTTTGGAATGAAACCATACTCATTAGAAAGAGCATGTTTGAAAACCCAGATCCTACAGAATAGTTTTTGCCAAAATTTTTCTGAACTTTGAAGCTTCATTTCTGGGTCAAATTGGACTTTTTGGCAAAAACTATTCTGTGGGATCTGGGTTTTCAAACATGCTCTTTCGAATGAGTATAGTCTCATTCCAAAGTCAGACAACGACCTAATCCCGTCGACATGTCATTTGTGAGTTTTCAAACTTGAAACTTTGTGCTCATTCTCTGAAAATCCGATCAGATTGGTGATTCCAGCAAACCCAAAAGATCAATTTCTTTTTCTTCAGATTCCCAATCGCCCACTCGCCGTGCTTCCCATTCCCATGGTCTCTGATTTATGGGAACTGTTTTGTTGTCTCAAGAATTTCGAATAAATAGCGGCCTCAGGCCCAACGGAGACCATTCGCCCATCCGCTTCTCCAGCTAGTACCCCGTCCTGGAAGAGCTCTGTCGACGATGAACTTCAATATTCTCCTTCTGCTCGTCATCCTGCCCCTCTTCATGGCTGAACGTCATTTCGCGGCTGAACGTCATGCTCGTCCCACTCGCCATGGCGCTGCTGCTCACACTGACGAGTCTGGATCGAACAACCATCAGCACTTTGCTGCTGCCCATTCCGACAGCACCGGACAGAACAGCCGTACCTACTCCGCTGATGTGCACACCGATGAGACTGGATCGAACAACCATCATCATTTTGCTGCTGCTCACAACGACGAGTCGGGATTGAACGACCACCGCCACTCCGCTTTTGCTGCTCACAGCGACGGAACCAAATCGAACATCCATACCCACTCTGCAAATGCTCTTGCCGCCGGTTCTGAATGGGACAAGCATGTCGAACGTTTTCATTCTGACAGCACCGGATCGAACAACCCCAGCGACTTTGCCAATTCTCCAAAGGAAGGACCATGGGATCCATGCAGAATTTTCGGTTGCTGAACAACTTTTTGAATAATTGAATAAACGTTTCATTCATCATTGTTTTTCATTTGACTCACTAGTCTACGAAAACCGCGATTCCTTTTTCTTAAAATTCCCGATCGCCCACTCCGACTCTGTTCCCATTCACAGGTCGTGAAAATTTCTTGAGATGGGAACGGCTTATTCGATTAAAAATTCCGAATAAACAGCGGTCTCAGACTAAAAAAGATTATTCGCCCGCTCCTCTCTCGAACTAGAAACTACTTCTCGGTAGAGCTCTGGCGACCATGAACTTCTCTATTCTCCTTTTGCTCGTCATCTTGCCTCTCTCAGTGGCTGAACGTCATTTTGCGGCTGAACGTCATGCTCGTCCCACTCGTCATGGCGCAGCTACTCACACCGATGAGACTGGATCCAACAACCACCGCCACTTCGCTTCTACTGCTCACAACGACGGAACCGAATCGAACAGCCACACCCAATCTGCTAACGCTCTTGCCGCTGGCCCGGAATGGGACGAACACAGCCATCGTTTCCATTCTGACAGCACCGGATCGTACAGCCGTACCTACTCCGCTGATGCGCACACCGATGAGACTGGATCGAAAGACCACAGCGACTTCGAAAATGCACCACAAAACAACCATGTTGGACCGGACTGGGACATCTGCAGAATTTTCGGTTGTTGAATAACCATCCGATTCATTGAATAAATGCATGTTTCATTGACGTTTTGAATTGGTTAAGAAAAAACTGCTCTAACCACATCTGTATAAAATCGATAGCGTAACCTGTGCTCGTCCCGTCGTCGACCCGCTAGGGACTCCGCGTCTCTAACCGCATACGCATTGAAGAGACACAGAGTCCCTCCTCTCGCCTTCCCCGCCACCAACCGACTGCAACGCGACCGCAACGCGTCCGACGACATTGAATAATTGCCGATTTGAACGAATCGAGCTTTCTATTTTCAATAACTGCTTCAACATGACGAGTTCAAACATTGCTGAAGAAGAAATCGAGATGGCCATGATGTCAATGAGGCTGGAATGCCTTTCGCCGAGATGTGAGTCCCCTGTGGGACCAGAAGTGAGTATTTCTTCGAAAACAAGAAATAAAAATCATATTCTATCAAGAAATCCTACCTGACAATATTACACGCTTTTATTCAGTCATTTCTAGTTTGATGCATCGCAATTCTAGTTCATTGGCTCGATTCTGCTGGATTCTCGGTTCTGAACGCAAAAATTCAAAGAAAAATAGTTTCCAATAATTTCCCATTTTTCAGTTCGGAACGTCGTTCTCTCCGCCGGTAATCCTCATTTCCATGGACAACGACAAAATAGAAACGACATACAGAGTGGCTTCGCAGTCAGGAACTATCAGCTCCTCACTTATCGACGCTGGATACGACGGCGACGTCGAAGAGCCGTGGATCATGCCGGTGCCCGCTGTCTGCACGAAAACGCTGAAGCTAGTGGTGGAATGGTGCACACATCATCAACATGATCTCCCAGTCCCCGATGAAGTCGCCAAATCAAGAGAACTCCCACCCTGGGATATAGAGTTCTTGAAAATCGACAACCAGGAGCTTTTCAACCTCATTCTGGCTGCTAACTTCATGGATATTCAAGGGCTGATGGACGTCACCTGCAGAACTGTAGCTAACATGATCAAAGGAAAGACGTCGGCGGAGATCCGGGAGACATTCGGAATCACTGACGACGACGAGGAGGCTGCGGACGGCAAGCCTGCATTGTCGTCGGCCGCGTTGAGGTTGGCAACTGCAAATCTCCGCGAAGCACGACAGGATCTCGAAGATGAACTTGCCAAGAACCGCTCCAGATCTGAGTCGTCATCATCGTCGTATGATGACTATGACTACAGCTAAATTACGGGTCTGTTTTCTGTATATTCTAATGATTGCGAAATGAATAAATATTCTGATGAAAAACTTCAATGCTCTGTTTTGTTTCACGCTTTCGGACCTTGCGCTGTCAGTTACCTCGAACGAGAAGAAAGTTGGACCCCTATTCTCTTCCACAACCGTCGAGAAAATTTTCGGGAGCAGTTTCTCGAAATCGAGTTGCAAAGATGTCTTGAGCGTTGGATAGTCTTACGGAAATTGGCAGCAGTTAGTCCAAATGGCTCCGCGCCACTCCACGACACAAATGTTGCCCACTCAGAAGAAATTGGCTGAAATTTTCCACAAAAACTATCCAAAAGATTGCACTTTTCGTGCCGCCCGAGCCATGGCACAACGTCGTTTTGTAACTTTGTCATTGCCGTAAACGTTGCTAGCCTGAGCACACCTTCGGTGTCCAAATTGCCCCTGAATCCGACCACAACAGTTTAGCAAGCTCCATCTCACTGATCCTGATTTTGAATTTTCTCCTAAGCTCGAATATTACCTTTCCAAATGAGTAGGCTCCAAAAGTTCCAGAGCATAATTAGTGTAGGATCTGCTCTTTCCTACGATAACTACAAGAATTTTAGGCCCAAAATCCTAAATTTTGCGGTTTCTTAGTTCGTTTTAACTCGACTGACCTGAAATTTGGGGCATGATCCGATCCTAATTAGTTCCCCATTCTCACCGAGTTACAGCCCATTCTAACTGTTGGATCTTGAGATATCACCCGAAACACGTGTATGCTTTTCGATTGTTACCGTACCATCTTGCAGTTTGAATATTTCCCACAAATTATTGTCGTCGCGAGTCCCGATTGGCCGTTGGTCTCTGGCGCTCGCGTCCCCATACACTCTCTCGCCCCGTTTTATCTATGTACGGTACGGCCCCGCCACGTCGCCCCGTTTTGAGGGGTATAAAAGACCCGGCCGAGCAGCCATTTCTTCATTCACTCGACCGCTCCCCTCTTGACCGCTCCCTTCTCTCCCTTCTCTGTTTGGCTTCATGGCCCGGAGGAGACCTCTGCTGGGCAGTGCCTGGCACTGTATGGAGGTGCCGAGCTGTCCTCTAGTCTGATGTCACGTGGATTACTGAGCTACATATTTTTCTAGATCATTACCACATCCTTGCTTATCAATACGCTTATCAGGTATCTACTGACCCATTTGAACTTCTAATTTTCAGGTAATTGGCCGAAATACAAAATGCAAAAAAAAATTAAAAAATCTACAAAATTATAAAAAAAATCGAGGCAAGGTCAAATCTAGTCGAATCAAATCCCATGAAATCAAAAAACAAAAATAAATCAAAGTGAGTGGAATCTAGGTCGACGGCATAAAGATTGAGATTTTCAGAAAAAAAGATCTGCTAGCAGGTCTAGTTTGTCCGATTGCTTAACAATCGTTTTTTCGAAAGTATCAATTCTTTCTTCCCATGTTGCACCACAAATTGGACACCACACAGAAAAAAATGTTGTAAATGTGAGTGAAATAGATTGGTCTTGTTAACCAAAACAATTTCTGACTTTCAGAGATTTTCTTTATGCAATACAGTGCACTGGGCGCACTTTTATCGAGCTTGCAAAGGTTTTCAGTAATCAAAGTAGTAAGTGGACATTTCTCACTAATGAATTAATCATAAAATTTCAGAAGAATCAAAAAGGGATTTCTAACAACTATTCAGATGTTGTGGGCTGCAATCAATCAAACAATTGCGGAGCAAAAATCTGATCGGAAGTAAGCAAAAAAACTCGAAAAATCATCACAACTAATTTCAGTTCAGACAGTTAACCAGGAACTTCGGGCGCCCAAAACAATTAATTCACAAAATCCAAAAAAAATAAAATCAAAATAAGTGCTGCAAAACTCGGTGAGCTGAATTTTCAATCAGTATCTGAGACTGAATGCTTATTTTCAGCTAAATGACCATCTTCTTGCACTCTAATCAGCAGTTCACCATATCCATTGAGTGCCCATACCGAGTTTTGCTACCTTTCCCATGAACTACAGTCATTCGCTTCTAATTCAAAATCAAAAAAGTGAGTTTACATATTGTATTTGGATTTTTTCAATTTTGAAATTTCCAGACATAAACAAAATTCCATCAAAAAAGAGAAAAAAAAATCAAATTTCAATTCGTCGCATCGACACTAAACGGACTTCATTTCATTGGGGGATCAGACCAGTAGTAAGCGAATCTTTACAAATTCTTCTAGATATTTGAAGTTTTTCACAGATTTCGAACACTCCGCACCACATCGACACCTGCAACGTCTCTGCAGAACTACTCGCTGCTTTCGACTCATCCGTTGCACCAAACACACGACCAGTAACAGGGACTTCGACCAGTTCTTCAATTTCCGGCTTCATAATTTTTAGGGTAAATCTATGTATCAATTAGTCATTGAATAGGCGCTTTTGACAGAATGATGACCACAGAGAACCCAGAAATGTTTTCTCGGCCAGTGAGGTTTTTTCTAGTTGTCCGAATTTCCTGAAACTTGACAGATGGAGAGGCTGACAGGTTTCAGGAAGTTCACACCACTGGAAGATCTCCCTTTCATAAAACCGCCTATTCAATGACTCGTCTAGCCAAAACTTTCTCGAATTAGACTTTGATACTTTCTCAATCTACCAAGAATTAGGGTTTTTCTTTCTTTTAACTGCTACATCCCATGTTTCTTGACCAGTTTTTAGATTCTTTCGATAAGTTGTAATGTTATTTTTTAATTTTGCTGTTTTGTATTATTTTCTGTAATGTTTTTCTCCAATTTGGTGAAATTAAATAAAACTAAATAAAATACACCAGTGTTCTATTCTCAATCTCAAGTTCTCAAAGCCGAACTTGATCAGCAGGTGTTTGCAATACTTCTGATCAGAGTATCATGCTGAGAATAGCTCTTTCATCAAAACACATACTGCTGAAAACGAATTCAGTTGTTCCAAAGGACTTTTCTGAGAAAAAGAAAGATCGGTGTATCTTATAAGCGTACCTCTGTTGATTCGATTTCTACGCAGAAACTAAAACGGAATTTCCCGAGAAAAACCGAAAAAACTGCTATTGGCGTCATTGGACAGGTGCAGCCGAAATGAGACAATGAATTGAGTTACTCTGCTATGTGCAACAAAACTAGTGAACACCTGATTTCAAAGATAGTACTTGCAAGAATCGTGTATTGTCAAGATCAAAACACATCATCACTCGACTCGACTTCTCAGGATGACTAACCCGCCCACCTTCTCATCACTTTGAGACAAAGGAGTCGTGACCTACGGGCTCTTCGTGTCAGTTCGATATTTCAGCGTGCTCACCAGAGCATCTCGTCTTTCACAGAAACGAAACGACATTTGCTGCCGACGTTTCGTTTTCTTCCTCCGAAATGTGTATCTGTCACTTATTATTCTCTCCTTTTACTATTTTTAGCGAAGCACTTGGACAATCAGACACTGATGATCGTTCTTGACGCAGGACTCTGTTGTTGTTCGAAGGTATACTAGATGAAATCCTATTTCTTCTCTGAACAACTATAGCTTTGAACGTTCCCTCCTCTGAAACTCAAATGATGAGTAGATTCCAGGTAGTACGCATGTTGTTTTTTTCACATTCTGCTCAAATTCAAAGATCTACACGTCAAAACCGACAAATCTTCGAATTTGAGACAGATTAGTATTTCAGGTGGCTGTAGCCAAGAGGTAAATCTCAGTGTGTACCGATAAGGTGAACTTTTCTTTGTTTTTCTTTGTTTTTCTCAGCTGTGACCTTCGTTGATTCTGTTTGCCACTAAGCCAACGTCAACTGATATCACTACCCATTTCAATCAAATCTTTGAGATTTGTTGGAATCAGACACAACCGTCACTCTTATAGGACTTCTTCACTAATTTCTGACTTTAACACTTCTAATTTCACATTCCTCGAACAAGATTAACATTTCAATTGCGGAAATATTACCCCAAAAATTTCCTTCTGTTTTTCAAAAACATCATTACATATTGCGTAAAATTGCCTAGAGGCTTCCACCACCCAAAAAACCAACAAGCGAAAAGAGGAGGATGGATCTCTCTTTTCCAGTCTGAATTCTATCCTATCCTACCCGATGAATCACTGGTTATTTGCTGACCATTCAAATCATTCCCTGTTTCAGATTTTCCTGAAGTCCTTTTCCTTGACCTTCCTTTCAAGAAAAGGAGCTAGTCTCTGTCCTCCGTCCCAGCTCCTGCTTCTGCTCTAAAGCCCCGCCCACAATTCCCCATTTTCTTTTGTGGAGTCTTGAGTCTCCACCCCTCTTCTCGTCACATATTTTCTAATTTTGTGCAAATCCACCATCTTTTCTCTTTTCACACCCACTCATTATTTCTTTTTGATCTTCTATTGTCACTCATTCGATCAGTTCACTATCATAACACACTTCACCCTTTGAGAACACATTTCAATTCAGAAAAACAAAGAATATCTCTGAAAACACACACATCAATTCCATGCCCTTGCTATTCTGTTTGAGCAGCCTCTGTTCTGTTCGCTTCTATCATAAATCACTGTCAGCGGAATATCTCTTGAGTATTTGGTGTTGGCGTTCGCCCCGCTTCAGCTCCAGCGTTTTTCCAGTTTATGTTATTGTTGTGAAGAGTTAGTGACTTGGGACTTTAGGCTAATGAAAGAGTTCTCAGTATTCCAGTTGTTTTCCAGTCTACTTTACGATACGACGAACCCGGAAAAACAGTTTCTATCAGTGATCATTCCAGTTTTCTTCCTTTCAATCTTCCCCCTCTTTCCTAAAGTTCATTTTTTCGAATACTTTTTATTACAGCTAGCATGGACGGATTGAACATGAGTTTGGAATGCAGTCCAGAGAGTCGATCAAATGGAACATGTTACGGTATGGCAGTCTGCGGTTTCTGCTACGACTTCGGAGAAACCAGACATGTTTCCAAGGAATACGAGCAGTTCAACTTGGTGAGCCACCCGTTTTGATCATCAACTAGTCTGATCTGCGTGAACTAATGGTCATTCGACCTTGACATGACCTTCTCAAAAGTGAGCGTCGCTTTGAAAGATCTCAACTTGTCCGTCGTGTCTTTGCGTGCCGCCAAGCCATTGAGCAATTGTTATTCAGCTCACGTTTGAGCGCCCGTGACAATTCATTATGATCTGTTAGGAGGGAAAATGGAAAAAAAAAACGGAGAAAAAAGGAAGAGAAGTTCGCTTAGGCTGTCAACGGTTATTGGGGGGAACGAGTTTGTTGAGAATGGGTTTGCTGTTTTTCAGAGATGAGTCATTGAGTGTTAGTGATAAGATTGACAGACTGTGACTGAAAAACAGCAAAGTAATGTTTTTTCGTGGATTGTTCGATGTACCTGAAATCAGTTGATTTTGATGGTTGCCCGTTGCTTCGGCAGATGAACGATGTGTAGTTAGACAGTGGACTTTCCGAGATTCTTTATTCTAAAATTTGTGCATCCCCAACACCTTGTCAACTATCTTGAATGACCTCATTCCGCAACACTTCCTCAAGGCAGCCGTTTTTCCTTAAATGAATGTTTGTGCGTGAAATTGTGAAACTAAAATTACAAATGACAATTCACCAATTACAAATTTTCCCCTTGAATGAACGAGCATCGCTACAGAACTATCTATCATGGACAAGGAATTTCATCTCATTGTTTCGTCTTTACCCGCGTTTTTTTCTTGCTCTGTTGCTTGAGAGAAGAGCGCATCCACACACACACACACACACACTTCCTAAGACTGATTAGTTCAACTCATTTTCCAATGACGACAAAAAAGGAAGAAAGGGGTGCTGGCTGTGTGTGCAACAAGACGCTTGACACGCGCGCTTCAACCTCTTGGCGCCCCTAGGGAGCATGAAAAATAGTGTTCGGAAAGACCGAGAGGAAGACGGAATGGGCGAGGTGAAAGTGATTAGAAGAGCTTCTACCTCCCTTCTTCCACTAAAACAGAGTGATCGTAAAGACTAATCTCTTACTCTTTTTGCAGATTGTCATCGGACTAATGCTACCCTTCATCGGATGTCTTGGCCTGATTGGGAATGCTCTTTCAGCGTTCACCTACTCTCGGAGGGAGATGATTTCCAGTTTGAATGTGTAAGTTTGGAGTCAAGGGACAAGACGAGGAGGTGTCCTTTTCATGGAATCAAATGGAAAAACGAACAAAACGGAAATTGAATTCTTGGTTCCTTGTTTCTCCTCAATCTTCCTACTCGATTTCATCTCAAATAGCCGTAGGGCACCGAGACACAAGAAAATTTGGTGTCACGTATCAAATGTTTGTCGATCGAGCACCAGAAGAGAGCATCAAAGGTTTTCGAAACGACCAACACACGGGAAAGATTTTCATTTGAAACATTTTGGTTTTGGTTTTTGTTCTCGGCAGGAAGAACCCCAAGACAGGAAACGAGGAAACACTAGACTCCTTCGTTTTAGAAATCGCTTTGTCGTAGATGAATCCAACATCTGGAATTCGGGATTTAGGGTGGTGGGGCAAATATTTGTGAGAGTGTTGTGAGCGGTTTTTTGAAATGTTTTTTGTCTGAAAATAAAACAGAATGACGAATGTTTCATTTCCGGGGGTCAAGGAGTAAACTGCAGCGATTCTTCCAAAAATCAAAACCAAATTTCAGCTACCTATTTGCACTGGCATGCTCCGACATTGTCATCATCCTCACCGCGTTCTTCCTCTTTTTCCTGGAGAACATGAGGAAGCGTTCCGAGTGGGCAACATATTATTTCGCAGTGTTGTCGCCGGTTATGTTCCCATTGGGACTAACAGCGCAGACAATGTCTGTCTTCATAACAGTCGCTTCTGCCTTCGATTGTCTGGTTTTGGTGGCCGCCGGAGACAAATTCAAGAGCAAGTTCTGCTCGGTCAACACCTCGATGCTGGTAGATCACGGAACAGTGATATCAGTTTGACATTCGAAATTAATTTTCAGATAATCGCAAAAATCTTTCTCTTGGGAACATTCTACAACTCTCCACACATGTACGAAATCTATGTGATAGACTGCTGGAGCACAATGTACAACACAACATCAAAGGATGTCTGCCCAACAGCTCTCCGCGCCAATCAGGTGGGGATAGTGATAGGGGAAGAGTCGAGACCCTCTCTTTGTAATTACTGCGGGGGAACATAACATACAAACACATGAGGCGCGGGGAGAGCCAAAATAATCCAAATTAAATTACATGGACACCACCGACGAACCGCCAAAAATGAAAGATGGGTCGTTGGATGGGGAAAAAGAAAAGAGGGCCAGGGACTTGAAACCAAACAACATTTTCTTCTAACTACCATCTTTGACCTTTCTATTTCAGGATTACGTCCGCATCTATTACGTCTACATGTACACCGTGGTCATGGCCGTCGGTCCCGTTCTTCTCCTCATCATCATCAACTCGGCTATCGTTGTCAGCATGCGCCGTTCAGCATCCCCAAACAGTGAATCGGACATCATCACTCTTGTTCTCGTCGTCTGTTTGTTCATCACCTGCAACATTCTGGTAAGTAGAACGGAGTACAAAAGGCAGTTGTGTCAATTGAACATGCAAAGATTGCCTTCTGGGGATTGGACTTTTCCTGAACTTTTCGTGTTGTTTGTGAGAGTTGTGAAATGTGTAGTTGTAGGAGCAAACTACCTAAATACAAAACCAAGTGTCAACAGTGCACCAAACAACCTAAAAGTCATCAGACACAAACATTGACACATCGGTCATTGAACATTACATTTCAGCCGCTCACCGTCAACTTCCTGGAACTCGTCTTTGATATTATCAACAGCTACCTGATCGATCTTTCCAACCTAATGGTGGTTGTGAACTCCTCCTGCAACTTTTTGATCTACTACACTTTTGGGTCGAACTTCCGCCGAACACTGCGCCACTATGTGCGCAACGCGCTCAACCGAAGAGCTCCGGCGGGAGCTGCCAATAACCGAACACCTCCGAGAGTGAAACTGTGTGTTCCTCCAACTGAAGTTCTTATCTAAACTGAATAGGCATGCCTTGTGATACCATAATTTTGATTTCCCAATCGATTCTCGGATCTTCTTTTCAAAAAATTTGTGTCTGTGACATTTCGCTCTTCTCCATTTTACTTTTTTCACTCTTTTTATCCTTTCATGTTTCTCCGCATCCTAACCCCACCAATACTGTGCTGATACTTTGTGCTTGCAATTCTTCCTTTCTTCCGTGTCTCTCCTTTCCACATCCCTTTTCACATCCCAACCCGATCATCATTTTTTTCATAACCATTCCTCTAAACCCAATCTCAAAACTTGACAAAACACCGTTTTATTGTAATGCAAATAAAAATGTTTTCTTGACAAAAGTTCGTTGGCTCGCGACCTCTGAAGAATAGAAAAAGAGAAAGAGATGAAGAATGGCAAGGGGTTAAAAGTAGAACTCAAACAAAACTGTGAGAGTGGCGAGAAGGAGCGGCGTCGGCGAATTGGCGAGTGTTTCGGCGTGCCGTTTGGCTAGAGATCGAGAGAGTCAGGTACTCAGTTCACCTCACTTTGGTACTTGTTTTGTCCATTTTTTGATCTCTACTAGTAACTGTCCGTTCTGTATTTTCAAATCGTGTATTCAGAGTGGTAGACAGCATGATCAGGCGGACATTTCTGTTGGTTTTACTTGTGCAGAGTGGATTATCTGCAATTGTGACCAAGGTGAGTCATTGTTTGTGTACTCAGATATATCCCCGCAATTTGTGAAACGGAGATATTGCGTTCCAGCGATTTAGAAACAAACGCTGGAAAATCAGCGAAGATGTTTTCAGCAGCAGTTGATATTACAGTTGATAGCTCTCTGAACTTTTGAGTCAGTTTCTAACGTAAACTACAAGAAGCTATAGGAAATCTTGCACTTTATTGACATTGGTGTGCCTACCCTGAGGAGACTTTAGTTTCAACAAACAGGATACCAACTTCCGAAAGATTCAAATTGCAGTGTTGTAGCCAGCGAAAAACCGCCGACAATCAACCATGTATCTCGTATGATAGTTCTGTGATGGCTGAGAGTATTGACGAGGCAATGTTCACATTTCCGAATCTAGCATCTCCGGATCAAGCGACTCTTTTCAAAGCACCCAGAGGTGTTGGAGGAGTCGGTGATATAATGGGTGGAAGTGGTGTTGGAGATAGAGCAGGCGATCAAAATGACGATAGTGATGAAGATGGACACGACGAAAACGTGATGCAAGCCTCAGTAACTCCTTTTCCTCGTTTAGTGTTCCTAATTCTTCATTTCAGGCGGCCGGCCCATCTGTGATGACAACAAAAGTGTCCATTGCCGCATTCGGAGCCGGTACCCCATTGGTAAGTTTTGAACTCGTTCTTTTTTGGACATCAATTGGTATTCAGGAGATGGCGGCAAACGGGGAATGCCCTACTTATGCGTGCATGAGTTGTAAAATGGCTTTGCTCAATGGTTTTCTGGCGAATCCCAACTTGGGGGCCGCAGATAACGCGACAATGACTGCTCAGAGGAATGAGTTGGCGTTGCGACTGGGTGAGTAACACTGCGAAAGATGAAATAACCGAATGAACACAAAGTATGGTTCAGGGACAACTCAAGGGTCTTGTTCTCAGACGAAAAGGAGAAAGAGAGCCAATGAGTCAACTGTGAAAAAAGAGGAAAGCGAGGCGAAGAAACAGCAGAGGAAAAAGCGCCTTGCAAAGAGGTTTGTACTCATGAACACCACACCTGACCCAATGAATGATGACACTGGCATGGATTCTGGAGTAGATTCCAATACAATCGACTCATCTACCACTTCCTCTGATACAAATTCCGGTCAGACTCAAACTGGAAAGAACAGGACAAGTAAGAGAAAAAACCACCGTTTCTCGAATCTACTTTCAAGAATTTTAGCTCTCGGAGTAGTCACTAGCCTCGGATGTCAGTACCGTAGAGGTGAAGCCCTCGAAACCAACTCGGCTTGGTGCGGTCTGTGCAACTTGTGTTGGCAGTGGAGGAAACTCCCCTCGGACTACTACCCCAACTATTTGAATGAGGTCAATTGCGACCACAATGACGATGGATGTCTCTCAGGTATTCCGTTCGCTTTTCAACATTCGGGGACTTGGCTCACATCCATCACTCGGGCCCTGGCACTGGCACACCCATCTGTCTTTTCACCTATTTTTTCTAGGATTCGGCGAGTGCAAGCCAATGATGCGAACCATCAATGTGATGCGAAAGAAGGGCGAGGAATGGGTGAAGGAGTCCATCGAAACTACAGCGGCATGTGAATGTCAAGTCGAAATTGGCTCCTCTTTGCACGGATTGGTCGTCAAATGATGAAATTTTGAGTAAAACGTGTATTTCAAATGTTTGTATGATAGAACGACGGTCAAAATACTTTGTACAACACTTTATTGTATGATAATAAATGAATGAGTGATAATTTGATACATAGCAGTATAAGGCACTGATTTCAAATGACTATGTGCATGGCGAGAGACAATAAATTATTCAGGTTCCAATCTTTCAGTGCCAGTGAATCGGTGTTAGCTGGTTATGATTCTGGTTCATGTTTGGGTTGAGATTTGCAATCGGATTTGACATGTCGTGGAATTCCGCTGAAAAAATGAACTCTCGTACTTTTACACCCGACGTCATGAGAGATCATCGAGTCGAATGGACAGGATGAAAAGAGCGAAGTTTTACGATTTTTCTATAAAACTTGTACTGCTACTTTTACTCTTTTTTGGTGGACTGGGGGCTAATCTTTTTAAAATCACCAACCTTTTGGAGGGCAGTTGAGGTACCAGGGCTGCGGCATGAGGCAATGTGGAGGAATGTTGTTGGGTGGAGGTGGAGGTGGAACGTGAGCTGAAATGAAATGTTTAAGTGAAAACCTGCTAGGAACGCGTACCAGGCTGAAGAGATGGAAGTGGTGGTGGTCCACTGATATGCGTGTATCCGTTGTTTCCTCTCCACACATTGAATGCCGTTTGCAAGTTGTACCCACTCTTCTCGTCGAAAATTGAACGACCATAAAGTTTGCAACCATTCTTCTGCATCTGATATTATCAATGCATATTGTCTTTTGAGTTTTCATTACCCTCACCTCATCCAGAAATGAAATATAGTCCGTGGCAATGCGCAACGTGTGTATCTTACTCATTTTGTCCGATGGCATTGAGGGTATCAGTTTACGCAGAAGTGTGAAAGCATCGTTCAGCTCCTGATATAAACAATTGTCAGTCTGTTATGGGTGTCTGGGTTGTTTTTTGAGAGTTGTTTTATGAAATGTAAACATTTACTAATCGACGCCTAAGTGACGGAGTGTTTATTTGCGGGAAATAGTGCGTTATGATTATGTCTGTTGAATATTAGAAACTGCAACTAAACAAAGTGAAACCCAAACAAAGACTGTTGTTTTGATAAAGTGTGTTCTTTCTTGTACACCAGATCACTAAATGCTGTTTTTCCTGTTTTTTTTTCGTTTTGCCAGCTATTCCTCGTCGGACGCAAAAATGACGAAAAATAAGTTTGGCGTCTCTCCGACTCCTCCGGTGTCTTCATCTCCCAAATCGCCTCCAGATGTCGAAGGGACCAGAAGGAGAGGACTTTCTTTTATTACCCTCCTCCGTCTTTCGTGCCTAGACTCGGTTCCGGAGGATCTACCGTATTCAGGAGGACATCGGAATGATGCCTGGGAGCAGTTTAATGTTGGCGATAAACGAGACCAAGCTAGATTGGTGCATCGGAACGGGCGCAACCAGATGATGAGCCGTAAACTTAGGAACAATAAATGCTGCCGGTGCGGGCGGATGTGAAACAAGTTGTTATTGCGGGTAGGTGGCAGAATTGGATGATTTATGAGTTGGGAAAGTCTCAGTTTTCAAAAATGCGCGGGAAGCCGAGGCGGCGGGTCGGAAACAGATTTTACAAGAAGAGAAAGACAAAAATTGGTGGGTGAACCATGAAAAAAAACATGCAGAGAAAAAAAATGAAATGTCTAGCACATCAAGATACTTTAGTTTTGAACGGAAAGTGAAACCATTATCAAATTCTGATGAAAGGAATGTCATGTAAGAGTTACGAATGAGACTTGCGACTAGAAGAACAAATATACCAAATGTGATCCAAAGACAGATTAAGGATTTCAAATACATAACCCAACAACCAGAAGAAACTCCACTCACTTTGGTTCTCTGTCGTTCGCGTCGATTGGCACATGCTCGCTGCTGCACATTCTCCACTTCGTTCTTTCTGACGACACGCTCTCCTTTCCTTCTGGCAACCATCTGTAGAACAAATGCAGGATTCAAGATGAATGGGAGAAAAGAGAAATCAGAATGAGAAATAGAACGAAAACAACAAGAAAAAGTGAGTCTGAACAGATCGGGTAAAGTAGGACGAGCTGACGAGACGCTCAAACTCCGAGTGGGAGGAGCCATTTAGCTACGCGCATCGCATCCCTTCGCTCGGCGGGAAGCACGGGGAGGCAGGGACGGAGCGAGCTCGGAGAGACCGTTATTCTTGTCAGCCTCTTTGTTTCGACAGTTGAAAAATTGCCCGTGGAAGGTGGAGAAATGAAGGGAAAGCAGCAACCTATACTCACACCGGAAACAAAGAACCGATCAGGTAGACAGGTTCAAAAGGTTCCAAGGGATCGCATATATTCCTCGGGCCCTTCTGCAATATACTCTGCGTTCCTTTTTGGTCGTTGAGATCAGCATCTGATGAGCGGGTGTTGCGCATCTGGTCTTTTTGCTTCAATTCGAGGTAGCCCGGCTTTGAATTCCTAAATTGGAGTAGAAGTATTTTTTATCAGTGTGACGGTTCCTTTGTCTGAAAGTGTTGAATCCAGTAAAAAGTGGAAAATTGACTGTGGAGTTTTTTTTTTATTCAAACGATAGGAGAAAATGAGTACAATCAAAGAAATCGAATGCGAACTTTAGAATCCTGAATGGAGGGCAGTTAAGAAAACTGAACAAGGTGGGAAATACTTCAGAGAACGTTGAAATTTCAAAGCTTACGAAAGAATACATATTAAACGAGAATCTAGTCAGGCATTAGCAAGAATTTTTGGAGAAATCATGAGAAAAAGAGAGATTCCGTTGGATTTTTGGAAAGGTGTAACATGTATGTAAGCATTTCGAAACAATAGATTGCGAATGGTGAAAAAGCATGGTTAATGGGAATACTGGGGGTCAGGTCAGACAAACTGGGAAAGAGCAACTACCACTCGCATGAAACACAGTAAACACGAAAAACAAAGTCAGAGAATTCTCGTTGAACTGGGGACCAACACAAGATCCGGCTCCCAGGTGGATACTACGCTCAACAATCGATGCATAGATTGGAAATGACATGGTAAACAATGGATTCAAAATTAGATGTTTTAAACGGGGCTTAGGCGTGAGCACGGGTTTGAGGAGAAATCTTAGAGAGACTTGACACTTTCGATAGTTGAGCAGCTACGGAATTTGTACTCTGCACTGACGATTTGTCTGGCATTTCCAATGTCCCGATAGCCTTTCAATTATTTCGAGTACAAGTTCTCTAAGATTTTCTAAACGGGGTGAAAAGGCACCGAAATGAGAAAGAGATGAATTATTTTTGTGGTTTTTGGATTTTGGATATTTTGGATGGGTTTTTTTGTAAATTTTCTGGTTTTTTCAATTTTTTTGGGGTGGGTGAGAGGATACTACCGGAAGCGAAAAAGCTAGAGAAGGAGCTACGAGCATGGGGATAGAAGCGAAGTTTAGGAGAAGAGGGGGGGAAGTATTATAAATTATACTCTAACACACACACACACATCATTCTAGGTTCACCAACCAGCAATGATTCGATCCCTTATTCTTCAAGCGAGCGGAAGTCGAAATGCTTCTCGATCTTCTCGAAAACCGTCTTTGTCCGCTTCAGGAAGACCTTCGTCAGAACCACCGTCTGCTCGTAGTTTTTCCGGAGAGAAGTGCCGTCAGGAAGTTCTTTGGCACGATTCTCGGAGTAGTCTACCAGAGCGCTGAGGAAATCTGAAAGAAAACATTTAATCAACTGTTTTCCGTGACTCTCTAGCTTACTAGTGTAGTGGAAATCTTTGGAGAGACCAGCCACTTTTTGGGAAATTTCCTCGGCCGCTTGGTTATCCACTGGGCTCAACTCGACTCGATTGCTGAGGAGTTTGACTGTCAGAGCAAGCAGCTTCTCTTCCGTCTTCTGAGGCACTTTGCTGCTCCCTTGCTTGTAGGCAATCAGCTTTCCGGCTTTCTCCACACGGACGTACATCTTCTTGACGTCGTCGAGGCCTTTGGCAATCGAAGCCTTGTCATTCTCCGGCACTTCGAGCTGAAACATTCAAAAATAATGAAGATAACGAACAAATCTCAACTCACATTCAGGAGTTTTTCGAGTGAATCGAACATCAGAATTCGCTCGATCATGACTGCATTCTCCTCAGTCTCGCTCCTTTTTGCAGGTGGTCCATTCTCTTCAACCTTCCGAGAGAGTCTCGCATGGTTCACCACTGCAATGAGCTCTTCGGGAACGTCCTCGATTCGCATGCCGTCCATTTCCCCTCCTCTCGGTTGGGGTGGGAGGTACAGCGGGAGACTGTGATGTCCAGTACCAGGAGCAACAAGTGCAAACGGACTGGGTCGTCGGAACTGACCAGTGGTGAGTCCACTGAGTGCAGCCATGGCAGTATGTCCAGCGTTGATGGAAGCGGTGCTCATCGGAGTTCCGTTGAGCTGACGAATTGGGATGATTGGTAGCAGTGGTGGGTCAGGTGATTGTTGTTGAGCAGAGGTGTTTCCTTGCTCAGCTTTTCTCTGCAATTCCTGACGTTTTCTGCGACGAGCGGCAAGATTGTTGCGGTCGAATGCCGGAGCAGCAGTTGGCTGAATTGGAGCTGAAATCAAAAAATTATTTCTTGTTAGATGGACTTAGGACGCACCATCACCATTCATAGTCTTCACTCTGGCCAATGATTCCTGTCTCGCGATCTCCTTCTCGTTCTGCTTCTGCTGTTTGTTCACTTCCTTGATACGTTGTCTTTTCTGGCGGCGTCGCTCCCTCTTCTTCTCCAAATCTGGGTCATCAGACTTGAGCACTTCGTCGTCATCGGAGTCCACTTGAACTTTCGCAACTGGCTTCGTTTGCACAACTGGCTTCACTGGTTTCTCCTCGAAAGACGGCGACAAAGTTGCAGGCTCAGCTGCTTTCTTGTTCTTCACTGTCTGCCAATCGGTTCCGTTGACCTTAGGAGTTGGCTTAGCAGGAGCAGTAGTCGAAGAACCAGAAGATCTGCTGGACGTAGAAGACGGACCAGTTTTCGGGGAGTTATACAGCATTTGAGCATACGAAACGGACGGTTGCTTTCTCTGTGAAGTTTGTTTGGTAGGAGCAGATTCGTTAGCTGGAGATGCCGTAGCAGCATACGGTTTCACAGCAGGAGATGGTTGTGCAGATCCGTTGACCACTGGCGAAGGAGCAGCCGACAAGCTTTGCTGGACTACCTCAGCCAGTGTTTTGACAGAGACTGGTGCAAGAACAGGAGATTCCTTCTCGGTAGTGTCGACGACAAGAGCAGTTGTAGCTGGAGCAGTCGCTTCCTTGACGACGTTCAACGTTTTCTTTTCCGACTCCTCCTTTGGTTCAACTTTAGCTTGCTTTTTTTGTCGCTTCTCCTTCTTCTTGATCTCCACTTTCTCTTCAGCAATCACAGCAGCCACATCCTCCGATGGTCCGGTAGATGAAACACTTCCGGATGTACTGTGAGAAACCGACTGGGCCACGACGTCGCTGAACTTTCTCGGAGTAGACACCACCATTGTTGCTGTGACAGGTGGAGATGACGGAGCAGTGAGATGAACGTCGACAGTCAAAGCAGTCTCTGTTTCCGAGAGGACTGGAGCTTCAACAACTTTAGCAGCTTCAACAACTTCCGGAGCACTTGGAGTCGGCACCTGTTCCTCAGAAGTTTTGTCACTCGGAGTAGAATCCTTGGAAGTTGTCGTTTCCATCTCTGGCAAGGGCTTGGGCTCTGGCTCGGTAACAGTTGCAGCTGTAGCTGGCGTAGTTGACTTGGCAGTAGATGTACTCTGCTCTTCCGATGCTGAGCTCGCTTTCTCCAGCTTTCGATTTGCCTTCTCCGTTTTCGCTTCCTGACTCTCGCTAGCTACCGACTTGTTCGCAGTGGAGGACGACGAAGACGAAGCCGTGTTGGCATTATCGTAGACTGGGCGGTTGCCATTACTCTGATACTCCATCGGCTGGTAGGTTGGTTGATAAACTGGCATGTGGTATGACTGCTGATATTGTCCCTGGTACTGTGGATGGTATTGCTGTTGGTACTGCAGTGACTCATTCTTTCCACTTTTGCGACCCTTGCCGTTCTTGTTGAACTTCGCAACACCATTTCCGTTGTTCTGAGGCGGATAGTCCGGTTGTTGGTAGTTCTGCTGGTAGATCACCACCGGTTGCTGCAATGGTGGTTGCATCTGCATGGCCACGGGATAGAACTGTGGAGCCATGACAGGGTAGTACACGGGTTGCTGTTGCTGATGTTGTCCCGTGTACTCCATTGGCTGCATCTGCTGCTGGTACATTGGGTACGGTGACTGGCGGAATGTGGAGTAGCCCGGGAAGAGTTCATAGTAGTTGGCGACGTTCATTCCCGGGTGGTATGGGAGGGGGTGCACGCCAGGTGGATGGTTCGGGTTGCTGAAAATAAACAATTATTTTTCAGTTCTACGCAAAAATTTCACTTACTGGCTGTACTTCTTCAAAATGTTGAAGAAGATCTGGGCCTCACCGAAGATCTGGTCGTAGTACATGTTCGTGGCCACCTGGGTGAAGAACTCCTCGCATTGGGAAGAGTAGATGAACGGAGTCGTTGGCAGATAGCCCGATGCTTTGAGCTCCTCCACACGAGCATTCATAGCCATCGGGTTTCCGCTCAACGTGCTCGGGAAGCTCTCACGTGGCCCGGCCCTACAATTGCCTTGTTTTACGCCTCTGTTACAGATATTTATAGCTCACTTGTTCTTCTTCGAGAAGTTCCGAGTCTCAAAGTCCAATAGCGTACGGCTTCCGGCAGCAAACTCGTTGAAAATCGCAGTCGCGATGTCCCGGTTCATCCCATTGTCGAGAATCTCGTACCCGGAGAGCAACTCGCGGAGGGCCTCCATTCTACCGTGCAGTAGCTCTTTCGTGGCTTCTGAAAATTGGCAGAGATTATTGCCTGCACAGAAAAAGTGGTTGATTCCTTACTTTCGACGTCGGCCACTGATGTCGAAACGTCAGGTAGACCTGGCGTGGTGGTGATCAGTCGGAAGAGCTCCTCCGAGTTCGGCTGCTTTGCCATCCAACCCCAGTAGTGGCTGAAAGCCTCTGGAGGTGGCTGCATTGGTGGTCTCTCAGACATTACCCTGCTGTAACAGAACACTCGTTTCACTATCAGATTATCAGTTTTGGTTAACGACAAAGAGACAGGAGAGAAGTGGTGGAAGGGACGATAAGGGAAGAGGAGGGGAAAAGTTTGCCTAGAGGAGAGACATATGGTGAATTGCAGCCCTACACTCCAAATCGATCTGCATTAGTGTAATTGTGCGTTCAGGGCAACGGCGGGGGCGAAGAGACACGTTGCACGCACGTTGTATAAACGCGAAGCGGCCGCGCAGCGCACACAGTGGCAGGTGGCAACACTCGAGAAGGTTATATTATCTGATTTCACCTGCAGCGTACGAGAGAAGAGAAAGTTGGAAAGAGGAACAATCTCCGACAAGATTACTGATAGATTACTTCCTAGGGTCGAACAAGCCGGAAGGATTTGATCGATAGACTTCATACCGCATCTAGAGACACAAGAACCTGTAAAACTTCTGAAAGGAGGCAGAGAAATGGGCAAGGAAATCGAAACATTGATCGGGAAACGACCAAAAACCGATTAGTCAACTATGCGATGCGGCTGTGGTTCTCACCACGAAACGAGAACGTCGAATGTTCTCGCTGGCCAAAATTTTTCGGAGAAAACCAATGATGAGTGTGTAACGATGCGTCAGGGTGTTTGCGGCTCAAATGCATTTGACAAGCCGGGACATGACTCACAAATGCGAGGAAGCGTAGAGTTGGAGTTGTTTTGGCAACTTTCCGAGTGTTTATGTAATTCAATGCACTCATTGAAGCTTCTAAAAGAATTGATACACTAAAAACTAACACCGGAAAGTGTTTAGAGGTGCAGAGGAAGAAGGTACTAACGCAAAATGTTCAAGACATGCTGTTCGCATGGAGTGAAGTAGTATTCACTATCTATTATCAGTGTAGCCGATTATATCGTGGTCTTATCAACCGAAGAACTCAATTCATTCCAATTTCAACTCGGTATAGACGGGAAACGAAAGTTGAAAAGAAAGAGAAGTAGTGGGGCCTAGTGATAACTTGCAACTGCGTAACGTAACGGTTAGTCTTTTTTCACATTACAACACAAAACGAAATGGAAAATGGGGAGGAGAGATAAGAGAAGTTACAGTGATACTGTGAAAAAGAGAGACGGTCAGTATCGGCTGAATCGGACTGAAGGTTCGATGAGTTCGGCGCGACGTTCTTCCTCGCAGACCGTACGGTTGAATTCGATCACTTTTCTGATCGCACATGTCATACCGATTACGTCTGAAATTGAAACAGGAACTAGTTTTGTTAATATGAATGCGTTCAGAAACGAATAGAACCAAAACTCAATTGAAAAGGAACATTTTAAAAACGAAGAAAGGTTATTTCACTTACAGAGAATCATGAAGGCTTGAGAAAAGAACATGGTGAACAGGTACAACCTCATTTTCCAGTCCTTGGCGTGTTCCAAATCTGGAAAAACGATCATTTTGCAACTGCGATTCCAGAATCAACTCACGGCGGATAACTGAGATTGCACAAATGACTGATCCAATTACTGCGAGCACCGAGAGAATTACAGTAAGAATGTAAGCCACTTTTATGAGTGGATGACTCCCTGTGATTACACCAGTGATTATTGAGCACATCGTGATGATCTGAAACAAGTTGGAAATCCATTGTTAGATGTTTTAATTCGAAGAGATAAACGGGAGTAATAGTTGCCATGGCAAGAAAAAACAGAAATGGCTGCTCGTATTCTCACCGAGAATGCTAAAGTGACAATGAAGAACGGATGAGGGGCATAGATGCAAGTCAGAACCAGGGCTACAATCGAGTAGAGGAGCGCGGCAGCAGTCAGAATGAGCAGGACTTGCTGGAAGTTTTGGAGGAGTGTTTAGTTGTCATATGGATGTTACGGCCACTCACACGGCTGTCGGCATAGCAACAAAGTGGACGGACGACCTGCAATTTGGCTTGTTTTTGATGTGTACTTGGTGACGAGATTCAGAAATTTGACATTTGTAATGGGCGGAATCCTGTTTTGGAAACATATTCCCAAAAACAATAATTACCTTGATACGAGCTCTGAAACATGCACATCTAACTCCATCGTCCATAACTGCCTGACATGGACGAATACGCTCTTGACGCATCTCCGAACCAAAAAACTCCACATTTCTGGATGTATCCAGTACCCGTTTCTGGTAGCCAGGGTTAGTAGTATAGACACATGAACAACTGCGCATTGCTTTATTGGGAATAAAACAGACAGTTTTTTTCCGACAAATGGAACATAATAGTGACTCAGAGGGTGTCTGAAAAGGAAATGGGCGTGAGAAAAGAACAAAAGTACCGTGTCGTGCCATCGTAAGTTGTATAGCACAAAATAAACGTTTGTTGTCGGTTTTTCTGATTCGAATTCACGAAAAACAGACAAAACAATTGAGAAAGGACTGCTGATTGAATAGCATGATAACAGATGATGCACCATGCTTCAATTCTCAGAAATTGTCTCAATCGGACCCAATTCCAATTCCATTTATTGGAAAGTCATGTGTGATAAAAGCACAAACACCTGACCTCCCATCCATTTTCTCGATGATAAAAAAAGATTCAAATCGTTGCTTGTTTTTCGGAGAAAAAACTATTTCAACACACAACACGAAAATACTGATGACGAGAGAAACAGCGAACAGTTTCCCATCCCGTTCAGCTTTCCGTCATCGCCTTGCTATCACTTTCAACTATCGAAAGGTGAGAGATCAGTCAATTCAAGCTAAAGTTGTCTGTTTTCCGAGCTGAAAAATGGATAACAAGTTTGGACTGAAGAGAACTGCTTCTCTTCCTGATTTGCGGGATCGTAATAAAGGTTCTCCACAGCGAATTCAGTTCCAGGTGAGGTTTTTGCATGATTTACCAAGCTGACACTTGTGAAATATCTTCAGAAGGTGACTCATCAGTACAACAATGATCTTAAAAAGTTCCAAGAAGCCTCTTTCCGTATCGATATTCTGGTAATCTTCACCAAGTTCAGTAGAACAACCTATTCCTGCATATTTCAGAAGAATCAGCCAGTTTTCAAGGACTGGACCGAGTTTGATCCGATCATCGAAAAATGTACTGATCGGGTCAAAGATTTGGCTCTCTTCGATTTCATCTACGCGAGAGACGTCAAGTCATTGAAAGTAGACATAAACGTTCTGAAACCGCAACAAAAATCTTTGTAGATTGTCATCGCCAACCTAAAAGAGGTTCTTGACGTCGTTCTGCCGATCCGGGATTTCATGGAGTACACGTATATTCAAGCGAACGGAGGTCCAAAGAAGCCGAAGCCGACCAGACTCGAGTGGTACCCGTAAACCTCTACAACATACACTCAACTTTCTACAAGGGCATTCGAATGATTCGCTTTAACAATCGGGCCTTTTCATTGTGAAATTTATTATAATTTATCGGGGAAAATACCACTTTGTATGATTTCGAATTGCATTTAATCGAATAAAAAAGGAAATTGAATGAGAAAGTTGACATAAACTTCTCAGAAATTGAGAAAAAAAACCAGATTTTGTGAGAACATGATGAGAAAGAAAGAAATCATTAGAAAGTAAAGACTCCAAGGAACCATTACTTTGAAGTATTAGCTGCATTTATTCCAAATCTGACCCATCTGGAATATCAGGCAGCTCTTCCTTAACAATTACAGCATCTGGTTCCTCATCTCTTGAGCGGTCCAGAGAACCTTCATCAGAGGGGCCCTCTTCTTCCTCCACTGGAGCTTCCTCCTGCTCCATCGCTTCTTCGACAGGTGGCTCGACAGGTTCAATCTTGATTGTTGGTTCTTCAGCAACAACCGCTGGTTCTTCAGCAGCAACCTCCGGTTCCTTTTCAACTTCAGCTTCTTTTTCAATCTCTGGTTTCTGTGCAGCTTCTTCTCCTGCCTCTGGTTCCTGTGCAACTTCTTTCTCTGTCTCCGGTTCCTGTTCCGCTTCCGGCGCTGCATCAGCTTCGACCGCTCCATCAGCTCCTACCGCTGCAACAGCTTCCCCCGGTCCATCAGCCTCCGGCTCGGTTTTGATCTCTGGTTCCTTCTCTGGCTCCGCCGCTTCCTCAGTTTCCATTGCCTCCGGTTCTTCGGACTCTTTGGCAGTTTCTGGTTCCTCAACAGCGACGTCAGTCTTTTTCTCCTCAACAACAGGTTCCTCATCAGCTTCTTTCTTGATTTGCGGCTCTTCAGCATCATCATTGGATTCTCTCGCAGAACTTTGCTCAGCAGTGCCATTTTCTTGCTGAACTGGTTCGTCGTCAGCTGCGACACTAGTATCCATTGGCTCCGTCAGATCATTTTCCGCGTGATCCGTGTTTTCAGAGTGGTCGCGAGGCGTAACAGATGACGAATTTTCTGATTGAGCCGAATGCGTCTTGTTCTTTCTCTTATACGCGGCATCAATCTCCTGCATGAGACCGTAAAGGTAGTTGTCATCAGATCGGTGATGGTAGAATTCTCCATCAGATTCGTCAGAGTCGTCATATGGATCATCCATTCCATCCGAGTAGAGTCCAGAGCGTTTCGATCCTTGATAACGTCGGCGTGTGCTGCGAGGAGTAGAAACATCTACTTGGAGAGCATCTCTATCCGGATTCGACGCAGTTGATTTCTTCGGCGTAATCACTTTCACAATTTCTGGTTCTTTGTACGTCTCGAATACACTTTCTGGTAATTCACCAATAATGTGCAAAAAGATCACGTCCTTGTTCTTCAGTTTCTCGTAGACTGTCAGGAATCCAGGCTTGACGGCGAGCGGTTTCGGATAATCGGAGGAACTGGGGATTTTGATGCCTTTCTCTCTGGAAAAAACTAATTAATTTCAGTCCTGCGTTAGCATGCAACTCACCTAAGAGATGGCAAAAGTTTTGGGTCAAGCCCGTCGACAGTTGACATGATGAAGTTGAACGATTGGCGACGAACGATGCAGTTTTGGAAGCTCGGTTGGAAGAAGAGGTGGAGCTGAAAATATTAGATGAAAAACGGAATCTGACAGAGGAGCATTTACATCTTCAACTTTCATCAACTGGAACATGATTCGCAGCATGTTATGATTCAGGAATGTGTCTGCCATACTCTCGCAGATGTTCGCAATGATCAGTGCGTACTTCTTCCATCCCTCAGTGCCTTCTTTCACAGCAGTGGTCCACATGCAGTTTCTAATCAGTCGTGTGGCAACTTGTGCTGCGTACTTGATGTTCACGAAATGCGGGATATTGAACGTTTTGCGAGAGAAAAAGATGGTATCGGTGAACTTCCAGGCGACAGCACGGTCGACGATACTTTTCCACACTGGAATCGCTTCCATCAGTGCACCAGTCTGAAATAAAAATTTATAAACTAGAACGGCGGATAAGGTTTCTGTACCCTCGCAAGACTGTACAGGTAGCAGGTGTGAATGCACATGTAGCTGTGACGAGTCGTCGCCTTGTCTTTCACTTTCTCGTAGAACGTTATCATTCTATCAAAACGCCCAGAAAAGCACAATGCGATGCAGGCGTACTGCAAGAACTTTTCGTCTCCGTGCGTCTCCATGAGCGTCGCGTAGAACGGCTCGTCATCCAGAATCCACTCCAAAATGCGAGCAAGCACCATGAAATTGTTGTGATGAGGATGCTTTTTTATGTCTTTGGCATTCTTGAAGCTTTCCTCGTAGAAGAATTGTTCCGAAAGCTTGAAATTGTCGCCGAATAAGTCTTCACGGTCGTAGCCACACCAACGATCGTCGAAATAGTAGTTCCAAGCTAGGATTTTGTCGTCGTACTTGGAGAAAACTCCGAGTTTGATGTATTGGAGAATATACTCGATATTGAGGTCTGAGGGTCTTTCCATCTTGTGGGATGGGTCGCGAAACAACTTGAGGAAAAGTCTGTCGTCCCTGAAAAATAAACATTGTCAGTTATCAGGCGAATCTGAAATTCTTACGAAGGCTGAATGAGTCGGAATGCGTCGTTGGCAATGGCGTGAGTATTCTGAACGAACTTGCTCTGCGCCTCAGTCAAGTCTTTTTTTGGAACGTCCTCATTTTCATCCGCAATCTTGAGAGAGTCCTCGTAGCACTTCTTGAAGAACTTGTGGACGAGAATTTTTACATCGTCGATCTTCAAGTCTTTCACGACATTGTCTTTGAAGGCAGCCTGCGCCAAATGGTAGAAGCAACCTGGGAGTTCGTCGTGTTTGACTAGAAGTGAGAAGACACGACCCTGAAGCAAAAATAAAAAATTGCAAAGTCTAGTGACAGAATCTTACCGCATACTTCGGCCCAGTTTCTGGGACCAACATGACCATCGTAGCGAGAAGCTGTCGTTCAAGATTATTCTTGCCTGTGCTCTGCTGGAATGCACGGGCAAAGTCCATCTCGGATTTGACATAGAACAGCGTCGCCCAAGCTTTGATGTCTTTGAAATTTTCCTGCTTGTAGCAGAACACTGCCATGTAGCGAATGATTCGGTTCATGAAGGCTTGAGCGTGTTGGACGTTGTCTTTCAACAGTTTCTGCAACATTGCTGCTTCTTCAAACTTGGAGAGAACATGGACTTCGAGAATCTGAAAGGAGTTTTGTTGGATACGATTGCGAGAGTTTGAAATTGAATTTACCTGAATGAAAACAGGATCAGCCCTCTTTTGGAACGTTTTCAAGTTGAGTATCTTGCAAAGAGCTCCGCAAATGGTGTCGGCGGACAAGACATAGCTCTGCATCTCTGAAACGAAAACGAAATTGAAATTTCGTTGAAAAAAACGAACGTTCAGCTGTCATTGGCATCAATTCGGTCAAGTCGATAGAATCGTGTATCATCTCCTTCTTTTCGTTCTCCAACTGCTCCTCTCGATATTTTTTGATTTCATAGGTAGAAGCAGTGTTATAGTCGAATTTTCGTTTGTACGACGTCATCTTCACCGCGATTTTAGCGGATCGAAATACTGAAATACGAAAAAAATGAGAAAAAAAAAACGAGAAATACGACACTCCGCGATACCACCGCGAATAGTTTACCGGGAAATTCAGTCACAAAAGCACGAGGAATTTTAGACTAAAAAAAAGAGAATGGACAAAGAAATAGAAACAAAATGTGATGTAAAAAACCAAAATGGTGACGAAAACGTCGATAATGGTCCACGTAGCAAATGGGGATGGAGAAGAAAGATGGGGAAAGAGAGAGACGCAGGTTGCGCGGACCGTTGGGCCAGAACGACACGGAGACCTCCGAGAAGACGAGGAGACGTTGTGTCGTTGGTTGCATTCTGTGCTCTAGGCAACAAAGGTCCGTCAGAGTGACGACGACTCAAATTAATAAAGAAAGATGGGCAGAATACATATCTCTGTCTGCATAATATTGGAATTTTACCGAGCCGGGAAAACTTCGAACAAAGATTGGAATGAACATTTGAATCGGAAAATATGATAGCAGTGCGAAACGTTTGACTTCAAAAACAAGTTCCAGATTAAAAGAATTTGCCGGTAGTATGGGAATTGCAGTAGGATCCATCGAAAAACGACTCAAAAAATTCCAACAACGATAATTTTTTACTCGCCCCTCTAATAAAAATCCCGAATCTTCTTCCTCGAATTGCATTTTTTCTTCCTTCTTTTTTCTAGACATTTTTATGGTTATCCTACCGATAAAACCTTGCATGATTTTGCTTTCAAACCAAATTGCGCGTGAAAGTTTACGAGGTAGGAAGCATATCTTCGCTTTTCAGGAAATTGGAATCACGTTTTCTCGTATTCCAACCTTCTAAGCTTCCGAAGGTCAACATTTTTTCAGTGTTAAGGTACAAGTAAGTACAGTATGCCCAGATCTTTTTGAAAAAAGTGCAATTTTACTTTCAAATTTATGCAAATTACCTCTTTGCTATCACCAATCAAATCTGCACTTGAATGACTGATTATCACTTCTTTTATCACCCAAAGTGCACATTGAATGGGTCACTTAATTTGAATATTTGAGGCGGAGTCTCTTTCTTTCCTCCTCTCCTTTTTTCCTTCTCATCACTCATTCCTGCTCTGTAACCTAGCCAGAGCAGGTCTCAGTACCTTTACTCGGTATGGTACACTCTACAGCTGCATAGAGCGTGTTTCCAGAAAAACATGCACTTGTAGGACGTTTTCTATCTTACTGGCAGATGTTCCTCACTCAATTTCTTGCAGCTTAGTTCACAAGCTCTCGTGATTTTTTGACGGTTCTCTTTCTGAAGATACCAGTTTTCCACAGTGATATGCTAAACAAAGCAGACTTATCACTTCCGCATCCGACCTATGGTGTTATTTAGCTTGTATTCTCAACCAGAAAGTCAGCCATCCACAGTAACTTCCTATGCAGTTTCATTTTTCGCGACTTGTCGGTAAAATTTTGTCCTTGAAAATAAAGTCTTCTGAACAGCTTCTTCATTAGAAGTTTGTTGCGAAACTTGAACAAAAAAGCTGTTCCCAATGAAGGACGCTTTTTTCTCAGTTCTACCTAGCGATGATTATCTTTGTATGGTTTCGATGAGTCTGGAACGGAAAAAGGCATAAGTCTCCGTAGATGTACCTAGTCTTCGGCGGGCTAGTTATATCCCATTTTGAGCAAAATGAGATCTGACAGAGCACATAATGCATCGGAAGGGTGCTATTGTCATTTTGCTGCACATGAACATCAGTTCAGTTTAAAAAAAAAACAAGCGGCAATCGTATCACTGCTATTTACCTTCGCTCTTCACGGGAAGAAACATTGTCTGCGACAACAACATATTGTTCTGCCCTTCATGCACCCGGACACTTTTCCAATATTCCCGAACGTACGCATGTTTCAAATTTTGTGAAACAGTTTCTCTCAGTAAGCCCCCTCTCTCCCGATTAGGCTGTCTATGTGTTTGTGTTTTGAAACAGAGTGAAACAGAAACAGAATTGAATAGATCATGTAAAACTTCCGCTTGTTATCGCCAACTTGCCATCTTCTCGACCGTTCATCATCAAAGATTGTGTTACTGCATGCTTCTTTTTGTATTCCTTTTTTGTTTCTAGGTGTTGAGTAGATGGTTGTCCTAACTGGGTAGATCAAAACCACGACATGACCAAAAAAAGTAGATAGTTGAGTGAAAGTGATCTCTGCGTTCGGTCGTTGCCAATGCGATTCTCGCATCTCTCTGTTCAATATTTTTCACATTTTTCATTTCAACTGCACAACGAACGATGCAATCGTTTTTGTCCGACTGGCAGGAATGCGTGGCGCTTTCCAAGCTTATTTGACTTTTTACACCTTTTGTCCACTGTTCAAGAACACTGTTTCAGTCTGTCACACTGAATTTATGAGCCACATCATTTATCTAACTCACGTTTTTTGAATAACAGTGTCGGAAACTTGTGGGCGGTTTTTCCGTTTCTATTAGCATTCACATTACCATCCATTTCCATTCTCATCACATCATTCATTCCATTTTCTAATTGATACCGTTTCGTTTTCGATGGCTCAGTTGCGAGAAACCGAAAACGGAATCGGCGGCATCGAATCACTAAGCAAATGTGCGGCAAGGCGAGTGGTTTCCACTTGTGTTATCATTTTCATTTTTTGATAAATTTTCTCGGTTGAGAGTACATCTGCTTCGTTGTCGTCCTTTTTCCCGATATGTTTGAAACCGTCTCGTCCGACCGATGGCCAACTTTCACACTCCACCAACTTTTTTTGAGTTGATAATAGGCCGATAAACCAAAAATCAGCAGCGATTCCGTTTCAATTTGTGACTTATGAGCTCGGAAAAGTCGTTTGCTTCTATTTTCACCTGTCTTCTGTATTCTGTGTGTTACACCCGTTCCCTCCTATCTTCCCATCTTTCTCTTTTCATTTTTTCTTATTTTGACAGTTTTCAGATTCCAATCGCAAACTTCTGGGACCACATTGTGAATGAAAACGACGCCAACTGTCTTCAAGAGACCAAGTTTCAGAGGTGAGGAATGTCGGGTCGGGCGAGGGAAAACAGTGTTATCTTTATTATCTTACTTCGCATAAATTGCTTTTTGCAGTTTTACGAGTTCCGATGAACGTAAGGGGAGTTTAATGAGCTCCGGACAGAGCAGAATGTAGAGAGTAGAATGTAGGTTGAGGTAGTGGGAGAAAGGGAGCGAAACAGTAGTTTGATAAAAAAAAGGGAATCGTATCTGTCTATATCTGAATGGTATCAAAGTTCTGTGACAACCTGATGTTTGGAATATGGTTGGAAGCGAGAATCTCATAGCCAAAAGAGCAGGAGTAACAGTTGTTCTGCTTAGTATTGCTAAGCTTCTGGGTGAAAACTGTAGACACGACTCCGCCTAAAGTTCTGATTCAGAAATGAGAAACAAAAAGCTTAGATGCACAGCTAAAAGTGTCACTTTTTAGTCACCATGGACAGTATTAGTATTCGTCACTGATGTACTGGATCGTTGTTTCGTTAGTCTTCTTGTGCCCAGACTTACAGTTTTGTCATAAATTAGTGTTCACTGTTTCCGGAATTGCATGATTTATTCGCGTAAGATCATCGATAAGGATGGAGATAAAAGAGGACGTCTGAGCTGAGGTGGTCACTAGTCTTTCAAGTTCAGAAAGTTCAGTTTGTACACTTTTGCTGAAGTTATTAGGTATAGTCAGTTTCGAGCAGTTTACAAGCTTCTTATCATCGTGTAATATGTCAAATTATTCATCTCGGCCAATTCCGGGGTAAAGGTGAATTGAGGCATGAATGTTTGGGGACAATTCAGTTTTTGTGAAAACTGATCCGCCATTGGACTGCTATCTATGTTTAGTACCTGTTTGTTCCTCAGAACATAGCAATAAGCTGACTCAATCATCCTGATGTCCGAACCAACAACATCCCCATATCTAACTGTGAAAGTTAGTGTTTTGTCGTTCCGTATCATCCGGATAGCCTATTCACACTATTAAAACATATTTTGTGAAGATGTGCTACACAATGCGATTTTTCCTAAACCGGGTAGACGATGTGAGTCACTTTTCCCAGCTTTTACAACTCTCGAACAATTCCATCGCTCGAAAAATCTTCACACAAGTTATGTTTCTATGACAATCATAAAACGTAGATTTGCATTTCTTTTGAGAACCCTTTCAAGACATTCACGTCTTTCTTCCTTTCTCCCATTGATATCGCTCGAGAGCGAAGCTCAGAATCCTGATCATTCTTCATTCGTAACAAAATGATCGTGGTCAGTCAGTTGAAAAACAGTGATTCTGACGTTTCGTCAATGCCTAAAGCCAACAAAACCACACAGACTGTCTGTATTAAGGTGAGAGAATGTTAGTTGCCATCACATCAACATCAACCGCACTTTTGTTTTATTTTTTGCGGTCTCGTTCGGGAATTTGAAAAATGAGTTTCTAAAAGAAGAAGGAACTTTTCAAAGAAAGCAAGAGTCCGAGTGGATTAGTGACACTCTTTTTTTCTGTCTCACTTTTACTCCCAAAATGTTCGAATTATTTGGAACTCGCGAACCTGAGAATGCAGAATTCTCAAACCATCGCAAAATGAATCTCTCACTTAGGAACAGAGCAAATCGACAAATTACTCTTTTGACGAGAAAATAGTCCAACCTAGGCCTTCTTATCAGTTTGGCCTTTTCGTTTGAGCTGCTAATCAATGTGCTCACAGAAACATTACTATTCTGACTGTTACACTTTTGCTGCTTGTCTAATGCCTAAAACCTCCCAATTATACTACTTTCTCATGGTCTAAAAGAGTAAAGTTGTTTTGAATTTATTACTGAAGCACTAGAAAAATGAGAAAATCGAAACGATTGGTGAGTTCAGTTTTCAAACAAACGGTTTTTCCTTATTCATTCACTGATTTGAACATATTTGAGGAAAATAACTGGAAAATCCTAATACATTATATTGCAGAGCGAACGGGAACCACTCCTTGACACGAGTACACCGAGCAGAGGTAAGCAAGAAGAGTCCAGCAAACATATTGTTCTGTTTTTGTTTGAACTTGGGTTTAGTGTGCAGAAACTAGTCAGATTACTACTTCCACTGTTCACTGGAAATTGTGAGTTTTCAGTCTACACGGCTGAAAACACTCGAGAGATGCGTTGGGAAAAGGATAATCCACCTGAGAAGGCATTGGCCAAGTTCAACGAGACAACACTGAATGTCGGCGAGGAGACATGTAAGCTCTACGCTTACAAAGGGACCACGTTGAGAACGGTCAGTGTCTTCTCACTGTAAAGATTGCAAACTTTATTTGCAGATTCTCTTCTGGTCCCTCACTTTCGTCACTCTTGGCTTATACCGCCTCTTTGCCTACTGGATGAAGAACCTCTTGGTTTATGTCCGTTTTGAACAGGTCAGTCATGAGGAGGCTGAATGGTTGTTGGTCGAGGATACCCATGGAGGTCTGACACTCAAGAAAGTCATGTCGAAGGAGAATGAAAATGGATTCTTGAGACCGACGGTTCGGAAGCTTTCTTTCTAGCTTTCTTGAAATTGAGATTTCAGCGTAGCGGACACTTGGAGACGGTTCACAAAAAACGGTTCTTTACGTATCGCAAGATCAAGTACATCTGGTACGACAAAGAAAAAGAATGGATCAATCCGGCAGAGCTGGACAGCACTGTAAGTTCCAATTCCTAAACTTTTGAGATCTTTTGAAATTACAGGCACCGTTCATTCTTTACAAAAACGGTATCTCTGATCGCAATGGCCTCTCTGATAAGGAAGTTCTGGCGAAGCAAGAAATCTACAACTCCAACTCTCTTATCATCCGTCTTACCCCATTGCTTGTAATCCTTTTTAAAGAAGTTCTTGGACCTTTCTACCTGTTCCAGGTGTTCTCGTGAGTTGTTATTTCCCATAGCTTTTGAATTGAATTTGCTTTTCAGTGTCACTTTGTGGTACATTGACGAATACGCATATTACGCGACGGTAATCGTCCTCATCACTGTAGTAAGTGCTATTATTGCGGTGTGGCAGATGAGGAAGCAGGAGAAACGAATCAGGAAGATGGTAGGAGATACTATTGAAGTTGTTCTCCGAAGAAACGGACAGGATGTCAAAGTTGATGCGGTTGAAGTGAGTATTACGTTGCCAAGCAGTCGACACAGTCAGATTTGTTTCAGATCGTACCCGGAGACATTTTAGTGCTTCCTGCAACAACTTTTGTGATGCCATGCGATTGTCTTCTGATGAATGGAAGTGTGATCGTGAACGAAGCAATGCTCACTGGAGAGAGTGTCCCTGTGACCAAAGCCTCGTTGAGGGAAGCCGATGACTGCGCAATCGAAGTTCGGCTCTCATCGGAGCACAATCGACACACTCTTTTCTCCGGAACCACCGTTCTCCAAACCAGAAATTACAAAGGACAGCCGGTTCTTGTGAGTTTTTTTCTACAGTTGCAGTAAGAAAAAATGATTTTCAGGCTAGAGTGGTTCGTACCGGTTTCTCTACACTGAAAGGTCAACTTGTTCGCTCCATCATGTACCCAAAGCCGCCAGATGCTCAACAAATGAAAGATGTGATCCAATTCATTATGGTTCTGGGTGCCATTGCTATGATTGGGTTTACATACACGATAATCATGATGATTTTCCGAGATGAACCGGCCGCAGACATTCTGGTCCGTGCTTTGGATATCATCACGATCGTTGTGCCACCTGCACTTCCTGCTGCAATGTCCGTCGGTACAATTAACGCCGAGATGCGGCTCCGCAAGAAGTTGATCTTCTGTATTTCGCCATCGACAATCAACACTTGTGGAATGATTAATGTAGCTTGTTTTGATAAAACGGGCACACTTACTGAGGACGGATTGGATTTCAACTGCTTGAAGGCAATCAAAAAGGGAGAAGATGGAAAGCCCCAATTCACCAAAGAATTCGACGACCTGGACCCAGAAAAGCTTTCGACGGACGGTGCCAATCTCGATATCGTTATCGCAGCAGCCAGTTGTCATTCTCTAACAAGAATCGACGGAACACTTCACGGTGACCCGTTAGAGATTATTCTGGTTGAGAAGAGCAAATGGACCATCGAGGAGCCACTCGATTCTGACGAGGAAACCCAAGACTTCGATAATGTTCAGCCAACTGTGCTCCGACCGCCCCCAGAGCAAGCTGCGTTCCACCCGGAGAACTACGAGTATTCTGTTATCAAACAACATCCATTCAAGTAAGCAAAATTACGTTAAAAGACTGCATTTTACAAGTGCGCGTTGTATTGCAGCTCTGCTCTTCAAAGAATGTCTGTCATCGTTTCCACGCCATCGGAACATAGTGCTCACGAGATGATCGTTTTCACCAAAGGTTCCCCCGAAATGATAGCTTCCCTCTGCCTTCCAGACTCCCTCCCAGAAGACTACATGGTAATTTTTTTTCAAAAATTGTCAGGTTCAGTGTTCTATTCCAGGACGTCGTCGATGAATACGCTCAACGAGGATACCGTTTGATTGCCGTTGCCTCCAAAGCTGTTCGAATGAACTTTGCAAAAGCATTGAAGTCGCCTAGAGACACTGTACGTTTACGATTTTTATAACTTCCTCTTATAATGATTTGTTTCAGATGGAGTGTGACCTTGAATTCCTTGGCCTGATCGTTATGGAGAATCGTCTGAAAGATGTGACCTTGGGTGTGATCAACGAGCTCTCCGTTGCCAATATCCGTTGTATCATGGTCACCGGAGACAATCTTCTCACCGCTATGAGTGTCGCCAGGGAATGCGGAATCATCAGACCCACCAAGAAAGCATACCTAATCACTCACTCCAAGGATGAGAAAGATTCACTTGGAAGATCCAAGCTGTTCATCAAAGAAAGCGTCTCCAGTTCCGAACAGGAGATTGACACGGATTCGGAAGTCAGATCATTCGATCACAAGTTTGATTTGCTGAAGTCAAAGTACCAGTTGGCGATTGCGGGACCGACATATGCAGTCATTGCTCAAGAGTACCCAGAGCTCATGGACCGACTTACTGCAGTGTGCGATGTCTATGCAAGAATGGCACCTGATCAGAAAGCTCAAATGATTTGCGCCTTGCAAAAGGTTGGTTTTTTCAAAACGAGAAATTGTGTTTTGTCTCGGTAAACATTTCAAACCAGAGCGACAAACATTTGAAAATCCAAAAGTTCAAGTAGTGACACTTGTATCCTCTCAATTGCAAACAGTTTCTGAACTTTAGATCGGAGCAAAAGTGTCCATGTGTGGAGATGGAGCGAATGACTGCTCGGCTCTCAAAGCTGCTGACGCCGGAATTTCTTTGTCTCAAGCAGAAGCGTCGATTGCAGCTCCGTTCACCTCCAACATCGCTGATATCAGATGCGTGGTCGAAGTGATAAAGGAAGGACGCTGTGCACTTGTGACATCCTATGCCGTCTCAAAGTACATGGCTGCATACTCAATCCAGGAGTTCTTGTCAGTCATGTTGCTGTACTGGGAGGGCACCAACATCTCCGACGGACAAGTAAGCTTGCACGAAGGGTGCTGGTCATGTTTATGAAACTTTCAGTTCTTCGTCATTGATTTCGTCGAGATCACTGTAGTTGCAATAACACTTGGAAACACTGCCCCGGCCGAGACTCTGAGTCCACTTCCACCTCCGAACCGTTTAGGAACTATGGGATTCTACTTCAGCATTTTTGGACAGTTGGCTTGGAATATCATTTTCCAGGTTTACAAAAAAGCTCTAACATTTCATTAAATGTTATCTTACAGGTCATTGGGTTCTTGCTAATCAGAAGCCAGCCGTGGTACGTTCCGAACATTGACAACGTCAATGGCAGCCACAAGACAATGATCGGAACCACAGTTTTCTTCACTAGTTGCTGCTCCTACCTCGGTTACGCGTTCGTATACTCAAAGGGACATCCGTACAGAAAGCCAATCTACACTAACTGGCTCTTGTGTGCAACGGTTTTTGCTATTTTCCTGGTAAGCAAACCCTTTGAAACTTTCAATCGATACAATTTTTTCAGCTGAACTTGGTCTTCATTTTCACAGAGATCCCCTTCATCATGACAATCATGGCATTCGTGCACCTTCCCGAGTACAAATTCAGATTCATTCTCTTCGGCATTTCGATAGTTGGTATCATTGTTTCGGTGATCTACGAGCACTACTTTTGTCAACTGGTAGTCACGAACGTTTTCGAAAGGTACTGGCTGGTTTGAATCAGAAATATCAAAAGAGAAAATTTACTATTGCAGGAAAATGAGAGCACGTCGTCTCGAAAAACTCGATCCGTCCCTGCCGGAGTTTGAGAAAATCCTCTTCACAATCGGAGAATCGCCGAACTGGTTCGAGAATGAAATCTCTGTTCCAACATCATTGGACAGAAAGGAAACCATGGAGAGTCGGTGCTAAGTCGGTGCTAATTTGTCCGCCGTTAATTGTAACAGTCCACCGCATTTTAGATTTTTGATCATGATCATTTGATTTTTTCATTCTTGATTCCCTTGCATATTACTAAGCTCCTTCATCTGCTCTTCCCCTTTGCCTTCCGCTCCCTTTCACTCACGTCAAGCCTTAAGACATGCTCAGCTCATGTTAATCGCATTCCTTATTTATAATGTAAATCCCCTTAGTTTAATCCTATCTGGTAGCGGTTACTTATCATACTGTGACCTATTCGAGGAAGATATACATCTTTCGCAAGTACACGTCACTTTGAGTGTGTGTCTTTGATTCCTCAAAACTCTAGTCTACAAACCACGCATTTATTTTGGTTTGTGACTATTGTTTCAACAGAACTGCCAACAGTTCTTTCTTCTTCTTCTTCTCTCCCAACTCTTCACCTTTCCCTGTCCAATTCCCCATTTCAATTCCCCGTTTCCTGTATTTTTGTGAACTTCCCCGGGTTTTATATCCATCGTCCCACACCTTCTTCTCATTTGTAATAAGTTTTATTTGTGACTGTGACATACATAAAGTACAGACCACAAAATTGGTTACTACAAAGACTACGCATTTGTTAAGAATGGAGAACAGTGTGCGGTGAGACGGCGACGAAGGGTCGGCAAATATAAATAAGACTCGATAAGAGATAGAGAAGGCACATTGTATCGGGTCTTGATGGCCATGTGTCGTCTTCTTTTCACAGTGATCAGCACCCGTTGTTTTTATTTTTTCAGCGCGAATTTCCATCGTATCTACCTATTTCATCGTTCGCCACTATTTCACAATCGCGTGTAGCCATCTTCTTCACGCCAAAACAAACTGTGCAGTACACCAAATTTCACGACAGAATGCACACTCAACGTATTTCTTGACGAGAAGAGACAAGGTCGCCGCCGCATTGGCAGTGAGTCGCGGTCTTTGACCGCTTTGCCTTGTTTTCGTTTTGAATTCGCGTTGTTTTCCAGCCAGTCTCTCTTTCTGGGCTAGAATCAAAGTGGAAATTAATTTTTTGTGGTTTCCACCCATCCCAAACTACACTTCTTCATGCACCCGCACAAGTGCACTTTACTTTTTTACGTCACATCGAAACCAAGTCATATGTTCAGTGTCTTTCGAGGGTCATCCATGCCCCGCGATCCACTCATTTACCAATCGACATGAATTTCACTCGACATCACGTCGTTTCTACTTCTAAAAACGTGGCGGGTACTTTGCCGAAATCACGTATGGTCTTTTGATCTCATTTCGCTTACGTTTGTCGCTTGGGAGCGGATGAGAACTATAAAATAAATCCCGTCAAATGAAGAATGGTGGGAGGATTCAGTTGACTGCCCGGCCATGATCATTCAACCAATCCAAGCTCGCCTCGAACAAATTTTGTCCTTTTAATCGTTCGTTTCGCTCTTCTCTTCTGCTATTTTTCCCGTTTGATCTATCAAAGTCTACCATCCGGTGGATTATCTCTCACCTGTCATTACCCAATTCCTTTTTTTCAGCCCAACAACATGGATCTGAGCTCGTGGTTCGAATTCACCATCTACGACGCCGTCTTTCTTGTCGTCGTTCTCGGATTCTTCTTCTACTGGCTCACCAGATCCGAAACTCCAATGCCGGCACCGCCAAAGGAACTCGCTCCACTTTCGATGACTGATATGACAGTCGAGGAGCTGCGCAAGTACGATGGAGTCAAGAACGAGCACATTCTCTTCGGACTCAACGGAACGGTTAGTCAATGCAGAATGTTGTGATTAGTTCATCTTCTGAAATTGCAGATCTACGACGTGACCCGAGGAAAGAGTTTCTACGGTCCTGGAAAGGCATACGGAACTTTGGCCGGCCACGATGCTACCCGTGCTCTTGGAACCATGGACCAGAACGCCGTCTCCGAGAAGTGGGATGATCATGTTGGATTGAGCGCTGATGAGCAGGTATGTACTCCTTCGGATGTTCTCCTACGCCTGGCTCAAGCTACAGTTGTTGACTCTGATTTCCGAACTCTAGAACAGTTCAGTGTCACAAAAAAGACAGAACACTCTAGCCAGATTGCACTTGCGGTCCCCGTTCGCAACCGACTTACACAGACAGATCACAATCCAGTCTAGACATGGTTTTTTGATCATTACTGATGTTTTCAATGTTTTCAGGAGACTGCCAACGAATGGGAAACTCAGTTCAAATTCAAGTACTTGACTGTCGGACGCTTGGTGAAGGACCAATCTGAGAAGGCTGATTACAAGGGAAGAAAGGCGTTCGTCCGGGGAGCCGAGTCCTTGGAGTCGATCATCGGAGGAAGTGCGGAAGAGAAAAAGGAAAACTAAGCTGATCCAAATCCATCTTGCCCCTTGAACCACATCCACGTTACCCACTTTGTCAAATTGTATAATATTCACATATCCAACCCCCAATAGCAGTCATTCCGATGAAGAGCTGTGATGATTACTTTTACATCCACTTCTCTGCTACTCTAATGTGTTGTGATTATAAGAACCCAACAAACAAACTTGTGAATAAGTTAAATTGAATAAATGTTTCGAATAGAATCATCATTAGCTGGGAAGTTGGCAAGTGTTAGAATGTTACGTGGAGTTATTGATCATTTACTTTCAATATCTTCATTGTTAATGCAAATTTAATTGATAACAGCGGGGAAAACCGTAAAAACAGTTCAGTAACCAGTTTTTATCACTTTTCCAAACACAAACTGAAACGTGACTGCTTCAACAATAACAACCGCTTGCAAATTGTCAAGGTAAATCTTTCTTTCTGTTTCCGATCTCTGATCTACCTGATGCTGATATGACTGAACGTGTTGCAATGGAATACCATGCGAAACAACGCAACCCAATTTGCGCAGTACACAAAACGGTCGCCTATTCCCTCTCGTTGTCTTAGCGCCATGCGCCATTCTAATCTATCGGTGAAAACAAGGGCACCAGGGGTTGGTGGGTCTGAAATAACTCTGAATTTGGATCTTTTGTTTGTCTTTTCCAATCCTTCATCTTTACTGAGGAGTCTGACATTCCTAATTCTTCAAACAAACCAAAATTCTTCAAGATTTTCTTGAAAGTCAGTTCTACCACGTGCCCAACATCTCATGAGTTCCGCCCTCTGCCTCCTCTTGTTTTCAGATAACATGGGTGAGGGGACTGTCGGAACCCGGGAGATGTCGGTCACTAGGGAGGGTGGGCCTATATAACCGGATCCCCAGTTGAGCGCTTTGTTCTTACGAGAACATTTCTACCTGAGAGAGGCCGTCGCTTAGCTCAGCCATACTTGGAGTGCGCGGCCGTCGCTGTAACCTCCAAGGAATGGGAAAATTTTGGACTTTTGTGATGAACCTCCTTGTGGTAAGCTTGGATATGGGAAGTTCTCTGAAATTAAGTTATCCTGACCAATCAACCATTCAAATGCAAAGTATCTCGGTTTACGAGAGTTCTTTACCAAGGCCTTCGGCAGTGAGGTAGGTGCTTCTCTTCAACCTATGCCTCTGTAGAAAAGGGGCGTTTGTGGCATAACTGAACGTGTTGCAATGCAATACCACACAATACAACGCAACCCGATTAACGCAGTACACAAAACGATCTTGGTCAGAAAGTGGACCAGGGGAACATGTATATGTATCTCGACCCGAATCTATCGTTGCCCAGATAAGATGTCTTTCTCGACGTGTCTCCCCGTCACATACAGGTCCCGGCCAAGGCAACTGCATCGATTCTTTGAGGAATTGACGGTCCGATGGTCACCAAACGTTTTTAGTGGTGTTGTTCTGTTCGTGCTTTGCGTGTCGATGCACACAGGTCTCGAGTGTTCCGAGATGTGATTGTTGGTATCGATTTTCTAATATATTTCTGGCCTGTGAACCAAAATTGGCTTTCTTCTCGTTTAACTCTTACTTTTCAACCGTCTAACTAATAGTTATTCATTGTCACCAATTTCATGGTATGCTGTGACAGCGATTTTTGTTCCTTGACGTTTCAAACTCATTTTGACACTGTCAGCAGCTATAAAAGCTTGTTTCAACGCAACGCGGAAGCTTGCGGCGTGAAGGAACATGTCTTTCTGACCGAGTGTCATCGACAAACACTGGTCAGTCAACACATAAAATCAGAGCGATCTTCGGAATGAGATAACAAGCAAGCCGTTTCGATAGACCGCTATGCATATTCTATTCCAACTTTGCCCCTCTTCTTGTTTTTTCGTTCTCACTCCCTCTCGCTGTTTCGAAATGTGAATATGGACCAATCAGCCTCTTGTGCGTAGACTCTTCTCATGAATAGTAAAGTACAGGGATCGCCGCTTTTCTTGATACTCTTTTTCTCCTTTTCTCCGACATAGTTTAGCACTATTCGAGTTCAATTGTACTTTGTTCTGTGCATCTTTTTCAATTCCTAGTCTATAATAACGTTTCGCTGTTTCAGAATGGTCGCGGAGATCGTCAGCGGACTCGAATACTCCAAGAAGGTTCTTCAAGACGTCGGAGAGAAGATTGCAAAAACTCGTGAGCACCATCCAAATTTCCATGCAGTTCTTGCTATCGTACAAGTATGTTAACGCTCGATTGATAAGAAAATTGAAGTATTTTGAAGGAAAATAGTGAATGCGTAAACAGTTTCGCAAATGAAAATAGCACAATCTATTAGAAAGTTGTTTTTCAGGTTGGAAACCGTTCCGACTCCAATGTGTACATCAATGCCAAACTGAAGAAGGCTAAGGAAATCGGTGCAGATGGAAAACTGATCAAACTGCCCGACACCATCACTCAGGGAGATTTGAAACGCGAGATTATGGCGCTCAACCACGACAATGAAATCGACGGAATCATTATTCAGCTTCCACTCGATTGCAAGCACGAAATCGACGCCGATGCCGTTATCGACCTGATCGATCCACTGAAAGACGTCGACGGACTGACTCGTATCAACGCAGGACGCTTGGCTCGTGGAGAACTTCAACGCACTATCTTCCCATGCACTCCATTCGGATGTCTCTACCTCGTTCAGCAAGCCACTGGAAACCACAACTTTGTATCTGGAAAAGAAGTCGTCGTTCTTGGACGCTCCAAGATAGTCGGCTCCCCAGCGGCTGCTCTTTTCCTTTGGCACCACGGAACCGTCACTATCTGCCACTCGAAGACTCCAAATCTCAAGGAGAAGTGCCTGCGCGCGGATATCCTCATCGTCGCTATTGGCCGCAAGCATTTTGTCAAAGGTAACCAGTTTCTGCTCCAAACTTACTTTCACTTTGTTGTTTCAGCCGATTGGATCAAGCCCGGAGCATTCGTCATCGACTGCGGAATCAATGTCGGCGAGGATCCAACTTCTCGCAAAATCTACGGCGACGTCGACACAGAAACCGCAAAGGAAGTTGCCGGATACTTGACTCCAGTTCCAGGAGGCGTCGGACCAATGACTGTTGCAATGCTCATCCGTAACACGTTTGAGCAGGCAAAGAGAAGAAGACTCGGAAAGAAGGTAGGTCCCTGTTTGCAAATCGTTTTTTTGGCAGAGCAGAATAGTTCAGTCTTGTCCCCGCACAGTGTGATATTTATTTGAATTGAGTTTCTGTGCTATTGAAAGTGTACAACGTGATTATTATCAGTTTGCTTGATGATTCGCAAAAATATAAGCTGAAAGCTCACAGAACTATCAAGAAATGATCAACTCGGCAATACCATAGAGTTCAAACTGCATAAAGCTACAGAGCAGTTTTCTGGAATGTTTGGTTTTTCAGGGAGAGGAAGAGGACGAGTAAACCGCACTGGTTAGCACCAAATCCACGAGTGTTTTCGCATTCACTTCTCCAGACACCATCATCTCCTCTACTATCTATAATTTATTGTATTCCACATCGCTCATTCCTCACTTTTCGTGTTGTTCCCACTCTTTGAGATTCTTCAACATTCAATCATCCTCTGTCCTTTTGTTCCAAGAAATAAACAATCTTATCTGTGCTGACCTGAGGACTCGAGATTCGATTAGGAGAAACCGACAGAAAGATTCGTCGAAAGACCGTGGTCTTCGATAAGACACGTGGGCTGCGAGACATCACCAACGAACAATTCGAGAAGGTCGATCGATGAGGTGGACCGACCAGTAGGCACACACTCACAATCTCTCTGCGCTATCGCCTTCAACACGCTATCTCTGTCTCTTCGCTCTGCCCGTCGCCTTATCAAGGTGTTTGTATTTAGTTGCCATTTCTCGTCGTTGTTTGCATCATTCGCATTTGTTTTTGCGAGTTGTTCGATTCTACTAGTCTTGAATCATGGTGAGTGACTTTTTTCGGTTTTTTTTTGCTGGCCAGAATAGGTTCAGCAGGGTAGTAAATGAGGTTTATCTGGTTCTCTCACATCTCCAATAGCAACTGAGCACGTGATACGCTTATTCACTCAATAAGCTGAAAGCGCAAACCCTACAAAGTAGCGAAAAACTTTTGAAAGCAAAGTTTTATCGCTCACCGACACTTTTACAAAACCTGACCGTGAAATTGTCTGCATTGCTTGTCTGATAACGATAGTACAACCTTGCCACGATTTTCTTCTCCTCACCTGCTATTCACAACTTTTTTCGTAGCTTTGGGGTCAAAAAACCAATGGTAATGAGAATTCCAACAACAATTACTTGAAATTAATCACAATGATTATCTGTTTCAGAGCACCTGGAACGTTGAGTATCTGAAACAAACTCTCCTCAGCCCTGTCCCAACGGACATTGCTATCTCGAGAGCTCAGCCACCAAAGGATATTGAGAAAGTTGCTGGAGAAGTTGGAATCCACCCGGATGAGCTCGATCTCTACGGCCGTAAGAAGGCCAAGGTGTCTCTTGACGTTCTCGAGAGACTCAGCGAAGTCAAAAACGGAAAGTACGTTGTGGTAGCAGGAATTACACCAACTCCACTCGGAGAGGGAAAATCAACCACCACCATTGGATTGGTTCAAGCTCTCGGAGCTCATCTCCACAAGAACGTGTTTGCATGCGTTCGTCAACCATCTCAAGGACCAACCTTCGGAATCAAGGGAGGAGCTGCTGGAGGAGGCTACTCCCAGGTTATCCCGATGGAGGAGTTCAACTTGCACTTGACTGGAGATATTCATGCAATCACTGCTGCCAACAATCTTTTGGCTGCTGCCATCGACGCTAGAATGTTCCACGAGTCTACGCAAACTACTGAAGCGTTGTTCAACAGACTTGCACCGAAAAACAAGCAAGGTAAGGATTCCGTCCGTGTCATTTAAAGACCATTCCAATGTTTCAGGTGTCCGCCCACTCTCCGAAATCCAACTCCGTCGTCTCGACCGTCTTCAAATTCCACGCGTGACTGACGGAGAGCAACTCGATACCGAACAGAGAGAAAAGTTCGCTCGTCTCAACATCGATGCTGCTACAATTACATGGAACCGTGTCATGGATACGAATGACAGATTCTTGAGAAAGATTGAAATTGGACTCGGGCCAAATGAGAAGGGACACACTCGCTCTACCCAGTTTGACATCACTGTTGCTAGTGAGGTAAGCGATTGTTTTCCAGGAAGCTGAAACTTGTTCAAATCACACTTCTTTCAGCTCATGGCTATCCTCGCACTAACAACTTCTCTCGACGACATGCAAAAGAGAATCGCTCGCATTGTTATTGGATCGGACACCAATGGTCAACCAGTAACCGCCGACGACATCGGAGTAACTGGAGCTCTTACTGTTCTCATGAGAGACACCGTTCGTCCAAATCTGATGCAGACTTTGGAAGGAACTCCCGTCTTCGTTCATGCTGGCCCATTCGCCAATATTGCTCATGGACAGAGCAGTATCCTTGCTGATAAGGTCGCTCTCAAGTTGGCTGGTCCAGAAGGGTTTGTGATCACTGAAGCTGGATTCGGAGCCGATATTGGAATGGAGAAGT
>LR537955.1:278666-369545 GCA_900883565.2 Caenorhabditis panamensis
CATCAAGTGTCGTTATTCGGGATTGAAGCCATCTGCTGTCGTCCTTGTCGCCACTGTTCGTGCTTTGAAGATGCACGGAGGAGGCCCATCGGTGGTCGCCGGAGCGCCACTGAAGCACGAATACCTCGACGAAAACCTTCCGCTAGTTGAAGGAGGATGTGATTCCAACCTGAGAAAGCAAATCGAGAACGCAAACAAATTCGGAATCCCTGTTGTTGTGTGCGTCAACAAATTCAACACTGACACCGAAAAGGAATTGGAGTTGGTGTGCTCGAAAGCCAAGGCTTATGGAGCTTACGATGCTGTTGTTTCGGAGCATTGGGCTAAGGGAGGATCTGGAGCAGTTGATCTTGCCAATGCGCTGGTGAAGGCTACTGAGGGACCAACCAAGGAATTCAAGTTCTTGTACGACTTGGATTTGTCTTTGGAAGACAAGATTGCCACCATTGCGAAGGAAATTTATGGTGCTGATGGAATCGAGTTGTCGGCAGAGGCTAAGGAGAAATTGGAGAGATACACCAGACAAGGATTCTCGAAGCTTCCGATCTGCATGGCAAAGACCCATCTTTCTTTGTCGTCTGACCCAACAAAGAAGGGAGCTCCAACTGGTTAGTTCCCCGGCATCAGTCGTTTTTTTTTCACATTATTGAATTTCAGGCTTCACCCTTCCAATCCGCGACGTCCGCGCTTCCGTCGGAGCTGGCTTCATCTATCCATTGGTCGGAGAGATGACAACTATGCCGGGACTCAACACTCGCCCGTGTTTCTACGACATCACTATCGACCCAATCTCTGAAGTCATCGATGGACTCTTCTAATTTGCTAACGTCTTTTCAATGTTTTCCATTTTCTTTCCTTCCCTAATGTGATTTGAGAGAGGTTGTGATTGATTTATCTGATCGAAAAACTTTTAGAATGTAAATAAAAATAAATGCAGAGGAAAGACTGAATTAACTGGTTGGTAACTGGTGCGCAAGGAACGAATTTAGTGAAAAAAAGGGGTAAATTTTTATTATCGAAATCAAATCAAGGTTTGTCCCGACAGCAGCAAAAACGGTTCCAGTTGTTGACACCCAACATTCCATTACAAAAGGTATTGTATTTTGACATGGCTACTCTCCATCCTCATCAACAAGTAGTCGTAAAACGTCAAATGTTATGAGTACAGGAAAGATTGGTCGAGAGCCTGAACACAGTTAAAAATATCCTCGTCCAGGTGTGTTCTGGTGCCTGAATGGTTGGTCTAGAATGTTATGCAAGTTCGATATAGGAGTTTCGAACAAAAATCGCATAGAACCAACATAAGTTCAGACTGTTGTTTCTGTGCCATTGTTTTCATGTGGTTCATTTCCCTGTTTTCCATCATTCTTCTATTGCCCACATCGCCCAATGCAATCTGTTTCCACTGGCGGATCCTCTCAAAAACAAAACAAAAAGCTTTCAAATTTTTTAAGAAATTGTTTATCACGTGACGAAGCATCGGAAATGCGGTTCAAAAGTTTGGATTGAATCAGTATCAAACAAAAGAAATAGTCGGAATGGTGGTTTTCAATCATGTAGACATTTGTTAGACAAGAATTGATAAGTAAAAAAGGAAAATCAGGAGAAGGAAATTTCAAGAAGAAACATCGAGACAGAAAAATGGAAGGAACAACTAGAAAGGCCAAAAGAGATCCGCCACACCACGGAGAACAGAACAGTCTTTTTCATAATACCGGGAATCGAGGTCTATTCTCATGAAGGATAGCTCTTGAGACTTGCCACTTTGATACGAACCCATCACTTGCGTAATGGCACGGCACCCAAAACCGTTTCCAACACAACCTTTTGATTCGATTAGAACTCTCGCAAATTTCATAGTCCCGTCGTTTTCTGGCTCTTCCTCGTAGGCGACAAAGTTCTTTCCATTTCTCACGAGAGGAAATAGTTCTTCTTCTGAAAGTCCTTCAGTCGATGAAATTTTCAAGAGACAACTTACTGTCATCATTGAAGACTTGGATTTTCTTGATTTCGAAGCTTCGTTCAGCATTGACGGCACTGAAATCTCTTTCATGTGAAAGACCGATGCTTCCGGAACAACTGATGATTCCTTTAAAAACTGCTTTCTGGAGTGTGTTGTAGTCGAATCCTTTCGAGTGCCAGTGGTGTTGGGGAATGGGGGCCTGGAATGCGCGAAACATGCGCTCGTTGTCAAATTCGCGGTGCTCTCCTGGCTGAAATCAGTAAGTTCATATTTAACACACATATTGTGTGTTTATGCTTTGTAATTAATCGTTGGCGCCCCTGCATGGACAAACACTTTTGTTTACGTTCTGTTTTAAGTGTTTGCATGTTTCAGACGACCTCTGATTTACGCGTTTCGCTTCTTATCAGTTAGAGAGGGAGGTGAGTATTAGCGGGCTTAGTATTAGACCACCGCGCCAAGAAACTCTGGAAAAACGCCAAGAAGAGTTCAGTTTCTATCTAGTTTTTGCAATTTCAATTTGTGCGAGTGTAAATGTTGTCGCTAATAACAAATGCTAAAAATTGAATAACTCAAAAAACCTGCCAATACGCACAACTAAAGGCTCATCTAATAACGTACCTGCACTTCTTGAAAGAGCCGACGGCTTTCTCCTCCACGACGTGATCCCCAGGGATCTTCTCCAAGGAAGTTGTCGAAGTCTTGGGTTCCGATTTTCTTGATCGAGACGATCATGAAGAAGACGACGAGTGAACGGAACATTGTCGACGACGATCTTGAGAATCCGGCTTGAGAGATGGCTTCTGAAAACAAAACTCTATTAACTGAATTCTAGGAAGAAGACTTTCACGAAAACCAGAAAAAAACTGAATATGAAGAAAAGAACAAGGAACGGTCGGTTTTAATTGAAACAGAAGAGGCGGAGCTTGAGCCCCATTTCATGCGTTGATTGGGGGTAGACGACGGCAGAGAGAAGGAAAAAACTGGTGGAGTCCAGTACCGAGGTGATAATGAAAAGGCAGCCACTGACTGGGAGAAACGTTCGACGGCGTTTTTCCAACACTAACCCAACACCCAGACATATTTTTATTTGGAGTTGGTGTTGTTTCAGATAAAAACAAGTTTAGAGCCTATAATTCACAAATTATAGGCTTTGTAAAAGAAACAGAAATGTCATGGTAGAGAGAGAATTCAGAAAAGGTTCGCATTTCGGAATGCAAGAGGGAAAAGTGATGAACTTGCATTGTAGCGACAGAAACCGAGCAGCTTTTGAAGGAAAGTGGGGTGAAATGGGTTTTGGAAGAGCAGATGGCATGGGGGTGGAGGGCATTGTGCAAGGAAGAAGGATAGGCTCTTGATGGTTTTTTGCAAAATCTCCGGGTAGCAAGGAATGATGTTTTTTACAATGAAAACTGCAGGAAAGAAGTAGAAACAGTGAGATCCACTTGCAAATTGCAAAACATACAGTTTTTATCACTGCAAAGTTGAAAACCAGAGGTTCGAATCTATCACCAGTCAAAATGTTTACTGGTTTATCATTTTGTTACAATCTGAGACAACAAGCAATCAGATAACAACAATTTTGATCCGATTGTCGACTGTCTGGAAAAGTGATCAGGCACAAAGCACACATTTGTCGTTTCATTCATTCCCATCTTCCTTCCGTTTATGATAATTAGGGTCAGCTGATCTGGTGGTCGAGTTTCAAGTAGTTGATCTCCATGACGTGACTACTGTTTTTGTGTTTGGTCCCTTCTATGCAAAGTTTGCTTAGTGGTTTTCGTTCTCATCGCAAACCAACAAAATTCCGATTTATGTGCAACGTTTACCAGCAAACTCATATTGGCTCACACAAAAGAATCTCTCGCAAAAACTCCAATGAGGCGGTCCATACTCGTGCCAGGCCACGGTTCCAGGCCGTATCACATAAAAGGACACATAACGATGTGAAATAGACCACTCTCCCGCTAGAGCTGCTCTCGCATACAACTCTCATTCCATTCATTCGTTGGCTTTTGTCGGTTTCGTTCGGGTTTCGTGCATATTCCCAAACTTTCCCTCGCAAGTTGGCACAATTCATGTTCGTAGAAGTTCAAAAAATTCTCTACGTGCTGGATTCTGCCACCTGGCGTGTTGGTGAAATTTCTCTCACAAAGTAGTCATTCCACAGACACTTTGATTCCGTTATCGAAAAACGTACAGGAGATAACATGAACTCTTCTTTGACTAATGAAGTTATCATCACGGCGTAGACACCCGGCACGGAGCGTGATACCAGTGGCTCCAAGTAGCCGAGGTTTGACTGACAGGTGTGAATGATACTGCCGAAAAATCACTTGGTTTCGATGTTGAAGCTGATAATGAATGTCGGGATGCAACGGAATGCTCACTGGTATGTCGTTCTGAACTCCAGGACAGGGAAACGTAAAAAATGTGAGAACTGAATCGTCTGTACCAAACAGGGGAAATGCAGTCGGTTCTACAGGCGCATTCTCAAAAGAGATACACGTATTGAAAAATACCGTTGCTGCGGTTTATTCAACTTTCATAAGTACATACGTTTCTTGCAATGCTGATTCTACCAGACTTTTGACATCTTGGTGAAGCTTATCCAGTGTGTTGCCCCAAATCGACGTCAAGATCACATGTCTCTTCGATTCTATTCAGTTGTTCTGTTCTCAGCATCTCATGACTCTTCCATTCAACAAGCGAAATTCCAATTTCAAATTGATAAAGTATGTTTTATTACACCAGTGGCACAAAAAGCCAACCACGCATAAATGTGGATGTTATCGCAAAGACAGGTCATAGGAAAGCAGTGCCTGGCACGAACCTGTGCTAGGGAATCAAAGTTCCGAGTGCAAGTTTCCGGTGCGAGTACGCTGAGAACTCGGGGGATGGTAAGGGAGCATAACTATCTCCCTCATCCTTACAACAACAGTCTGCGATATGGTTCACATTATAATTCATCCATCTTTATCCATTTCTCACACCTAGCACTCCTCAATTTCCTTTCGCACATCATAAAATTCAGCCATCAACGTCGCCGAAGACGTATGGGAGCCAGCGTCATCCTTCAACGAGTGCGCACCACTAAAAAGGCTCTTCTCGTCGTTCTTCGCACTCTGTGTTCGGTGAGAAGAGTGTGTCGGGCCCGGGACGGCTTGTCGTCAATACAAAAAAACGAAACGAGCTTCGTCACATCTGCACATCTGCTTCATTTCTTGCCATTTTCCGTTTGAAGCAACGGTAGTTCTTTGGTTTCTCCTGGCTTTGGTGTCAGTGTTTCCTATGTAGTTCTTCTGATCAAAACCAATCAAAAATGATCAGAAACGGAAAACGTGGATTTCTAAATTTATGTTTTTTCTTCCACTCTGCTTAGTCACTAGGCCACGTATCTTGTTTACACGCATGTAACTCTTCTGATTTCTTCCAATATTCCACCGTTTTGTACTTGTAATGGGTTTTTTGGTATCAAAAATCGGAAACGACTCTCTCTTCTTTTTCCGTCAACATCCGGCAAGATTGTTTTTCGTTATACCAATTCTTGACTGCATTGTTTCTGTTTGATAGCTGTCTTTTGGAACGGCTCTTCATTCCCGTTCTCCTCTTACGGTAAGTCCTATAAAACTGAACTTTTCAACATCTCAAGCCCGAGTTTGGTCGTGAAAACATGTCGCAGCTTCTTTAATTAGGTTACATACCCTTGGTTTGATGAAAAAGTTCGGTGAGTTGTTTCACGAGAACATCTTCTTCATTTCAACATGTGCACGTCATTGGGAATGAAACGTGGGCATGTATTTTTCTTGCTAACAACAAAACTGACAGATTTATTGTCAGGGTCATGTAATTTTGTAGCTATACGAACGAACGTCATTGTTCTGGAGTCCTTCATCTTGAATTGTTCGGAGTAGTATTCTGTACCTTCCATATGCCCGACAACAGGGTTTTCCATCTTGATTTTTTATGTTTGTGTATCTTTTTGGCTTTGATCAGCTGTAAAACGCGAATTGGTTCTGACTACTTATCTGGGATGTTTTTGGTTTGAATCCAGGAACTTTTCGTTACTTGTGACAATAAATTGAAACCAAAAAGACAAAGTAGAAACACTATAGCCTAAATCCAGTTCAGAGTCACAAAACCAGAAAACAACCCGTTTCGAAACTGAATAAGGGGAAAATAGAAACCACCTGCATTTACTCTCAAAACGAATTGGTCTGATGTGAGATGAATAATTTCTTCTCGAAGTTCAGCTGCCTCAAAAAGTTTGTGAAAAACTGGGTAATCAGTATAGTTGTTCAACTACAATTACAATGCGGTTTTTTCTCTTTTGGTTGAGGTGTTCGTCGGAACTATCTGTTGATGTTAGTATTCTACATTTGCGCAGCGACGAGCGTTCTGTTTTGGTTAAGAATGAGGAAAAAACTAGAAAAACTAAAAAAAAAATGACTAGTGAGTAAGAATCCATCTATTCAGTTATACTATCCATTTCTCCAAAACTCCCCGGAAATAATCCACGTCATCTCGCAGATATAAATGCGTCATGAAATTTGATGCGATCGCGAATAGAGAATAGCTTCGTGGGTTACAGAAACAATGTGTTTATTTCAGTTATATACAAATCAAACCACATTGTGCAACAAAGATTACTCTTGAGTAATGTGCCCCTCTTTGAGATACTTGCGTAGTGCAGCCACGAAGTTATCCATGTCGTGCACAGTGAATCCTTTCTCGAAAGTCTCTCCAATGTCGACTCTCACATTGTAGAACTGTTCTGGGTGACTGCGGAAGTTACTGAAACACTTTGAAATAAGAGATAGAATTCGAGAATTAGATGATACCGTTTCATGTCACAAGCCCACCAAGTGACAAAGTCTCCGGATCCCCAGTTTTTGGCGTAGCCATCTGATTGCTTTTGGTATTTGACGTGCTTGATCTTGGCAATGTCGATGTTTTTACTTTGAGCTGTTGGAAAGTAGAACCACTTGATTTCGAGATTTCCGTTGGAGATCTGATAACGAAATGGTAAGCACACAACTCGTGAGATATGGGTTTCTATGTTTGTCACAGAAAAACAAGTATCAAACTAACTGACATTCGGAAAACAAGAACGTACCTTGGTCCATTCCTCCTCAAAATCAATCGGCGCTTTTTTGGTATTCCCCATGTCACTAGTGTCTGCCACAACTGCCAACGAAACGGGCAAAATGGCGAAAACTGACAAAAATGACGAAAGTAATGCGTTTTTCATACGGACAGCGTTGGTTCTCGATAACGGCGGTTCCGTGTGAAAGTTCTCGTGATGCTGGCCAGGCCTCGCCCGTGTTTACCTTTTTGTCTACCTCTCACGACGAGTTGCGAAATCAGCAGCTGTCCGTGACTTGATAAAAACAATTTGGTCTCAGTCAGAGAGTTATGTCTAGTTTGATTAGAAACAAAAGATTGTGAACAAAAAAAGCAGCAATTCTGACTTTTAGATACCAAAATTTCGGGAATAAAGACTTTGGAAGGCTTCAGAGCACAAAGAACTGTAACGAAAGACTAAACATTGATCTAGTGACCTCACTGTATTACGTGCGACATCTATAATCTTTTATTGTATGCATCATGCCCATTTCAATTCAAACAAACACGTCTCGTTCAAAAAATCATTAATTTCCGTTATTGGTAACTTCACTGATCACTTTTCGTGAACAAATGATTCTATAACTGTGTGTACTCAGATGGCGGAACAAGAGGAGGTAGTTCCACGAGAATGGCTCTCACATTACGGAGAATATAACATCATTGATGCTTACAAAAAACCATTCATTGTTGTGCAACATGATCCATTGGTCAAAGTGGAGCTCACGGAGTTGTTTAGAGACAATGGGGTACAGAAAGGCGCGAGGATCTAGTGATTCCACAATTCATTTTCAGCATACAATCCTGCAAACTGATTTGAACTACACAGGGATGATCTGGAAGGATAAGACGGTCATGGGGCTGTTGAATTTTGCAGATAACCCAAACATTCATTGCATCTTTATGCCTTTCAAGATGAGGAAATGGGCAGAAGTCATTACTCCAAGCTACATCTTTTCGAAAAGTAATCAGGACCTTTTTTGTTTCAAATTGTGAATTGCGTGTGTATTCAGGTCTGTATTACGACACACTTTTTGATAGCAAACTATTTGATGGAATTGTAACAAGCTTCAAGAACAGAGAGCTTTTTGGTCACCTAAACATGCATTGTCTCCGCATTGGAGTCAGAGTTCATTGTTTCTGGGGAGACGCCACAACTTACACCAACGTATGTCACTTGTTTTGCATGCAGTTCACTTCCAAAGTTTTCAGAAGATCAAGCATGACATTTGCTGGGCTCTCCAGTATGAGGCACAGAGAAACCACCTATGCTGGAATTTCAGCAACGCTTATGACGAAGCTACTACAGATATCACACTTATTGTAACTGTTTCTGTGAAGTGTTACATGACTGGAATACAAGTTCGAAGGTAAGAATTATAGAAGTAAGCAAAACGTGGTGCTTTTCAGACCCCGTCCGCAAATTCCTCAGACTCTTAGCATTGACGGAATTGATCTGATGTGGCCGTTCCTTCAAGCTTCCGAGACGATGCGAGTCTTGAATTACCATCGAGGGGATCAGTTTCAAAGCGTTTGCATGATGACCTACGGGGTAGGAATCTGTTTTTATTAGTGATTTAATGTTAGAATTTAGGATGCGGTGGCTGCGTTTGTTAAGATGAAAAAGAAAAGCACACCAAATGATACAAATCCAGAACAAGTGTCCTGGCTTCCTCTGCAATGGGAAATGGGTAATGTTATGGAGCTCAAAGAGCGGATCATTCCATGTGAGGGATATTTTGAAAACTGTGAAAAATATAGCGATTTTTTGTAGCAAAAACTGATCGTGATTTGACAGCTGAGCTAATGGTAATCCGGCAGTGGCTGCGACAAGTACATTGCCTTCGATGCGGGATTGACGAGGATTACTACATTCCGATTTGGGTTGCTTAGCACAGCTTGTTCTGTTTTCTGGTTTACAAATATCCTTCTCACTTTTTGAACTTTTTGTTGAAAGAAGAGAACAAGTTCTCTTCTTTCAAAGATCTCCTGCTTGTTCTAATCCTGACATCTTCTCAATTTCCGAATTTCTTCTCAAATGGCTTTGTTTTTCAGTACTTTCCGAGCATTGCCTCCAACATCAAAAACCTTCAGACTCCTTCCATTCAGACATAACATCAATTATTCCGTTTTGACATTCCCCCAAAACTCCCTCAACTCGGTCTCAGTTTGCACGAACTCATTTCCTTCTAATTCATTCTAATGAACTTTCATCAAATTAATAAATCATTCATAGTCATCTGCAAATGCCAAACATATGTTTCAAAATGTCTCTTCTTTGGTCTCAAAACAAGCGATCACACAACAACGTTTTATTAAAAGAAGCAAACTGTGACAACTGGGAATCGAGCAAATTGTCATTCTTCGTCAAAACGTTTACGCCACGATCCAAAGAAAAGTGGACGGGAGGAGCCGCTCTCAGCAAACGCCGACATTGGTCCGTATCCTTGGATCTGAAAATTGTGACTCTGGAATGACACACTGGTTCACCAAAAAGGCGGGAGTGGTTACCTGGCGTGATCTTTGAGATGTTCTCCAGGAAGGTTGCTCACGGTTGAACGAAACTGAGTGCCACTGAACAAGTTTTCTAACATCAGACAGTTTTCAAATGATTGTCTCACCTTGACAACCTTAGCAGTCGATTGAGCAACAAGGCTGAGCAGGAAGAATCCAAGGAACAGTTTGAAGTTGAACATTTTGGGGGTGAAGCGGCCCTTCAAATGACACTGCTTTTTGATGCTTTCAAGCAAAAAGTAATTCGAGCGGAAGGGAAGGAAACGGAATGAAATAGGTTTGGATTCAAGACTCAAAAAATGAACGAGAACTCAAGAGGAATGGAGAGGGAATGAGTTCTGAAGTGGGAGTCGAAAAGTGACCCGACCCCTTTATAGGGTCCGTGTGGGTGGGTGGATCACCCCACTTGACTCGGAGGCTCCAAACTTCCGGTTTTAGAAGTTCAGAAGAGACTACGAATATGGAAATGAGCAACTTGATATGGGAAAGGCTACAGACAGATGTGGATGCTTGGTTGTTAGTTGGAACGAGCTCGTTTTTCAAAAACTGAGGAGAGAGTTTGTCTAGATCATTTTTTTGGTGGTCGCTTCTCTTTCATTGTTTCTGTTCCTGGAAAAATAGCAATAATTCATGATTCAAAATTTCTCTTTTGAATCTGCAGGGAATCGAGGTCTTTCATGAGGGACCACAATGAGAAGGTCCGCAGGAAAAACAGAAAGTCAATGCTGAAAATGAAAAATGAGAGAACGAAAAGGAACTTGTCAGCACCCGGGGCGCATCCGTGAAAAAAACAGAAGGATGCCACATTCCTAAAAGCCATTAGGACGATTGAACAACATGACGTGGAAGTGGATGAGCACGTGAAGTAAATGGATGGGGTAAAGGAGTTACGGCAAAGTGAATTGGTCCATAGTCCCGAGAATAGGTGGTCTGGGGTAGTGCATCAGAATATTGAAGTGAGGGCACTTTTAAAGGAATTACGCACACGGGATGGGAAAGTTGGGATTCTTGATCGACAACAGTTTTAGATTTCTAGAGCGTACACTTTTATACTTTCGAACTAGTAAAAATGGCTCAAATTGGTTCAGGGAAACGTTCTCAAAAAAAGCCAAGTATAACCGACCTATGCTTCTTTGTTTTTCGACACCTTCACGTTCACGATCCTCATCCCAAATTGGTTTGTAAAACCGCCCACTTGCTCTTGAGAATAAAAATACGGGAATGAAAACACAAGGATCTTCAATTCCTTGATCTGTGTTTTTATACGAATGGAGAGGGAGGAAATGTCAGAAAATAAAAGAGCATCCGGCTTGATAGCTTTACGATTTTGAAAAAAAGGGGAGGTCCTAGAGTTCTAACAAAAACGATGACGACTGACCTTCATGCGAATTTGGAATTTGGAATTGGGAATTGGGAATTACATGAGGTCATCATGAATGAAATGATGAGAATGAACTGGAGCAGAAACAAAAGAAGGACAAGGTGTAGAGAAAACAATGGAATTGGACCTGAATGCCTGGAGAAAGACGATTTTTGATATTTGGGGGCAGTAGTTCAATTCGGTTTTGTTTTTTCGTTCTTTTTATTCTCATGTTTTTCTCTTTTCTCTACAAGGTCAATCCGATGTTATCAAAAGGTTATATTCAAAAAGAAGAAGAAATTACGGAGAACACTCGGTTGGTGGAATGAAATAGTGAGGGTCTGGAGTAGCAGAAACCATGTGAGGATACTCATACGATGCCTTATAAACCATTTCGGCACTATCAGATTCCGAAGTGAAGAAGGTGTCCCAGGCGAGAAGAGCTCCTGAAATAAGTTCTACTTTGCATTTCGTATTTGTCAAAAAACGTAATGGATTTCTCAATTGAATTTTCGAGACGAAAACGACTCGAGAGCCATTCTCAATGTCGTGTGCTGAATGAAATGAGATAAAAATTCTTAGAATTTCCATGTGTATGTACAAGCTTTCGGTCGCGTTCTTTGAGAAAAAAGGAGCAAAAAACAGGGAAGAGAACCAGCTAGAAGACAGAAAATGGAGAAACCTGATGGATTGGCAAAAAATTGTGCTTGTCATCAAAAGAAAGTGGAGAAAATGGGCTGGGTTCCACTGACCAGGAGTCAAGAGGAAAACAAAAGAGACTATGTAGGCTAGGTACCAAACTCTCCGGTCGTTACTTCCGCTTTCTGACTAAGTGGTCACTTTGTGAACTTTGATATTCCAACTCACCAGTTGTCGCATCCGCATACGCCGTAACTAGAAACGCCGTCTGATTGACATTCGTCAACAAAACCTCATTTGGGTTTCCCTGGTACACGAACACTTTGTCGCCGTTGTGTGTCTCTTCCTGAAAATTGGATGCACAAAGAACTTTCACATTTTCACTTACGTATTCTGAATGGTGGCGTTCCAAAGTGGTCATTCCGAGGTTCTTGATGTATGTCAAATAATTCATGTTTTGGTCGAATGTGCACTTCTGTAAATTGTTTGTTGAGTTTGTCTGGAATCCTTTGGAACAGGAACTGACCGCAGAGGCAGCGGATGTGTCATACCAGAAAGCATGGTGTTCGAATGCGTAGATAGTGACTGTTGGGGTGATTTGGTGAACGAGGGTTTTGTTGGTGTTGCTTTGGAACCAAAATGATTGGAACTCCTCGACTTTCTGAACTTGTCACTTTGATGTGTTTCACTGGTATCATTGACGTGCATGTTTTTTTGTAGAACACATACTCGCTGCATTTACTTACCGGATCTGTTTCTTGCGAGTCTACTGGAAGCCGGTATGTCGTTATATACAATCCTTCTTTTTTGGAATACTGGTCAATGAAAATTGAGAAATTTTTAGAAGCATCATGATGAACTTCAGTAGTGCAGGTTCCACATTCTCCTGATAACTTGACGATTTTCAATGAAAACGTTCGAAGTTCAGTTACCATTCACAAATGACCAAATAACGGCTCCAGAGACGCATGCAATAAGGAAAAGTGAGATGAGAAGACGGATACAGAAACTTCGGAGACTGAAACAAAATGAACATTGTTACGATGCCCGTCGAATGACAAAATTCTCACTTTTTCGCACAGTCCGCTGCATCCACCAACTCTACTTCATCATCATCCTCGTATTCATCGAAAAACTCCGGAATTGAACCTCGTTTGCTCATCTGTCAAGAACTCTTCAAGTCAGTTTGAACGAATAGAAACCGGAAAAAGAGAGTGTCGATATCAATGGAATAGAGGCACGGAAAGGCAATAATTGCCCTAAACGTTATACGTGGAGAGTAATAAATGTTGGGAAGTGGAAGATTTATCAGCGGCAGTTTTGAAAGAAGGAGAGTGGTATGTTTGAGCACGGCAGCCATAAAGTTATGAAAAATAAGTGATAACATGTGTGTTGGCAAGAAACTGGTCCAGTTGCATAGTTTTTTCAAAATCTGAAAGCACACGGAAGCGTTCTTATCAATCAAACTTCTGTTTAATGCAAAAAAACTCATAAATGGCCAAGAAAAGTTCTGTTTCACAATCCGTAACCGTGATTTGTTCCTTGTCTCAGCTAGACGAATTAGTTTTTTTTGTGTTTTATCTCTTTGCGGTGAAAGGCTCTTTCATTTTTGTAAACTTGACACGGTTTAGACATACATTTTTCCTAATTGTCGCTAGTGAAATCGCGGCACGAGAGAAAGAAGAGTGGTTCGACGACACAACACCATAAACGAACATGAAAAAATTCTCAAACGCGATAATCACCGCTTCGTACGTTTCTCATGGCAACCGATTCATTCTCGTCGCCAACCGGTGCAGTGATCGGTCGGGTTTTGTTCTTCTCTTTTGAAAGTCGTGACTCTTTTTTCGACAGTGTTTTTCGAATATCTTTCTTTACCACTTCCTTCTGTATGTATTCTCTTTTTTCTTTTTGCGTGATCTCAGACTGAATGTTCTTCTTTTCCAGATACAAACACTATAACTCTCACCTACCGCTCCTTCAAGTGAATGCCATTGGCTTTGTGAGCGACTCCGTTGCCCATCTCCACGATGAATAGGATGTTGTGGATGGAAGTTGACTAGGTATGTTGTGCTGTTTTTAGTTCTCAAAATAATTGTTCAATTCCAGATTACATCAAGCCGACCCGCCCAAAATGAACCCACAAATCTGGGAGATGGAAAAGGGGTCATCTATCGATGTACCAGTTCTGTTCGCCGAGCGATTCCCAAACATGTAAAGTGAAGTTAATAAAGTACGTTGTCGAACTTTCAATTTTCAGAAAAATGTTTCATAATTTACAGATTGCATCAAACTGGCCCGCCCAGCAAGGACCACAGAAAATTGGGAGATGGAATGCCTCGAGGCCTCAGCGGCGTCTGTTCGCCGAACAATTCCAAACCTTGTAGAAGGAATTTCATGAGGTACGCTGTTAGATTTTAGCGGCCCAAAGAAAAAGTTCAATTTTCCGAAAACTTTGTTCATATATATTCATTCCCAATCTCCATTTCTCACAATACATGTTCCAAGCACTTGTCACCCAACCCCCTCTGTCTGTAAAATCTTGTTTTCTTATCTCACCATTTTTTCCTGTTATCTCTTTACTCACCATATTGGCAATAAAACTTAAAAATAAAACTCATTTTTGTTCCTGTAAACTAGCTGGACCTTTCCCAGTATTCCTTTCCAGTATTTCCTGTACTTTTCTCAACAAGTATCAAGTTAGCCGATTGAACTGCGCGTTCTCTCGACACTGTCAAGCCTAGCCTAACCAGCACGGCCAATCGATATGGATCCGTTCCGTCGGTCCGCAACGTCCTTCTCCGCTGTGACGGCATCCGCATTCGCTGTCGTCTCTTCTACCGAACCTTGTCTCTCACCCCCTTTCCGCGCAGAATTTCTCTCGACCAACCTGCGTCCTCTCTACTTTACCACAGATAACCCCATCTCTCCTCTTTTCTCGATCGACGCACATGAGCCCTGTAGACGGGTGTCTGTACGTATAACACAGGTGACTGCAGGCGTGAGGGTCCATTTCGTGACCCTTGCCGTTCGAATGTACTCTGTAGTGCATGGCAGCCGGCGGTCTTGATGGTCAACGCAGATTTGCAACGTCCACTCGTCTGTTCGCAACGTTCGACGTTATTTTTGCTCCTCGGAACAGTAGGAATGCATTTGTTTGTATTTCCAGTTGCATCTTTCAACCCGAGAACTGCTTTCTGTTCTTTTGATTCCACTTTTTCTCACTCTGTTCTCGGTTCCTACACTTCTACCGTTTCAGAAGTGTCGAATGGACATCGTCATAACGCAAATGACTCCTCTTCTCCAATTCACCAATTTGGGTAATCATTCTAAGGTACGCTGGCTGATGTTTCATCACTAACTTACCTATCTCTTCTAAGGAAATGCATTTACTCGCTTTTTCGGCGCGAAGTGAGAGACTGTTAGAAAAAAGAAGAGTCAGGGTTGCTTGATTAGGGCACGTGATGCCCAAGGTTAGACAAGTGGGAAACAGGGAGAGTACACGCGAAAAAATGCGATTGGTTTGCCATGCAAAAAAGCATGAAACGAGAGATCGCCGTGAACAGGAATACGCATTTCTGCAGAGAGACAGATTTCATTTGGGCTTAGTGCGTCGGTTCACGATATTCGCTACTAAATTTTGACCAGATAGACGAATTACGCGTTTGTTGCGGCTACCGTTCAATCATGTTTTTGTTTATACCACAGACTTTTGAGTTCCCCACCAAACCATCTATTATCTTGCAGGGTTCGGGCCATGTTGACGAGAGCATAGAAAGTGACGACTGTGTGATTGTTTTTGATCAGAGAGGTCTCCGTTGCTTGTCAGAAAAAGTTGTTATAAGGTGAAGTTGTAGGTTCTTTTTGTAATTCTACAGGTGGTTTAGAGCATTCGAAAGCCTGGATATCCCTTAATTTAACTGGTACGTCATGTGATTCACTTGTCGATCAACAATGTGTTGTTTTCAGATAATAATAATCTACAGCTTCGGGAGGTAACGACCGACACCAGACGACAGCCGTTCTCGGATCAAGTTCCTGGAACTTCTTCTGGTTCGCCGTCGTTTTCTAAAAGTGAAACTTTAGTGAGAAAAGGTACAGTATTCATAGCAATTCATAAGATCAACATAGTTGTTTTCAGTTCCAGCAAAGAAGCCAGTTGAGTTCCGAAAAGGGTCGATTGTTCCCAACTTGAAGTACTTGAAACAGCTGAAAAAGAACAAGTTCGAAAAGCTTGTCACTGAAAACGGAAGCAATCGAACCGTTGTTGCACAGCAAAAAGTATTCGATTACGGTGAAGGAGCTGATATCGGTGCCGACGAATCATTCTGCTCGGACATCTCGGAAATGGAAGACTCAACACACGAAGAAACGCCAGTTGCGGACAATGAAGACGTTTGTGCTCCGCAAACTCTTCAAAGACAAACTAGGAAACGATCTGTAGAGGTTTGTCACAGATAAGCTCTCAAGCGAGGGCCTAACTACTTTTTTTGCAGTGCATTGAACCACTGACGACAGTTTTTCACGCAACATCGTTCAACTCATCAAAGAAACAAAAACTTTCAAGGAAAGCAGACGAGAATACTCCAACTGAAGATTCGTTGGCAGCTGAAGATGAGCAAGAGGACGTGGGAATAACCTTCAACACGAGTATCTCGACAGAGACATGGTTGAGTGGTATGTTTTAAAACTTCACGCACGTTTGCATGTTGCCTCTAGCATTTACCCCGCCAAACTAGATTTCTGAAACAGTCTACCTCGTACAATTTTGTATATCCCACTGAGTGTCCAACAAAGTTCATAGTTCTTCCTAGGAACACGAACTCTGCAGATGCAGAGTTCAAAACTACTGTTAAAACTTTTGCACTTACAAGAACAAGCAATAGCGAGTGAAGGACACATGATCTCAGAAGCAAACTTCCAGCAAGAGCCGGATTACTTTGTGCCTAGACAAACATAACAGTTAACATCGGAAAAAGCAACAAGTTGGTGGGGAATAGTCAACACGTCTGCTTGTACATACGATGAAAACGATGACGGACGCACGGATTCGATTTGCTATTATACTTTCTGACAAAAACGTCGTCGCGTGTCCTTTTCATGCATCGATGCATGTTTTTTCGGAAGTCACTATAGCATGCAGGCGAGACCGTACACACTTTTCGTTCTATCCCCAATTTCTTGAAATGCATCGGGATATGGCTTCGGTTTTGATTGATCCAATCATTCAATCCGTACAATATTTTGAATTAGAAAAATTGCGAAGTATTGTCGGCAACATTCAATGTACCTAGTATTGAAAGAAGCTTCTTCTCGTACAACACTCACCCTCTACGGAACTGTTTGTTCTCTGTCTCTTCTCTTTATTATCTTGTCGCTCTGCTAATACAACCGAACACTTTCGCCTTTTATGCTATGGCCTATGGACTCATTACGCAGATCCAGCCATCTTTTGCTTTTCCCAGGCATCTCTTACATTCCGTTGCGTTTTTTATACCCATCCGAGACCCGAAATCGAGTGCAATCGGCCCGCGCTCCTTGTGTACTTTCTCGCAACAACCTTTACCGGTTTTTGCACTGTTCTGCGTACCGATGGGGGGAGTATTTCGAAAATTACATCATGTTTGCCAATTGTTCCTGCTTTCTCTCTGGCTTTTGCCACTCTCGATTGTCTCTAATTGCGGTTTAGTTTTGAAAACAGCAACTGTTTGGTGTCAGAGGTCAATTAGAGATTCTGGGCAGTTCCACAGTGTGTTTCGTATAGTTTTACGTTGTCAACTTGGTTGCGATGGTAACAACTGATGTTTTCATGTTTTTTTCTCATAGCTCCGCGCTTCTCACAATGATAGGCTACTCGTATCGCCTCCTTTTCTTAGGAAGCTCCTACCATTTCGTGTTTTAGTCTCTCTATGTCTGCAGATTTTCTTCTCTCCACTTTTTTCATTGACACTGTGCAAACTCTAACTGATCCAAAAAGCTCAAAAAGTACACCCACCCCCTTCATCTTCCTCTCTGGCTATCGTCATTCACTATATGTATCCATTTCTTTCAATATCCTAAACCAATGCCACAACCAATTCGACAAATCCCTGGGAGTTCTTATCAATCTCACATAAACCCGCAATCTCACTCCAGGATCTTGCTCCATCAATCCGCAGAGTTTCTTCCTACCTACTCCTCCGCAAATCTCTTTGATGATGATAGGTCGGTTGGCAGAACGGACATTAGGTTCACTAGTCCGAACAGTTGCGAGTCCCCCGGAGATAACGGCAGTGATGAGGGGGTCCTGGGGGCTTTTCGGCTAAATGAGCAAATATCTCGACGACATATGCCAACGCGATTCGTATTACGTTTATCTCTCTAACACGAAGAAAATTGATGAAACGTGGGTGGGAACCCGAGATGTCGGGTGAGAAGGGGACCGAGGCGATGATGAGATCATACACCGTGTCGTCGCGTCGGCTGCATATTGAACGACTAATGTAGGAGGACTTGGAAATACATCAATCTGATTTTATCGTTTTCTCGGAACTTTTTTGTCCTAACTTCTTTTCCCTCAAAGTTTCGAGAAAAATGTACACAAAAAAACAACCCGAAACGTGCACTTCAGTTAGATCCGACTCATGATATCATTTGTGTAGATAAACTGTGTACTGGTACTCGAGTCGTACAATAGATTCTTGTTGAGTATCACACCCCTCCGAAATCGTGCCGAGTAGAAATTGATAGGTTAGGGATACGGGATCAGGTAGAGTTGGATGGATGGAACTGAAATTTTATTTTATTTGATTTGTTTGGTTTGCAAAGTCGAGTTTCTTGACTCTTTCCCTCCTTTTCTTCCCTATTCCTCGTTCGAGTTGTGATGTGGCTGGTTGCCTTTCGCCTCCTACGAGAATGCGAGCCACTGTTTGTCAACTTGAGCTATTAAAAAAAGATACTGTTGAGATAAGTGCCGATTCGATTTCGATGCTCAATCATATCCCCCTCCCGTTGCGCACACTCATTTGTGTTAGAAACCGCACGCACAATCTCGTTTTTTCGATCCATCTTACAATCTGTGGTGCTCTTTTTTATACCTACATTTTATCTATCCGCCAGATGCGGATTCACCCTTCTCGAACTCAACCCAACACATTTTTGCTATGGTTTTTGGTTTCATGAAATCGATGTGTTTCTGTTTCTGCTTGGAGACAAGATGTTCCCGACTAGAACATTGAACTTCTGATTTTCAGCTTTCCATAGTAAAATAATCCCTAGTTTCTCAGTTTCCAAGCCCCTCTAGCTTCATGTTCTCTTTTTGTGTTGTCGGACCTGTTACTTGGCAAAGGGAAGGACGCTCAACCCAGTGGTCGGCAGGCTTCTGCTGTCCTCTCTGATCCGCCCCCGCAGTAAACTGATGAGCTGAGCAAACGGCAAAGTGTTGATAATCAGTGATAGGAGCGTGAAGCGAGCAATCAGCATCCTTCTCGGTTTTCTCTGGTCCATCAGCTCATCTTCACGTAAGAGACACAGGGTCCTGGGAGCCGATGGGGGCTCTCTTGCCGCGGGGGCGCTCTAGTACACAGCGAGAGGGAGGAGAGAGGCGAGCGCGCCGATTTTTGTGTAACGCCCGAAGCTCGCCTCTTGTCACACTGTGCAGGATGGCGGATTCCCGCTAGTGCCGCCGCGGGGGGCTCCAAGGCTTGGCTGCGCTCCCGCTCGAGCCGGCAACGACTGCTGTTGCTGAGCCTGCTGCCATCCCATCCTTCCATTCTATCTTCCCCTGCCATCCACCTCCAACCCCTTCCATCAGTTTATTTGTTTCTTTGATAGCATACTAGGGACCTGGGGTCATAGGAACCTTTTTTTACTTCAGTACGGTAGCCACACTGATCTTAGTACTACCTCGCGCATCTTCCACTTGTACACCATCCGTTATTTGCTTGTTTGTTTCCTTGTTGGACATCTCGATGCCCACCTTGTTGCGATGTTGTTGCGACTGCGGCCACAAGAAAAAAGAACAAACAATAAAATAATAATGCACGAAACTGTGTTCCTCTCCCTTCATTTCCTTTTCTGTTCAGTTCTTTTCAGATGCCACACTCTTTTCTTTTCTCACACCCCGTACTGCCACAAATGATAAAATTCGTATATTTCAGCCGAGATGCCAGACGGAAAAGCCCCGCACTTCCCACAACAGCCGGTGGCCCGCCAAAACGACGACGGCTCCCTTGAGCTCGAATGCTTCGTCGACGCCAACCCAACCCCACAAGTCAAGTGGTACTATGACAACGTGAGTCATGAAATTGATTTTTGTAAAGAGGAATACCGCTTCGACGGTGTAAATTTTAATATATTTTGGGATGCGTATTCTTTTTTGACTCACTTTTTGATAAGCCGACTACTGTGTAAACAGGCAAACGTAGATGAATATTGTCAAATTTTACATCTCTCATTTTCAGAAGGAGGTTGAGAACTCTGGACGCTTCAGCGCCAACCTCGCCAACAAGGGAAGCGACAGCTACTCTGCCATCCTCACCATCAAGGTAAACACCAAATCAAAAAACGTCTGTCTGACCCGGATACATTTATGTTGTTGTTTTCCAAAACCAAACTACCTCAAATGCCATCTGCCTCAGTAGCCAGAACTCAGTGCTCAGAGGGCTCCTGAGTGGGGTGGGATATGTGTAAAGTGTCGTTGTCGTCCTTTGCGTTACACACTCCTAGATGTGACGGATCTTTCCCCTCATATCTTTGAAACGAGCAGCGGAATGCTAAAACCAATGATTATGGGATCAATTGAAAGTGTTAACTAGACGGAAGACAAAAAATCAAAAACAAATGTGCTTTTTTTAATGTATTTGTTTTATAGGAGCTCGCTGACGCCGACGCCGGAGCATACAGATGCGCCATTGTCAACCCACACGGAAAGGGAAATGCCAACTTCAACCTGAAGTTGACTGGATTCTCTTCCCCAACTTTCGTTGAGAAGCCACAAATCTCGTCAAGAGACGACGGACAGGTTATGGTCATGGAGTTCCGTGCCAAGTCCATCCTCGAGCCAACTTTTGTGTGGCAGAAGATTGTCGGAGGAGGAACCGTAAGTTTCAAAGCGAAACTGAAAGAATCAACAATGAAGTTCGTTTTCAGGAGGAGATCGTTGCTAACTCTGACCGCATAAAGGCTGTGAAGAACCTCGAAGCCGGAAACGTGTACTACTCCGCCCTCGAGATCAAAGAGCCAACCAAGGACAAGGACGCCGGACAGTTCATCTGCACCGTCAAGAACGAGTCTGGAAAGCTCACCGCCACCTTCACCGTCAAGTTCGAGGTGCCAGAGGGAGCCCCATCCTTCACCAGAAAGCCACAAATCCTGCAACAAACATCAGCGGGAGGAGAGCCAGCTATCTGCTTCGACATCGGATACTCGGCGCGAATGAACCCACAAGTCACCTGGATCTCGCCAAAGTCCAAGAAGATGAAGGAGTCGTCCCGCATCAAGTTCAAGACCAACGACGAGGGAAATGGCAACTTCACCGCTCAATTGGAGCTCACCGTACGTTAAAAGACTCAGAGTTCAGTAGTAAACTCTTGTTTTTCAGAACTACAAGGCAAAGGACTCGGGTACCTACACTTGCAACATCAAGAACGACGCTGGAGAGGCTAATGTTGAGCTGACATTGAACATCGAGGGACCACTCGACGACTACGCCGACGACAGCGAGAACTAAGCGGCCATGACACCCCTGCACAAGTTGCCTTCAGAACATCTTTCCGACTGCCATACCAACCATCCTACCCTCTTTCTATTTTACTTGAATTTTACAAATTCAGCTGTTCCCCTCTTCCGTTTCGTTTTCTATCCCATTTGCTCATACCCAATGCTTCTCTCGCACACACTGCGACTTTGCAACCGATTCTTTTCGTATTCGACGTTTTTCTTTCTCTCCTTGTCATTCATCCATTCGTTATATAACTGCACACCTACTTATCCACCCCCTCATTTTTCCTTTCAGTCGGTGTTGCGCCACGGACTGAATCTGATCTGTTCCCACGCATAATACTCACACCTCCAACAACCCACATATTAATGAATTTCATCTTCAACATCTGGTCGGAGAATTTTTTTTGTTACTAGTCAAACTTCATCCCGAAAAGTGAAAAATAAAGTTTCATCAACTTGAAAGTTTTTGTGTTTTTTGTTGTGGCTGACAATCTTGTAGGGCGACGACGTTTCCGGACGAAATTTGCATTCAGGATTTGTTTATATGAGTTTGTTCCGTGTCTGGCTACGCTCCAAGTCTTCGAAAACCAAACTTCAAGGGCTTACTGTGGTCCAAAGAACTGAAGTATCAGCAATACAGAACACACTATTATGTTTTCTTATCAAAACGTTTCTATCCACGTAACTAACTATGGCTGATTGACAGGTCGAACAGTTTTTACCCACTGGTGCACACATTACTATTCTTATCAGCAGTGCCTATTTGAATACCGTTTTTTGCTGCGGAGAACGTTATCTGGGAATAGACAAAGGCAGGCGGCAGAAAACAGTTCGATAATTTGTATTGTAAACTACTCTGTATCAGTTTATTTAAAAAAAATGAAGGAGAATCAAAAGAAAAAAAATTAGCAGGATCTAATGATTAGAAAATGAATGGACTTTTGAAAGTGGCTGGATGGAAACTGGAAATCGGTCAGAAAAGCAAACGAGGCGTCGACGGAACTGACTGATTGGAGCTAATGGAGACGAAGAATGTTGATATCTGGAACAACCCGGTTTTTCGGCTTCTGAAACTGAATGAATTCAACTGTTTTCTAGTCGAAACTTACTGGGAGAAAACTCAAAGTGTTAGAAAATACAAGAAACAAACAAAATAAAAGCACCAGAACTCCCATTATCTTATAAAGATGTAACAGAGGCTCCGGTATTGGGGTTGAGGTAGAGGTCGTGGGGACAGTCAGATACATTTTTGATGTACTAGAAGCTCACAAGAGGTCGACAACAATGATATGCTAAATGTAAACTCTTATCTAGACATAGCGAAAGGCGGGGAAGATACTTTTTCTTGAACTATCATTCCTCTCTTGGTGAAAATAAAGAAGTCACATTTAAAACCACTATGGTGTCTTCATTGGGAGTAATCAGAAAGTATCATGATAACATACCATCTTCCAAGAACCAGGAATCACTCAGATTTCCTTTTTCAGTGGCGCATATTGTTCCTGTTTTTGTGCTGGGAGATATGATGAATTTCCATGCTGGAAAACCGCAACAGCTTTTCCTGCTCCCTGAATAAGAGGTAAAGCGGGTAACTTTTGGGATATATTCACAACTCTTTTTGAAATATACCGATTTGACCAACAAATTATTAAAAACAAGATGAAGAAAAAGATTATGCCAATGGGAGTGCCGTCCATTTCACTTTCTGGAAATTGGAGTTTATCGTATTTTCCTGAATGCTGGAAACGGTATTCAGAACAAAATAATTTTGCGATTGTACACCGTAACTTTCCTAAAAACTCGAGGAACTTTAAAACTTAAAAAAAGCCAACTGTATGACTTCAATTCTCAGAACCAATGCTATTAAAGCAACTGTCAGACGTATCTCATCATGTCGACCCATTGCCCCTTGGCTCCTCCCTACAATTCCACATTTTTCTGTCTGGATTCGCCTCAATTATGTTGGACACAGACTTTACCCTTATACAGTATTTTTTATCGTCAGTTCTCATTCCCACTTGGTTGCTTGATGCTTATCAATCTCGTACAGTTGTAAACTGAAACTAAAAAACTTATCACCAACTCAATTGGCAATGGGTATTGGAAGGATTAGAAGCGAACTCGGAGTCAACGGTTGCACTGACTGCACTTCGCAGAAGTCCAAAGAGATGGAAATAAATGTCTTGGAGGGTCTCAATTCAAGTTCAAAACAATAGTTAGCAAGTTTCATTTATTGAAATCAAAAATAAAAACAGGATAAGTATTCAAACGGATGTTTCCTCCTCCTCCTCCTCATAGGCACTACCGAATCTGATTTCTGAAAAAAATGTTTGCTATAGCAACTGCTAGATATGTTCATTATACCAGCAGTCAGTTTGAATTTTCTTTCGATGTATATGAGAGCGACTTCTCGACGGCGACGTGGACGAAAACGCCACTGAATCAAAAACTGAGCTGGCGGAGCACAAATTTTCAGACTCACATGTAGATAAATTGCTCCCATTACATACGTATGAAAAACTGCGATGGCGAGAAAAGCTGGTTCGAACCATGCCAATGCTGAAAAAAAGTGCTAGTTTGCAAGGGAAAGTTTCTCAACCTACATTGACTGGTGTTTCCCGGATTCAAAACTCTGTCGACGCTTTCCAGCATGATTCTAGAAAAGTTTGGCTAACTTTGGCTTCTGTAACATCAAAAATATACATCAAAACTGTGTCAAATAACGAGGTTATCTGAAAACCTGTTCCAGAGAAAAAACAAACTGTTAGAATGAAGCTAGTGAGTTGCCTCGTAAAGAATAACGGAGTTTTTATCTTTTTCATGGAAGGGCAACAACCTTTTCGCTTTTGAGGGAAGGTGGGAACAGACGGTGGAAACGGAGAGAACTCACTGTTCTGATAGCTTTTCGTTGTAGTGTTTCTGGTTATTTGACAAACCAATAGCAAACTTCAAGTGGAAAACCACAATTCTATTGAACGAGAAATCAACTAAATTTGTGTCTTTGAAACAATTGGGAGCATCCTGGCGTTATTGTTTATTTGGTTGAAACATACTGACGGTTTCATGTTTCAGGTCATCTATTCACATCACTGAACCAATCTTCAGACCGATTCATCTCTGTTAGACACTATATAGAACTTGAGGTTTCAGTGTCTTTATAATGATGGTTTGAATTGCTGATACCCATCAGCATAGCTGGTATAAAGTCCCGGCTAATCTGTAAAAGTTTCCCCAGTGTGTCTCATATCCACATAAATCCTCCACCATTTCAAAGTACATTTTCTTTTTGTGCCCAAATCGCGTGATTTATTGACGGAGCAAAAACCACGCTGTTATCATTCTCTAGTCATGTGCCGGTGCCAGCCCAGTACCATCCAATCCAATTTGACAGCTCGCTTCATCGTCATCGGTGGGTTTTTGTGCATACCGTCCCTAATCAAGGTTTCTATTTCGTCGCCACCGATGCCTCTTGGAAATGTCTTATCAGGAAGGGAAAAACGATTCGTTAAGTTTAACACCACTGAGTTACGGTTTGATAAGTTGAGGTTTTGAATAGAGGGAAACAGAGAGAGAAAATCTGTAGGCTGCTTCTCGGGAACAATCTAAGCTGAACTTTCCGAAGTTAGAGTAAACAGGGTGTCTTTTTCGAAATGAATAGAACAATGGGTTTCATACATAGCAGACTACCATTAAACTGCCTTTCTCATACTACATTTTTTGAAACGTGTTTCACTCTGCATCTAATCCCGAATTCGTCGAGCCTACTCGAATCTTGTAGAAAACGTTTTCAAAAAGTGTTGCGGAACTCTCATTACCGGTTTACTTCTGACCTCTTTGTCTGCCACTATGTTGCTACTTACTATCTGTGGCGCCACTAACCATACCTACCTAGTTGACAAGACCGCCACGCTCCTTGGAGGTCGTAAATTTTCAAACCGCCGTTTCCTGCTAACGAGGCGTGTTATCTGCAGTCATCAATCAAACTTTCCGTAAATTGAAGATACCTTGACGGGTTTGTTATGGGGGGTTTAGTGGCATCTTACTCTCAGTTGGTGAATGGGAGGATCATTTTGAGATGAAACATGTTCTGGGTTATTTATTCGTTTATTTAACAATTGATAACACAAGACATGCGAGTTGGAAAATATTGATAACAAAATTTCATTCACAGTATTAGAAATTGGATACTATGCAAATACAGATAGTATGTTTAGTTTTTTTGGAGAGGGGAACATTAGAGAAGGTTATTTGCGTGGGAATTCAGTGAATGAACTGAAGTTTTCCAATTGGGATAACAAATGGAAGATGGAAGGGGAGGTGAAGAATGTGAAGTACCTATAATAAATGTTACTTACAGAGGTGTAGGCTCGCTCTCTTAAACTAGATCTCATTGGGATTGGTAAAAAGAGTGAAGAGGAGAAAAAGGAAGAAGGGGAGATAAGGAGAATAACTTTAGATAAAAGGATCACAGGATTTTCAAAAGACTGCTCAAATACTGAGAAAGGCAATGTTGGGATAGAAAAGCGACATAGTAAAAAAGGATTGGATGAGATTGTTACGGAATCTACGGAAGGAGATGGAGAAAGAGAGAAGGCGGGGATCAGAGGATCCAGGAATCGGGCTTCATGAGAAGGAGTTGAGGACCGGCTTGCCAAGTTTCATATTGGTCTTCGGGAGCTCATTCTGTTTGAAGTAACTGAGGAGGTTGTGGATGGTACTGGAACATGGTGAATACCACTTTGAAAAAAAGGAACAGTTACTTACTCGAATTGCTTAGCGGAGCCCAGAGCGTAATCGACTTTGTTGAAGAGCCCGCGTGGCTTCAAAATTGGGAACATCATAATTTCGTTCTGGATGACGACGTGGAGAGTGAGATTCTTGCTTCCATCTTCGGTAACCAAGAATGATCCGTCGTTGTGTCCGTTGAGTTTCATGTTCACTTCTTCCGGGTTCAATTTTCCGTGGAACCAGCGGTTCGCGGGAGTCGGGTAGTTCTTGGAGTCATCTGAAAATCAAGATCATTTAATGATATCAGAGAGTTCTATACCTTTTGGGCCAATAGTGGCCTTGAGAATTTCCGGTGTCCGTGATTGGTGGGTGAAGACTTCGTACTCATCCGGGAAGGCGACACCGTTGTAGTCGGGGTTGTTGATCCGGCTTCGGTCCAGCGGATTCCGCATGTCGCTCGCCTTGACGTGGTGAAGAAGTCTGGGGACAGGCTTGCGCCTTCCAAACTCGAACTCCATCTCGAACATGTCCGGTTCGAACTGGGATGGCATTGGCGGTGGGCGACGGGTTGGAGGAGTTCTGTTGCTGAAAAAGAAAATTCAAACAACAAGAAGTGAACGTTTCGGAAACACCCCTCTTTGTTATCTCTCAGTTTGATAACTAGCTTATACGAGTATGAAAGGCAACTCACCTTTTTCTAAAACAAGAGAATACACCGGAGGGCATTATTATTAAATTGACAGGATCACTATCAGAACTTTAAAAACGGTTTGCTTTTTTCCTGCCACACTCGCTTTTTTATTGCCCCGCCTTCTTTACTGATTTTGTAAGTTTTTGCGTTCCGAGATTCACTCTCTCCCCTCATCGATCCTTGTCATGATAATTTACTTCAAGTCAGCAAAACGGAGAAAAAGGAATGCCCACGGAGAACTTTCACTTTCCCCGCCTGCGTGCCGTCCGAGAACGGCGGTCGTCGGCGCCGCGCCAAACTATTCGACCTTGCCGGCGCATAGCGTTGACCGGCGATTAGGGGGTAGATTGCCTCAAACCGTTTCTTGTCAAGATGTTCAGGGTTGCAACACTATGGCGTGAGACTACGCAGGAGCTGCGGGCTAGTTTCCCTGGGAGCTAGGTCTCATTGGGTAGAGTTAAAGAAAGAGCGTGCACAAATAAGAAACGATAAGAAGAAGAGGAAAAACAAGAGACGCAGGCAAGGCGCCACTATTTCTAATTCTCGGGTTTGGCGCCAATCCCAGAAAAAACATAAATTTTTGAAAACAACCCGGAACTATCCCGTTCTCACTCTTTCTCTCTTTTTTAGCGTCAAGTGCGTTTCGTTGAATGATAAGATGGAGAGAAAGGTAAGGAGAGCTAGGAACCCCCGTGCTTATCGCGTCTAGACAATGTTACTATTGTTTTTTTTGTTTTTAGAGCTCCGAAAAGAATCACTCTGGAAAAACGGAAAAAGAGGAGCGTACCGTGGCGAGTTCCGTTGTCCGCGGCAGATGGTAACGATTCGAGACAGGAGCTTGGAGAAGACGGTCATTCGATGAGAAGGAATCAGAAGAAAAGTTAAGAAAAAATGGCTGACGGCTGAGCCGAATGAGGAGGCTCGGGCTCTTAGAAGGGGGCGGGTGTTATGGTATCGTCGACGCCTCCGTCGGGCCCAGGGAGCCATGCTATAATTGTGTCAGCGTCTCTTCCCTGTATATACTATTTTCTTTATTTTTTTCGCCACGGGGCCAAGTTCCGCCCGACGCCTACGAGGCATGTTAGGTGCCTGGCACTGTAATTGACTAATCATGCTTTCAACCACTTGAGAACTCGGTGGATATAGCCCACTAAGTGGTCTGAAAGGGGGTACTGTAGCTTGACTCATCGACTATACGATTTTGGAAAACGTACATGACCTTCAGAAAACCGGGTCTGGTGGGCGGGAAAACCGAAGGAAAGGGTGCAGGGTGGTCGAAACCGAAAAGGAAACCATTTTGTCTGTCGTGGAGATGCGATTTGATCACGACAACTTTTTCTTCTCCTTTTGTCGCCTGTTTCCCAGAGTTTCAACTGAACTTGGAACTTTCTAGATTTCAGCTGGGTTAGTCAGCTACTTCTTAGGCCTGAGGAAACTGATTAGTCTGAGATATCTAGCAAGATTTTATTCGTTTTTAGGGAACACCCGTTGAAAGAAAAGATGGCAAAACATTGTCGGCAATTCAGAATGTGATACGTTGCGACGTGAAAGGATGAACAGAGTTAGTTATGAAATGAATAGAGTAATAAGTGTGAGAAACATGCAGAAAAGTTTCGATAATTGAGTAGAATAGGCTGGGGAATCTACAAACCTAGCACCTATTAGTATAACGGCAACACCGAGTCATCAAATGGTCCTTCGTGTTCTTCATGAGTTACATCTTGATCTGAGGAGTACCCATCCTTCTTCTGATATCTTGTCATCAGTTGATTCTCTCTGTTCCCATTCTCGATATCATCGCTGAGCTCCTTCACTGATTCTTCGTTGAACATAGCATCATTGTCTCCACCATGGGCTCCTGCTCCAGTACGACTCAAGTTATCATCCTCAGAGTCGGAGCATTCATTCAGTTCGCAGTCCACATCCAGTCTCACTTTCTCCTCTAATTTCACTTCATCCGGATGCGTCGCAGATGGAGAGAAGTTCAACGTCTCATGTATTCCCAGAAAATCTGTTCCAAGACCAGATAGACAGGTGGCTGTGGCTGCTTTGTTGAAGATGTAGAACGTGATGTTGATGGCTTCCTCACAAGTGATGTATTCGTACAGTTTGTTCTGAAAATTGTCTTATGTGATGTTATCGTTCATTGAATTTATAGTTGCATCCTGAGTTCTTGTTTACTGTTTTTCTGATATCATCTTTCCCGCGGTACCTTGTTTTTCCCAAATCTCGGATTCGTCACAGACTGTACAGGACCTTGTTATTGTTATTCAAAATTAACCCATTCTCAGAAAATTCGAGAGCCACTGTACGACTGATTGTGAAATATTTTCCGCCGGCGACTTCCGTCGACGACGTCGTCGACGCCGTCGGTTGAGCATGGCTCGAAATTTTGAAAAATATGGTACACAGCTCGAAAAGGGGGACAGGGGACCGCGGACGGGCTACGAAAAAGAGGGCGTGACCGAAAGAGAGACTTTCTGAATGGGGGAGGAGTCGAAATGTTTCATGGAATGTTTTCTTTCAATTTTCAGGTGATCAGTCATAGAATTGATCACTCTATCGACGGAAAACATTCGAATTTCTCAAATATCAACTCACAGCAATTTTTCGGAGCATCATGTTGATATCGACATCCTCAGCTGTAGTTTTGTCGATTAGGAGCAGTGTACCGCACGGATGAGAGTCTGACAGTGGTCTCGGAGCATCGTGGAGTTCGCTCAGCACACATTCAATAGTAGTTTCGAGAGTCGGGTCGGAAGTCCATCGTTCTCTATGTTTCATTCTCGAGTCGAAGTAGGACGAGAGAACGTTTGCCAGGGCATTTGGGCTGGGGAATTTGTTTGGTGTAAGCACAGCTGAGGTCGATGCCTCTTGATGATCCTGAATGTCCTCGATCTCTTCTCTCACAGCTTCCCAGAGGAGATCGGCAGTTTGAGGAAAACATTGCGCTTGATATGAAGGGTCCGAATCAGCGTGAAGAGTCAGTCTCAGGTACACGAATTCGTATTTCTGTCGCAGTAAGGACACGTCAATTTTCCTGTAATAAGAGAGTTTACGTTGTAAGACCCAGTAATTTGCTCACGATTTGTCTTCGTCGTCTGCTTTCATCCCCAAGTTTTCCTGTACATAAAACCAAAGATTGTCTCCGGTTTCGTCGATGGTTGCTCTGATAGATGCGTCCAGTTGTTTTCTATCGAGTCCCTGCTTCTCGTGTACTTTGCTGACTGCTCTGGCAAACTTTCCAGGATCTGAAAATGTTTAACAGATTTTGGATGTCTGTCACAAACGCGATACAAACCTTGAAAGTGTCCAACTGGCTCAGTCTCGCAGCCCCCAATCATTTTCCAAACTGCAGCAAGCACTGTGACAGTCCGAAACTTCTCGTCGATCCCGTCAAGAAAGAAAACTTGTATTTCGTACATCTTCTGAACTTTCATTTCGTTCAGGAAGTCATTGATGGCCACTTCAATTGAAGAGTCCAAGCTGATGCACTGTGGAGAACTAATGCAATGGACGTCTCGTCGATCTTTGCGAGGTCTTCCACGGACAAAGCAGTAGGAGCCGACGGCCTGAAATGAAGAAAACTTGAGGATATCATTCAAAATTGTTTTTTCGTATTTGTTTCAAAATTGGTTTGTTGTTGCGCCCGATTTCTTCTCAATTGTAACCCCAAAAACAAATGCAACTCACCAACAACGCACAGTCGGCAACACTGATCAGATGAGGGGCAACTGCTTGAGCCCAAGTTTCACACGTGTCCGTCGTCTCTTTCAGATCTTTCAACAAACTGAAAAACTTGTGTAATCTCCTCATTTCCGTATCTCAATCTTACTTCTGAACTGGCGTGAACGGCCATCGAATGGTACAACTAGGCATACATCTATCAATAGTATGCATTGTGGGAGGATCTGAAATTCTTGAATTGTATGAGCTTTTGAAAAGTCTTATTGAACGAAAATTGGAGAATGGGAATACAGTGAAGGGCAGAAAAGTAAGAGAATGGTGGATGTTTTTGCCACATGCCCAAAATATGACGAAGAAACGATCAAATTGTGTGGGAACGGGAAATTATGGTCCTACTCTCTAATATTAAGTTAACCAAGAAATAAATCCCACGGGAAACAGGGAAAAACGGAAATTTCTCCCTCCCATCGTGCGAAAACTGAAAGCAAGCGTACATAGAAACTTCGGTGCCGTCTCATTGTAAGCTTTTTTCTGCGAGCTCGTGACTTTGTGTCCTTGGAAACCCACAATTAGTAGTAAAATTTTTGTGGGCATGCAAACACGAGCATTCATGCGATATGTGAGATAGACATGTGATAGGAGTACGTGATATCCAGGGTTGGGAGATAATTGACCGTTTGCTGCTCCCACTGACAACAACTCTCCGTCTTTTTCGGCATTATCCTCGGATTCGTTTTTTGATCTACTTGTGTTGAAAGATTACATGATGAATGAAGAATGTCTCCGAGAAGAGAGGTCCAAAGTTGTGAAATCTGTAATAACTGAAAAAAAGGTGCAGAACATTCTCGTGTTGAAAACTTTATTTGAAGTGGGATAAGGGAAGATTGTAGATTCTTAAAGTGTTTTTGTACCCAAGCAAACAATTATATTGCGAGATATTATCCAACAGACAAGGCCTCTTTCCCAAGAGCGCACAACTGTGGTCGGTGACGAGGTGTGTGTGGGTCCAGACGGACCGTGCATGCTATGCTCTCGAGTGCGTTGCGGCAGCGTCGCGTGCATGAATTTAAAAAATAGGCGGTGTTTTCGAAACGTGAAATGATACATTTTATCGAGAATGCATGGATTGTGAATGAGAGGTGCACAGTGATGAAAAATACGGCAAACTACAGCTTTCCTTGAGTGCAAAACAACAAGAAAAAAGTGTTTCCCATGCTTTAAACTTTACAAACCAATTACGAATGATCTGGCCTAAAAAGAAATTCCAAAAATATGAAGCAGTTTCGTTTTCTTACTGAAACAAGAGACGAATACCGAGACAAACGATAACACACAATGGGCAGTTGGTCAAATGGTCCAACCGAGAGGAGGATTGTACGAGAGGGTCCAGAGAATGTGATCTACGTTGTGTTATCCACGTAAACGGTCTCCTCGGTCAGGTACAGAACGCAACTGTCTACAAACAGACTGCCAAGTTATTTGAGAATATGGTACAATGTCGAATTTGTAAGAAATCTCTAGGCAATAGCTACAAGTAATGCATTTTCAATTTTGATCCGTTTCTGTCAATTTTGAAACCGGAAAAAACGAAAACAGTCCTCAATTCAAGATTTTGGAAGGAACAGTTCTTGTCTTCAGAATGCATCAAAAATATTAGGCAACGAATTCCTTGTTTTTTTGACAACTTTTTCAGACCATATTCCACTCAAAACATGTTTTCAGTTTCTTTTTTGAACTTTATAAGTTTTGAAAAATTTTTGTGACACAACTTGAAACAACAGCCGAATTCCTCATGTTTTTCTCTACATTCTCAATTTTTTCCAAAATCTTTTGGTACAGTTTCCGCAAGTCTGAGGGGTCCCGTCGAGAGGGTTCATCAGAGAAGAGGGTACAGAGAAGTGGTTATGGGCCCTCTTAACCACACAAATGACCACTCTCCGCGATACGGTCCGTCTCCTGTGCATTGGAAGGAGGCAGGAGACCCAGAACAAGGTGTTGTAGGTGAAACGAATGGCATTTCGGGACTTTTTGTGAAAAAAACACGTACTAAGAAGTTTCAGTGAGAACATGAGGTCTATCCGGATAACTCTGGGCTTCTAGGACCATTTTCAGCTTCAGAAACAACAAATTAAACCAGAATTTTTATTTGAATTTTACGAAACCCGGGGGCTTCAGCCGAAAAAGTACACAGTAATTTTAAAATCAATCTCTGAAAAATTGACGAACCGTCTATGGGAAAAGGCAAAACAATCGAAAGGCAGATTCGAAAAGACACGAAAAGAGAGATGACATGATCAGGCAAAAGTGTTTGAAAAATTTAAAAATGGCGAAAAGCATAAAACAACAGAAAAAAACGAGTAAATGGTTAGTGATTAGTGCTAAAAATTCGAAAAAAAAAAACAGTTTCAATCAGTGTGTAGGGGTAGTCCAGGTCGGCGGCTTGTTGTTCGTTCCAGTCCAGTATTTCTCATTCCTCATCGAAGGTCTCGTCCAGATCGTCGACTTCAGTGGTTGGCTTGCTCTCAGATGGTCCGGCAACTTCAGGGTGCTCATCTTCAAAGTTTCCAGCGCCATACTCCGGTCCCTCGTCGTAACTAGCATCGTGATCCTCATGAGCAGAGCTCTCAGGGGCATCAAGCTCCTTCGTGACGTCGCCGGTGAAAGCCTGCTGGACAGTTTTTCCCGTCTCCCACTCCTGCTCTTCCTTCTCGACTTCCAGTTTGAAGTTGAACTTCAACTCTTCCTGGATACCGTATTCCTCCGCCTCAGCATTTTCCAGTGCTGCCGCATGAATCGGCTCGTTGAGGATGTTGAAGGTAACGTCCATCTCTTGGCCTTGAACGAAGCTGTGGAAGTGAGTCTGAAAAAAGGACAAATGAAGTTGATTCGGGGGAAGGTTTGAGGGTACTTACAGCAATCTTCTCCAGCACCTCTTGAATGTTTGGAGTAGAGAACTTGTCGAAGAGAAGCAGAGTTCCACACGGATGGCTGTCCGACACAGGTTGTTCCTCCTCTTCCAGTCCCGCAAGCACAGATTCGACAGTAGATTCGACGGTGGCTTCTCGTCTTCCACTGTTTCTCGAGTAGAAGTAGGCACTGAAAAAGTCCTTGAGCCCATGAAGATCTTCTGGTGCGTCTTCTGCCATCGACTCGACTTCAGCTTCAATCGCATCCCACAAGCGACCGGCAAGTTCAGCAGATCCACGAGATTGGTATCTAGACTCATGGTCTCCGTGGACCTTGGATTTCATGTACACGAACTCGTACTTCTTGCGGAGCCATGACACGTTGAAGACCCTGAAATACGTTATCATGAAGTTTCCATGGTCTGAAATTCAGCAAACTTACGACTTGTCCTCCACTTTCTTCGGTTCCTCCAACTTTGCCTTCTTCGCCGGTCTCTCCACATCTTCTTCCTTCTCCATCTTGTCGTGATAGATGAAGTGAACGTTGTTGCTATTCTGATCCATGGTAGCTTTGATTGCGGCCAGCAGATCGGTCGTATCCATGTTGTTCTTCTTGAAAGTATCGTCGACAAAGTCTTCGAGTCCGACGGCTGGAAAAAATTAACTATCACCACTTCAAAAATTTTCAGCGTACATTCCATATCCGCCGCATTTTCCATTTCATGAACGAGGATCAATTGCCAGATTGCCGCCAGGACAGAAACCATCGCGAACTTTCCGTTGAAACCAAATGGTTGGTAGATCTCGAATTTGTAGACGTTGGTCACTTGTACAACAGCCAGGAAGTCCATGATCGCTTTGATGTTGGAGCTGTCGACTTCGTCTTCTGGGAACAGGATTTGGTGATTTCCTCTTCTCTCTTCATGGTCCTCGATGATGGTGTTTTTGACGACGCAGTATGTATCGACGGCCTGAAGTGAATACGGTTTAGGATGAACTTTCTGTTCTGTTTTGCTATTTGGAGATGCTCAAACTCACCAGAAAAGCGCAATCAGCCATTTTGATGAGGTGGGGCGCAGCAGCAGCCGAGAACTCCAATTGTTCTTCGGAAGAGTCCAGAATCCTGAGAAGAACCGTATTTTTCAAGCTCCTAACACTACAAACTAACGCATAGACGGTGTTTTTCTTGTCGTGCACCAAAGTCGGACGACATCTATCGGACGGGATCATTTTGAGAGATCTGGAAGTTTACAGTTTGAGGAGTTCTGTGGACAATTTGAATGAAAATAGAGAAAGATGGGGAAGAGAAGAGACACAGAGACGGCAGAGGAGGCAAAAGACTGGACGCAGGCGGGCCAAGAAGCGACTCGTTTTCTTCGTGTGTGGTCTGGCAAGCCGAACCGACGCACGATTTTCCGAATTGTTCATTTCGCACGGCAGATGTTGTGAACGGAAACGGTTTGGAAGCTTTTGGTGAGTTCTTTGTTTGAAACTATGCTTTCAAAATGAAAAAGACCGGTTGACTATCGATTTTTGAGTTGAAAACTGAATGAATTTGAAACTGGAGTAACCGTTTTTCTGTTTGCATAAAGGAAATTGTGAGTAAGCCAACAGCGAATGAGAAAATGAGAATCAGCCTTAATAAGACTGAATTTGAGCGGATACTAGAGGCTAAAAACTGAAAAGGAAGTTATTTGCCGAAAAATTACATACATTTGGATTTATTGACTGTTTCAAAAGTTGTGATTTGCCGAAAATAAGACATCTTGAAGATTGCAAATGAAATTTTATAATCTAGATGATTTTGGTCCCGCTTTCGTGATTAGTAAAAACTTTGGGAGTTGATAATGCGCACCGGCAAGCGAAAAAAAGCGCAAAAAAAGCAGGAAGAATTTCTCTTTCAAATTAGTAACTCCTCTTTTCTAGGGCGCGAGTCCGAGTTGTGAGTGATTAGTCTTCTCAATATCAGATATTGATAAACAATCAGCTTTGAAATCAAGAAGTTACTAGACATGCGCAGAGCGTATCTCCCAATGTGCCTGAGATACTGTATTACGTGTTGCGGTTCTCCGAGGGTTTTGTGGTGCGACGCGTACATACCTCGTTTTTTGAGGATACGTAACAGACGGGAGAGCGACGCGAACAACTGCCCGCAGTGACGGAGTATGTCTGGCCGTGTGTGGTCCGCAGGCACACAATGCGGACTGTGCCTCCCTGCCCACGGACCATGCCGTACCGTAAGTCCGCCCACACGCGAGGGGCGGGGACTATGGCTGGGGGCTTTTTGATTGGTTGATCCAGGCTTTCGATTGGTCACGTATGACTTGCAAGCATATGCTTATGTGCTCTGATTCACAGCCTTTTCAAGAGAATGTGGAAGAGTTCTTGAAAGAAAGCAAGTCGCCTTCTTTTCATCCTGTTTCATCCTTCGTTACGGCAGCAACACGTCATTGATAATTGACTTATCAAGTCTTTCTTCCTGATTGACGTGGCATGATTTCACAGTCATATTCTGATTGAAATTTGGGAATTTCAAGCCTATAATTACCAGATCCTAGACCTCCCTCACAGAATTCAGACGTAAACCAGTGATTACCTCAACTTTTCCCACTTTTAGAATGTCTACTGATAAGAAAACAACCAGAAAGAATAGAGGATTGCAAAAAACCAATAACTGTTTGAACGCGTACCAGCCAGTAGGTCAAATGGTCCTATACCGAGACCCAGACAACGAGGGAACGGTGAGAGAGAAGAGGGTTTCGACAAGGTAGAGCAAAGAGGGCAGAGGAGGGCCGTCTCTAGTGGCCGAGGTTTCATGATTAGAAAAAAAAACGTTGTTTCCCGGATAAGTAGACGTAGACTTGAGGGAAACTACTAATTAGCGCGTGAAAATGCGAGAGATAACGTCTATCTTTCCATATTTTGCCAGTTGAAAGGAAATGGAGCAGAAAAACGCATAGCATTCTCCCACTTTCTCGTCGTTTCACACCAATTTTTTGTATGAAAGTGTAAAAAACAGAACGCATGTCTGTGGCCCGCGCGCCCAATGTTTGATTGAATTTTGTCAGTGTAACACATTTGTTGTGATTCATAACTCTCTCCTGCTCCAATGTTTGTTGTACAGTCAGGACCGTCTTGCCTTCTCCTTATTGTTCTTTTTTGCTTCCGTCCAACTCTTCATGTTTTGTTTATATACAACTTTTTTTTATCAGATTTTGAAGGAATCTTTTAGTTTTCATCCGGTTTCTTGTTGATAGTCTGTTCTTACGTGATATTTACTCATTCTAATGTGTCGCAACTCATTCAATTAGGTTCTTTATTAGGGGCAGATTGCTCAGGTAGACCACAATTGACCGTTTATGATGTGTAGATGGAGAGACACGTAGACTTGGCAACGAGCCAACGGGAAGATATCGAGCCATTGTTCACCTTATCATTCGATCTAATTATCCAAGACTTTTATCGTGGCTCATAAAAGTCTTTTGATGAAGATTTGACTCATTTCATTTATTAGGAAATCATTATATTTCCAGTAAAGAGAGACGGGAATAGGAGATCAAAGAGAAAGGTTCACCTTTTTCTCCAGTCTCCCTTTTTTTTCTCTCGGAAATGGAAAGTTTTTGTCGCTTTTCTCACAGCAAAAGACAAAAAAAGGGAGAGAGAGTGCAGAGAAGTGGATTTATGTCTCGTTAACCACACGAATGGCACGTTGGAGGGTCCCCTCGGAGGGATACGGTGCGCAATTGTGTGTAGGCACACCAGAAAGAAGGGCCTTATATATATTCGAAAACCTGACTCCAATATTGAAATGAGAATAGATCTTGAGAGAGAAGTTTGAGGAATAAGCATTCGAAATAGTTGATAATCCAGATTTATTCCGAAAATTTCAAATTTAGGTAAAAAATCCGTGTTTGAACTTTCAAAAAGTTTGTCAGTGCTCCAGGGCAGAAGTTCATTAGACGGTTCTATTCTTCTAATTAATACCAATTTTTAAAAACATTTAAGAATGTAATTTGATGTAGTTTCCCAACTCGATTAGAGTGCGAGATATGCGAGAGAGTGCAGAGAAGTTGATCTACGTCTCCTTAACCGCGCAAATGGCCCGCTCGGGGGGTCTCCTCGGAGGGTTACGGTGCGCAATTGTCTGCAGATATACCGGGGAGGACCATGAGCCATATGTATTCGAAACCTCGGGCTCTGATTAGGAAGTTCAGGGAAATCGCTAGTGGGATGAAGATAAGTGAGAAAATCAGCATTGAAGGTAATTCGAAATTCAGCTTTCACCTTTTTGCCAGAAAAAAAGAAGAGTTTCTAATTGTAAGACAATTTTTCTTTGAATATTCTGATTTTTGTCAATGGTCAGCCCTTAGTTTTATAGATGATTCGACTCCTCTAAATTTTTTCCACAAATTCTGACTTTTTCTGATTGTTCTTGATTCTCCTTCTATTTTTTGACCAACCAGTAAGAGAGTCTCTTGTGCGAGAGAGTGCAGAGAAGTTGATCTACGTCTCCTTAACCACACAGTTGGCCTTTCTCTGCCCACCGGTACCCGGCCCGCGTATTGTGGATGGGAAAGAGGAGACCCGGTCCGGTTATTGCTAGAGAGAAGAGAGTTTAGAGAATAATCACTGCAAGCTTGATTCACACCTCTTTCCACACCTAAATGTGTTCTAAAATGAAAACTTCGGATACTCAATGATTTGTCTCTTTGAAAGAAAAGTTCATTATTTCAGCTTACACTCAACCATGAATGAACAGGTCATAGATCTGATCAAAAACAGAAATGCAAAGAAGCTCTACGGCATCACCATGAAAAATCCAAGCGAGACAACTCTCAGAGCTACTGATGAGATCGCCATCCACAGATTTGCCATCACTTCAGAAAATCTTTTCCGACCATTTGAAGGAGAAAGTGAGTCTGAAGAAACATAAATCGAGAGCCAATACTTTGAATTTTCAGTTGTCTTCATGGATCTCAACATTCTGGAGCGTCCTTTCAACTCGTACGCTTTGAGGGATCTGGAAGTCGGAGCTCTTACTTATGCTGCCGGGCAGATGGCTTTGAATCAACATTACTCCATGTTAGTTTGAAAAGAGCCGTTAATCTGCTGAATCAGTGGTTTTTCAGGAAGGAAAAAATCATGTTGTTCAATTACAACATGTTCGACTCGGAGCCAGAAACAAAGTGGAAGCCCGGCAACTTGCGTTTCAACAACAACGAATCGAACATCTTCGACAGAGAAATGTTGGTGATGCCTGCTGTCATTAGAAGAGAATCCTTTTTGACGGTGGTTGTGTGCCCGAGAGGAGCTCTGGTGAGCAAAGACAAAGGAACTGGAAGCGGAACCTGCCAGATGTATCATTTCGGGACCTCCAGGACAGACCATTCAGAGATCTCCAGGACAGAAATCTATAGGTGAGTATCATGAGAAGCAGAACGTCGTTCATTCACCCATCCCCCTTTCAGACAAGAAGTGGAGCCCAAAATCATGCGATTCCTGGAAAACAGCGCCAAGATCTTCGAGAAAACAATGAAATTCGTCAAGGAGGACGTCCTCGAGCAAAACATCCATGTCCACGACATTAAAAACATCGAGCGATATAGCAAGTCTCTCTATATCCTCACACTGATTGAGAAAATCATGTCGTCGGCGTACACCCTCCCAGACATGGATGAGATTGTCGCTGAAGTTGAAAGCCCCGAGTTGAGACCAAAAAAGAGAAAAATCACTGCTCTGAGACTCGATCTGGGGGATGAGATTCAACAACTCGTCAGATCGGTTAGTTGTAATGATGGAAAACCTGAACAAGCTTTGTTTTTAGCAGTCCAGCCCTGTTATCAAGTACTTGATGACTCAGCGCGACCAGATCATCCGGAACCATCGAGTGGCTCTGGCGGCAAACGTGAAGGTTCTTGGCGATGTCATCGAAATCCCCGAGTAACATTTTGTGATCTCTTCGAAGCGCGTAACCCCCGTGTTCCTGAAAATCTCACATCTAATTTTGCTTTACTCCAAGAAATCCATGATTTTTAAACTTAAAAACTTACTAATAAATACTAATAATTCAAAAAACTTTAACTCAAGTGCTGGTTGGAGCACAACAATCCCCGGAGATATGCTCAACTTCTCGCAATCAAGTTTTCATGCTAGCTATCTCTAATTTGGTTCAAAACGTTATCCATTACTTGTTTCCTCCTGTCACCGATACCTTTAGAGAGATACAATTGAGTGAGAGAGCGCAGAGACTCGGATCTACGTACCCTTAACCACACGATGTGTCCGCTCGGGTGGGTAGGGTGAACAACTGTGAGAAGGAAGCGTGGCCTAGGAATTCGGTGGCCTAGGACTGGAGAGAACCGGCTCATCAACAGTGATTTATCAGCAGTTAGTTGAAGTGTTCCGATTTTTGTGAGGGACAGAAGACAGAAGGGGAACAAGACTTGTGTTCTTTGACTTCACAAAAAATACTCCTGTAAAACATTAAAAAATTGGTGTTGAGTGCGACTGATGAAACTCCTGACGAACAACAGAAAATCATTTTTCTACTTCTCGTTTCCGATTCCTCTTCCCTTTGGTGAAGAGGGTCATATAAGCTATTCGGACGGGATTTGCGCTCACCATTCGATAATTATTCTCGAGAAACGGGCCGGCCCGTTGAAAGCAGCTGCGGCGGAAAAGCATCTGGCACCTCCGCTCATCTTTGTCGTCTTACTCTCTGCGTCTCATTATCTTTTTCTGTTGGTTTCGAACAAAAAATTGATTTTCATTTCACGAAAATAGTTGCATTTAGAGCACTGTTTACAACAAAAAAGCCTTGAGAAACCAGGAATCATAAAGTTAAAAACTGTGGTTATGCTCAGATCAACTTGGGAACTGAAAAAAATGCTGGAAGAATACAAGAAGAAACACAAAAATCTTTGGAAGTTGTTGGGATTGCCTTTCACTTGCTGGCATTGTCAGTCTTCTTGATAGAAAAAGAATACGTTTCCAGGTCCTCAATCTCGCTAGGCAAAAGACCCTGAACACCGGGAGCCATATGAAAGTGGGTGAACTCGACTTGGGTAACGGGACGCGTCGAGAAGCTGGCCACGGACGACTGAAAGAATTATGTTTTGTTGTCTTTTAATTACTGGAAAAAAAAACTCACAGCTACGGTCTCCAGCGGAGAAACTTTTCTGAATGATCCAGAGTTCATAATCAGAATCACGCCGGCTTTCTGGACTTCAAAGCCTCTGATTTGATTCGTCTCCACCAGATTGGACATTGCGAGATGACATGCTCTCAGCAGAGCATTTGTCGGTTCCTGCTGCTCGTCGCCTTCTTCGATACTTTCAAATCTTCCATTGGAAATTGATTTCATGAAAGAAATCATCTTTGTCACATCTGCTTCCCTTTGGGCATAAAACTCCTCCATTCCACCGTCTTCAAAAACTATTCCTTCTTTCTCTTCTTCTTTTTCAATGGTTTCCTTGACAACAACATCCAAACGTTCGAGTTTTTCTTCTTCTTCCACTTTGTGCAACTCCGTTCTCATGAAGATAAAGTCGTAAACCTCGTCCAGCATGTCAGAGAAAAATCCACTGAAAAAATTAGTTCTTGTATTGAATTTTTCCATAACTTACTTTTCAACGTCATACAGATCATGACAGTAGTGTACTCCTCTGTACCAATCCGAATGAATTGCCAAAACTTTTCCGTTCAGGCTGTCAATCGTATCTCCATCAAGTTTGAAAAAATGTTCGATAAGCTTTTCAGTATCTTCTGAAAAAATCATATGATTTAGTTGAATGTTCTCTACAATCTGAACCTGGTGCAATTCGCAAAGATTTGGTGGCATTAGCGATTGCAGAGATAACAGAGAATTCCGAGAACACTCCAGCCGGTGATTCAGCATTGAATATTTCGAATTTGTATACTCTGTCTAGTTGAAGCAAATCAAGAAACTCGGTTATCTTCATTCGTTGTTGCCTGGTGATGGCGGCATTGACGATGTGAACCTCATGATCGTTTCCAGACGCCGGCATCCATTTCTCGAGAACAGTCATAATGACGATGCAAAATGAATTGATCGCCTGTGAAAAAAGTTAAAATTTGAAAAACATTTGATATACGAACCATGTAGCCACATCCAAACAAAGACAAGAGATGGGGAGCAAACCCATGTTTGAGTTCATCTGTATCCGGCTTAGCGAGCCTGAAATAATGGAATACTTTGTGGTGAAAAACAATAACTCTCACCTTTGGACATTATTAGTTATGGTCCTTCGAACAAGTTTAACTTCCACCAATTCTTGAGCATTCATGTTTGAAATGCTACCTGAAACAGAAATAGTTTTTTTAGAGAACCAGAAAACCGAGGAAAAAAGTGTCCATATTAATTAGGATCATAAGGGGTTCTGTAATATGTGTTGAACACATAATAGTCGCAGTTCAAGACAATTAGTTCAGATTATGCTCTCTAAACCACAATGCAAAAGATCGGTTCACTTGAAAAATGAATGATCGAAGGTATGGGCAAAGAGAAGAAACAAACGGTGGTTCCTCCCATGATTCGATTATGTTTCATGAGAATGGGAAAATGCTTGAAAAATTCAGGACACCACACACACAATAAGATTCATGGGCTTTTGCAGTGAGTCATTCCTTGAACCCTCACCAAATGTGCGAAAAAGGATTTTTACTGGGAGAGCTCGATGAAGCAGCTGCATCTTACGGACTGCGCCAAGAAAGACGGAAATTGGACTGCTCAATTCATCTCGCACAGCCGTCCGACATGTCGGAACGAGGAGAGAAAATAGCTGATGGATGGAAAAAAGGACTCTTTGCGTGCGGACAACTGACTTGCACTAGTTCGTGGGGACTCGCGAGAGTCCCGAAGCATTACATTTCTCAGTTTTTTTAGGAACAGAAGGCGGGGCGTTGAGAGAGAAACTAGTTCCATCGCGGAGAAAAAGAGTTTGCTTCTACTTTTTGAAACATTTCGCTTACGAAAGAACAGAAGAGAAGGGACTTGTGAGCTGGAAGAAAGGAAACGTAGAAGAAACATGAATGACAGAAAGTTAGCCGAACGTGAGAATCTTTTGTTTTTTTCTAAATTTCCCACAAGTTATTTGTATCCGGCAGTAACACTTTTTCATAACTTGATAAGTTTTTTAGACGTTATCTATTTTTAAGGTAGGCTTCCATTTTCAACTCGTCTCAGTTTCATTATAGTACAGTTTTTATCAAAAACGTCACAACATTTTGATCGATGGGATGATTTGTACAAATTGATAAGAAAAAAAAGGTTGTCGGTTCAAAGAAGGAAATCAAGGCAAGCGATGGGCGATACGGAACAATATCATTTGGAGGAGCCGAAAAACAAATTTCCAACACAATGCATAAAGATGGAAACCAAATCGATTTCAATAAAACCGAGAATACGGGAAATAAACAATTGAAAAACGCAAAAAGTTATTTCTAATGCAAAAAGTTATTTTTGTTATTTATTGCACAGTTTCATTTTTTTCTTATTCTTACTTGTCAGTGCTTTACTTCGGAGCATATGAATCAGAAATTTTCCATCGATCATACAGTTTGTCTGTTCTGATACAAGATGTAAAATATCAGCGCATTTTGAAAGAGGTAAAAGTTATAGCCGAAACACAAAACACCGTCGGACACTAGAGACGCGGAACGATAGAATACTTCTCAAAATCAACCGGAACCGCATAAATAAAATATAAACATTGCATGAAACCTGATTCCTCGGTTCCAATTTTTTCAGGTTTGATAATCATTGAAACCGGCCGACGATGACACTTTCGCTCCTACCTCGGGATACTCTGCTTTTGTTTGGAAGGAAGTTAGAATGACAGAAGTCACTTGCAATAATATCATATTCATTCACCACAAAAAAAGTTTATCCGAAAAAAAAGCATCAATATTTGAATATCGGGTACTTATAACCAAAAAAGCCCAGAGCAATCAGAAATTTGAATTAGAGTTTGGGGTAATTCTTGGATCAGCGGAAAACAGAGAAAACATTGGAACGGGGAGCGGAAAACTGGAAACACAAGGAAATGCAACATTACTGAATCTTTCTTCAATCACGACCATCTTCGTTCTGGTTCATTGTGACGGTTACTGTTCTCAGAAACTGGGTCTCCGGTTTCACATCACGCTTGAGGCAGCGCTCATTTCCACTAATGTGGAAATGCATGAATTTTACAGAAGAGATGGGGAACGTTGAGACACGAGCAATAGTCGTCTGAAAAAAGTTATCATTCGTTTTTTTCAACAGCTGGATAAAACTTACAGAAATAATCTCGAGCGGAGCAATTGTTTTGAAAGATCCTGAGTTCATGATCAGAATGACGCCGGCTCTCTGGACTTCAAAGCCTCTTATAACCTCATTCTCCACCAGTTCGTTCATCGCAAGCAAACTATCTCTGATCAGAGAATCCGCCAGTTCCATCCTCTCTTCATTTTCCGCGCTTTCAAATCTTTCAATTGAAATGCTTTTCATGTAAGAGAGCATTTTCGACATGAATGCTCCCTCCCGGTCATGATACTCCGTCACGGTTTCATCCTCTCTCCCTTCGTCTGCGATGGACTCCCCAACAACTGCGTCCAGACATTCGAGCTCACTTTCTTCTCCGATATTGTGCTTGTCTGTTTGGAGGTAGACAAAGTCGTAGGCCTTGTCGATTCCGTCAAAGAAAAATCCGCTGAAAAAGTTATTTCTCGAATGCAACGTTATTTTAACCTACTTATCCAGTTCGTTCAGATTATGGCAGTAGTGCACTCCCTTGTAACAAGTAGTGGTTGTGGCCAGATGCTTCCCTACCAAACTGTCAATAGTGTTCACTTTCAGATCAAAAAATTGTTCGATGAGATTCCAAACGCTTTCTGAAAAAGGCTTGTACAGTTTAGTTTAATGTTTTCTACAATCCCAACCTTCTGCACCTCGCCGATTTTGGGCGGCGTATCCGATTGCATAGATCACAGTGATCACTGAGAAGAAACCTTCTGGTGATTCTGAGTTATACAACACGAATTGGTACACGTTTTGCAGTTTAAGAAATTCCAAAAACTCGACAATTATCTCCCGATCAAGATTTGAGATGGCGGAGGACTTCACAAAGTGAATTTTATGATCATTGCCAGATTCCGGTAAACAATCCTTGAAAACGGACAAGACAGCAATGCAGTAGTAATTGATTGCCTGTGAGACAAGTTCAAGTGAGTGATACATTTGATATACAAACCATATAGCCAGCTCCAAAGAAGGAAAGCAAGTGGGGAGCTACGCCGATATGCTGATCACGTGTTCTCTTCTTCCAGACTCTAAAATGATGGAACAATTTTCTATATGAAGAAGCAACTCTTACTGTTTGACGTCGTTCGGTTGGGTCTTTCGAACACTTTGAATCTCTATCTGAGCGCCGTTCATAGTGAGGTTGCCTGAAAAAAGGAGCTTGTTTCAGACAAATAGTCTTACGACTGCCGGATGGCGTTTCAGAGTAAAAAATGGAGGGAAGAAGAGCCCGTGGTAATTAGGAATATCAGAGTTTCTTTAATATGTATTGAACACATGATAGTCGCAGTTCAAGACAATTAGTTCAGATTATGCTCACTGAGCAGAAAGAGATGCAAAAGATTGCTTCACTTGTAAAATGAATGATTGAAGGTATGGGCGAGGGGAGGAAACAAACGGAGGTTCCTCCTATGATTCGATTATGTTTTATGAGAATGGGAAAATGCTTGAAAAATTCAGGACACCACACACACAATAAGATTCATGGGCTTTTGCAGTGAGTCATTCCTTGAACCCTCACCAAATGTGCGAAATAGGATTTTTTACTGAGAGAGTGCAATGGAGCTGCATCTTACGAACTGCGCCAAGAAAGACGGACGGAAATTGGACTGCTCAATTCATCTCGCACAGCCGTCCGACATGTCGGAACGAGGAGAGAAAATAGCTGATGGATGGAAAAAAGGACTCTTTGCGTGCGGACAACTGACTTGCACTAGTTCGTGGGGACTCGCGAGAGTCCCGAAGCATTACATTTCTCAGTCAGTTTTTCAGGAACAGAGGGCGGGTTGTCGAGAGAGAAACTAGTTCCATCGCGAAGAAAAAGAGTTTGCATCTACTTTTTGAAACATTTCGCCTACGAAAGAACGGAAGAGAAGGGACTTGTGAGCTGGAAAAAAACTTTGGGAAACGTAGAAGAAACATGAATGACAGAAAGTTAGCCGAACGTGAGAATCTTTTGTTTCTTTCTAAATTTCCCACAAGTGATTTGTACCTGGCAGTAACACTTTTTCATAACTTGATAAGTTTTTTGACGTTATCTATTTCTAAAGTAGGCTTCCATTTTCAACTCGTCTCAGTTTCATTATAGTACAGTTTTTATCAAAAACGTCACAACCTTCTGATCGATGGGACGACTTGTTCAAAATGTTAAGGGAAAAAAGTTGTCGGTTCAAAGAAGGAAACCAAAGCAAGCGATAGGCGATACGAAACAATATCGGTCGGAGGTGACAAAAAAACGAATTTCCAACACAGTGCATAAAGATGTAAACCGAATCGATTTCAATAAAAACGAGAATACGGGAAATAAACAATTGCAAAATCAGTTTGTTCGCGTTCTTCCAGTTCACAAATGCAAGGAAATAGGGAATAGAGAAACTTATTTTTCAGGCAGGAGCGTCATCTTGAATGTCATTAAAAGAGTATCGGATCGAAATAAATGAAGAAATAATAATCGAGACTTCGTTTTTCAGTCATTCATTTGCACTTCTCTGTCTGTTGCATTCTTAATTGAATTTGTTAGTGTTGAATCCTCTCTATCGACAGCTGTTCAATTTTGTTTTATAGCATCATATTTCAAATCCAATTTTGTTATCATTCAGCTTATCTCCTTCCATATCTTTAAACTTTGTCTGTTCGTCGTTATCCGCTTGTCGAATGTCAACGAGTAAGCCCAACTGCTACACACGTCTGCTGCCTTCTCCCGTAACATGCAATGCCCTAGCCGAGGCGAAATCGGTCCGGCCGATTGCGCATGCTGTCTTAGCAGTGCACCTGCCTTCTCTCTCTCGTTATTACTAATTTTCCTCGGATATGTGACATTTTCTTGCCCTCTACTTGCATTCTGTCTGTCAGAGGAAGCTTACACACTTTCGAACAAATCTGGGCATTTTTCTGATTGTCCGTGTTATAGTCGTAGAAAACTAGAAACCAGTGGAATACGCATTCTGGAAAATCGCGTCAATCTTTTTTCCGCATTCTATTTAATCATTTTTCTTTCTGCACACACACTCATTCATTCAATTTTGACTAAAAAGCTCATGCTAACCTTCATCCATCGGCTTCCCCTTCCACGCCCATTATCTGCTGATTCATAGAAAGCTCCTTCGCTAAGAAACCCGTCTCATTTCGCGGTCCGATTAACGGGTCCAGATGGCAGCAGCCGTCGAATGTTCTCGTCGTCTTCTGCGCAGTGGACTCGCCGCATCTGCACCTTCCCGTTGATGCACACTCTCTCGTCGCCCGCTGCTTGTTTTTTGTGGCAACTATGCAAATGCGCTTTGTTGCTCTAATAAAAATACTCTTCTTATAAGTTTTGTAAGCATTGTTTTAAGCTTCCCCCTCTTCTCTGTTTGTTGCTTGCTTTGTTTGATGGTTTTCTTATCGAATCGCTAACCTTTCAAATCTTTTTTCTGACCAAAATCTCTTTAATTTTGCGTTTTTTTCTATTTCGACGTATTTTCCTTCAAATATTCTGTTTTCAGACCTCTTTTTCCGTGACCAGAACTATCCCAACGATGCCGCCCAAGCGGAACAAGAAATGGAAGGTTGTGTCATACGGAGAGAAGAAGAAAGGAGGAAATCCATCGACTGGAGAGAAGGCAGAAGAGGCGGCAGCGGCGACGGCGACGACGACGGAGAACGAAGAGCCGGCAAAGGAGAAGAGGGACGGAGCAGACGGAAACACTGCGGACTCTCTCGCGGAAGAAACCGAGAAGATGACGATTGCTGAGGACGACGGGAAGCCAATGGAGGAGAAGAGAGACGAAGCGGGAGGCAGTGCTGCAGATTCTCTTGAGCATGAAGCCAAGGGAGAATTGGAGGCAAGCGGAGACGAAGAACTGGTAGAGGAGAAGACGAGCGGAGGAAACGACAGCAATTTGGATACTCTTGCTGGAGATATTGAGAAGATGAATGATGAGAAGATAACTGCTGATGGAGAAAAGGAGCAGACGGAAAAAAAGAACGGAGGGAACGAAGACACTGCGGACATAGGTTCCAAAGAAGTTGAAATGGCATCGATGATCGACGATAATGGAGCCGTGAGTATTGAAAAAGATACTTTGATTGCCGCGAAATCTGTCGAGAACTCTGATCTGAGTATCTCGGAGACAGATTCAGCACTCCTCAAAAAATTGGAAGAATTCCAAGTGGCAGTAAACGCCTGTGATGGAAAAATAGGTCAAGAAGTGCAGGAAAAGTTGGGAATGTTCTATGAGAAGCTTGGAGGAATTTTGCAAAGTAGCCGTCAGAATGCTACTGCTGAAGGGCCTACACAGACGTCCATCCTCCAATCGGCCGAACCGAATTCCTCTGAAAATGCAACGGATTCTCCAGTTGAATCTGAGGAAGAAGAAGTTCAACCCACGGATGACTATGAACGGTTCCTGGTGCAGTTTGCTGACGCCAGTTCTGCTCGAAAGGCCATTTTGCATTGTTCAAATGCTCGAATCGCGATTCTTGAACACGTGAGTTTATGACCAAACTTATTAGAAAAATTTTTTATGATTTTAGTTGGCTAACTGTTGGAAGCTGACCCGTGTGAATGAGTCTGGCGAGTGCAAGAAGCTGTTCGATATCTTCATGAAAACACCGGGATCAGTATGCCTCGCAGAGTTTGAGATACTCGCTTTCCTGACGCCATATGCAACGGTAACTTTTTGAAATTGGAAGAATGACAACAAAAAATTGAATTCCAGCCGAATCTGCTTCCCGAGTGCACCACGAAAAGCTATGCTGAGTACGCGGAACAGTTCTTCCCTGGCATTCCGGTACGAAACTACTTCCCCGAGCTTGGTGTGGTCACGGGTGAAGCGCCGTATTCTCTCCCTAACTCATTGATGCTGAAGCAACAAACCCCACTGGTCCTTGACCCGAAATGCTTTGAGACCACGTCAAATTCGGTCAGAGTCGAGAAAATGGGAGCAAACGGCAAAAAGAAAAAGGTCGTCAACAAATTGGTCGTCAACCCGGAACCGATATTCACCAAAGAAGATCTCAAGAAGTGCGTGGCTGTTAGTTGGTGGACTGAACAATATCAAAAGACCTATACTATGTAAGTTGTGAATGTTTTAGGTCAATTTCTCAACATTTTCGTTTCAGGGTACCTAACAGCAGTCTCCTTCTCCATGCGCTCTCACCAAGCAAGTATCAAGAAATGAAGCCCCCGCCTCGCAGTTTGGAGTTTAAACTCATTGCAAATGAGTATGACGAAGCTATCAAGGAGTACAGAGACGCCACAACAGACGAGGCGTTCAAGAAAAGTAAGTAGTTTTATAGATTTGACTTTGCTTTGGCTTTTGTCCAAACAATTCACTAAAAATTGTAAAGTTAATGTCGGGCGAGATATCACAGCAGTTTAGTGAAAAGAGTGGTTACTAAAAAACGTTTTGACAATATAAAAGGCAACACACAAACATTGCTGTTCTGATTCATTGTCAATCGACTAATCATTCATATTTTGCAGTCGGACCCGGTTTGGCCGCAAAGTACATTGAGAAGCGCTTGGAGTCGTTTTCTGCCAGCATCGACCCAACTCTCATCACATTGTATGAAAAGATGAAGGAGCATTTGAATGAAGAAATAATATTAGACATCAATGCAATCTTCAAGAATCGTAACAAAGACGAACAGAAGTTCGAACGACTGGAGAGAATCTTGTTCATCAAATACTTCGATCTCTGATAACTTCTTTTCTCAAATTTATCCACTGCACTGTAGTTCGTCCGTATCACTAGAAACTAATTGAATTTCCTCCATTTGAACCTCAATCGTTTTTTATCTTCTTTCAGTTCATCTGTACTGTTTCCATTTCCTAAATCTTTGATTGAATTCTCGTCTTCCGATCCACAAGCGGTCTCTCCTTCCATCGACGTTCCTCCCCGATTTCCTCATTCCCGAAGATTCTCTGAACATCTCCATTTCCCGAAACCAAAGCCTCGCATTCCCTTCTCCCAATCAGTAGTGTTATTTTGTCTGTCGATATCCCGTATAACGTTTTCCTGACTATGCTGCACATATCCAGCACGTCTTATCATACTCGCATAATTCAAGTTTCGCATAATTATTTATCCCAATATCAACTGATTTCATTTGTACTGTCAAAGTTAGTGGATTTGTCATCGTTTGTGTGTCTCTGATTTCCGTTTTCATATTGAACTATCTTTGATAAACACGATGAACTTGAAAATAAAAAAAATAATTCAAAAATCTAGTTTTAAAAATGAAAGTAGATTCCTGAAATACCTGAAAATGAGTCGACTTTGGGGGAAGCCCTTTTTTTTATTCAGCTTCGCCATTTACGAATTATCGTCCAAAAAGTGTGCCGCAACATTGCAAAAAACCGTGCGGCAGGTTGCAATTGAACCACCCGTCGACGACGTCGTAGACCTCTCACGCTCACAAGATTACGCTCACTGACCCGGCCTGCTTACACACCCGTTTCTCGTCTACCCACTGCTTGGGGTGTGAGGGAATTTGGTGAGAAGTGTACCACATGCACCTCCGCATCTCCATCTGGCCGCGTGGCGCAATGGATAACGCGTCTGCCTACGGAGCAGAAGATTGTAGGTTCGAATCCTGCCGTGGTCGAAACTTTTTCGAGTAACAACGAGGGAACCTACTCTTATGAAGAAGCCATTTAGCCAATTTTTAGAGCTATTTCAGAGTTTCGACGTTTTCTAGAAATTTTGAGCGTTATGATAAAACTTATTCGGACGGAGGATATCTTAACTCTGCGCTTAGAAAAATTGCAAACGCCATTTTTAAAGACCAAAGATCAAGATTTTTCACTAAATTGGCGATATAAGCTAGCCGGACGGAGGTCTACATAGAATTGCGCTTGATTTATATCCGCAATCGACATTTTTCTCATTTTTTGCAATAGGTACCGAAGAAAATTTGTGAAAAATGAGCCATTTTTTAAACTTTTAACGAAAGTTCAAATACTTTTCGCGTTAGAAAACTGGAATTGAACAAGTAAAATAGGTTCATTCTCACGAGGACACAATGAAAACCCGAAACAGGAGGCTTTGAATCAACAAAAAAGACCTACGTCGAAAAAAGAAGAAACTGAGAAGTCATTTCTGTGGAAAAAAGGACATTTGGAAACCTTTATTGAAGTAAAGTTTTGTAGGAAAATATGAAATTTTATCAACAGAGAAAGTATTATTGATAACTTGAGCTACATTACATACAAATTATGCATGCTTGAATTGTCCAAACCGTCGATGTTTTGGTTGCTGAAAGATAAAAAGTTTTACAATAACCGGAAAAATGAAAGTTATGCTGTTGCTGACCTAGTCCGAGTTTTCTTGAAATTGAACACCAACCTGTTGTACTTTTTTATCAGCGGCTGTGCAGCGGCTCCCGATACTTCAGATTTTCTTGGATTGGGGCCGAAAAATCGAGTGAGAAAGCGGCCAGCACTCCGGACAAATGAGATGATCTTCATTTGCAACTGTAAAAGCAAATCGGATTAGCTGTTTAGTGGGAAACGATGAAAATCTCGACGAAAAAAAAATTAACTCGAAAAAATTTCGCCTCACCAAAAACCGAGCATTAGAGACAACGTAAAGAATCACCATAGAAGTAATTATCATAGCAAATAGCATAGGTCATGTTTTCTTTGTGGTCCACAGATAAGTTAGTGGAAATACTGATAAGACAAACTGATTACACACAAAGCCTACTAGTGCAAAGAAACGTTTTGCCAAAAAAATAATCATACAGACAAAACTGGGATCATAAACTTTAAAATATCCTACATTTTGAACATTCAGGTAATTCAGAAAATGTATCACTTCAATGTAACTGTCATCTTTAGAAAAAAAGCTAAAAACGCAGATCCTATTTTCTATAAACAGGTTAATCATTATTTCTGTTAGTGTTTTGAAGGCTCTGTTGCATTTTTATGCGAGGAATGTTGTTCATTTTTCATTTTTTGATAATGTTCCAAGAAAAATTATATTCTTACAGGCGTAAAATTCTCATCGCTTTCATCGAGGAATGTGACAAGTTCTGGGACAAGACTGTCCACGTGCTTGGGAATTTTGCAGAATTGTGGCCACTGTTTCTTATCTAAGTCAAACCTCATTTCCCTGTTAATTTCTTCCTTTATCACCAGAATTGTTCTTACCTCTGCTTTCTCTTGCATCCTGTAAGGAAGCGTGCAAATATCGATACTTCCCAGGAGCACAGCGCTGCCACAAGTGCCCATGAGACATGGAATCTTAGCTTATCCGGACGATCAAGATTTCTTACTGATCACACCTGGTCCACTTCGTCACCATCATCCTGAAGTAACCTGAAAAAAGGGTTCAGATTGGCTATTTTTGTAGTTGTGGCACCCGGAGAAAAAAATCTTTGCTGGATGGATTTGCTACCACTCAAGTCATCTTCCCAGAATGTTCTTCTTCCCATTATCTTTGTTTCTGTATGTTGTTATTCACTACTACTCATCCATGTCAGTTTTCCGTCTTAGCACTTCATTATCCACCGGAAATCTTGTTACTCATTGTTGTCCCAAGTAAACCATCAACCCATCGTATCATTCTATCGCAATCTGATCAAAATCTGTTTTTCCTGTTATTTGGAAAGTCCTGTGTACTTTTGGAAACAGTGTTCACCATATTCGTTTTCTTTCATTATCACGTGTGGTATGTCTACGCATATGTCTACTGAAATAGGTGTTCGCGCCTGGAATGTAACAGGTCATGTACTCATGCATAATGAGTGTGAATAGGTTTGTTGCCTTGGGAAAACACGGTATGCATCTGCTGTGGGATTACAGAAATGGGGTTGAGTGAGCGAGAGCATGTACATGGACCCCAAACATGGAGAGACTCCTTCTTCTGTTAGACAATTATCTCCTTCCGGTTGAATACCGTAGCTAGCAATCTCTTGAGTGGCCCCAGTTAAAACTGTTGCGTGTCTACCAATTTACCCACGCAACGTTGCAAACCGAGGCGTCGAGAGTATCGTTTGGGCAAGAATTACGTAACGGACGGTTTCATCGTCTCGAATCTCCCTCCCCAAGGTCTGAAGAGGATCGGTGTCGCGTGCCGCCGTCATCACTACAATAATCCATCAAATTCACACCTTGACGGCGATGAACTTCCCCTCCCTCGTCCTCCTCCTCATCACTCATTCTCTCACCGCACTGTATAAATGTTGAAAGATGACTTTATCATTTGTCACTAGTGCAACACGCTTTTCGCGCACTTCACTTCTCCATCCATGGTTTTCAAAGAGTACGGTAGTCTGGTTTGGCCATGATGATTGGAAGTTTGAAACGAAACCAAACCAGAAAGTCAGTCATCACGAAACCCGATTTCTCAAAAAGAAGATGAGGGTGTTGTTTTGTTTTTCGAATATTACTACTTCTTCACAACACGAATACGAGTACCAGAAATACCGAAAACAATGTCATGATTGATTCGACGACTGGCCTCAGCCTCAGCAGCCTCAACCTCAAAAATGTTCCTAACGGATACGGTTTGGTTATGTGTCTGCGAATGGTCTTCCTCTCCCAGACAGATGAGAATACTATGTGACAAATTTGGCAGACAATGAGAGCACGAGGTCTGAAAAAAGGGGGAGAGGACACCCTTATGTCTTCCCACGTGTTCCCTCAATACTGTCCACGTGGATGGGAAATTTTACCTCCCATTTATTGTTGTATTTTTTAACGGTCTAGAGATCCCGTTCAATCACTCTCGTTCGCTTACCTGCACTAGTCAGTAGTTTTTTTTTCCTCTCATTTACATTTTCTTCCCAAATGTTAGCCACCTGTGTTGATCGTAACACATGTTCAAGACTGTAAATTGAGCGTTAGTATGAACGAATCCATCATCTTGTCTCCACTTGCCCCCACTTGCTCACACATAACCTTACAGACCGCGGCTGTTGTTCCAGACATTGCGCTCTGACCTGCCCCTCACGTGTAAGTGCATTGGACCCCCATATGACTTTGAATGCAGTCTAGCCTTTATTCTTTTTCCTTAGTCCAAACGTTCTTTTTCATTTTTGTGATAAGTGACTTCAAAACAGTAACTTGAGCCTAATTACATGTTTGCCGCCAGGGACAGGAAGGAAGGCTATGATTTATGAGTCTTCCGAATATCACTTATTGCCACCTTTGGTCTATTGCGTGAGGATAGTTCAAACCCCACAATCGTAATGATTCTGATAGTACCTTCACTTGTATAGTCCCTGTCTAGAATATTCTGATACTTAGAATTTGTAATAAGCAAAAAAGCTCATTGTCCCGAGTTTCCTGAGTATCTTCGTTTTCATAGGATCCCAACAAACCGAGCTCCCATACAGCTGTTTCCGGGCTAAATATTCCACTCCCTTTCTATCGCTCCCAATATTTCTATATCGCTGTCCCCCAAAACTTGCAAAAAATTTCACAAAAAATCAACGAATCCCTCGATCTCTCAATATTTATGTTTGTGACAGCCGACCTGCCTCGCCTACACCGTCATAACTCCGCCCTCTTTCATTTCCGACCAATCCTGCTAAGGAGGCGGGATCGCCACGACGACAGAGACACATGGTGCTACCTACTAGAAACATTAGCTTACTCAAGCCTTTCTACCCCCCACTGTTCGTCATTCAATGAGCTGATAGTCCTGCTCGACCTCCTTATTGTTTTCTGTTTCTTTCTATAACTTTGCTCCATCGTTCACAATTAGCCATGCTAATTTTTTGTTTCAGATTCACACAATCAGATGATGCACAACGATTACTACCCTCAAGGTCCCCTCAGGGAGCAGCCACTGGATTGGCATGGACATGTTCCAGTGCAGTCATATGGTAAGTTGAACAGTAGTTATCTGTGATTCAATGTGTCTTCTTTACAGATACCCTCTACCCATCTCCCTTCTACGTACCGACGATTGGGTCCTTCCCAAGCCCAGCAGATCACTTCATGTATCCAAAGTAAGTTGAAACACTATTTTCTCATCCCTTTTCGCAAATATTTTCTCATACTCCATCTTTCCTCAACTCAAGGTCGCATTTTTCAAATGATTCCCATTTTGCAGTACACTCAACAACTGCTACAATGAAGATAAAGCAGTGCAATGCAGGTGGGAAACCAGCGGACAAGTTTGTGGGCAGCTCTGCGAGAACTCGCATGCCTTATCCGTGCACTTGTCCAACTGCCATATCAACCAGGACACACAGTTCCAATGTTTTTGGCAAGGCTGTGATCGAAACCACAAAGAGTTCAAGGTATAGCATAGTATAGTTTAGAACATTTATCATAGCACAATAGAAATACGATCTAATTTGACCTGTTACGCAACACTTTCTAATTGTCTCCTCTTTCCCAAAGCGAGGTATTAAAACTAGTGAACCAGACCAGCACTGCAATTATGCTCATTGCCACCTTTGCGTAATACATCTAGTCTATTCAGGCAAAGTACAAACTGGTGAACCACATGAGAGTGCATACCGGAGAACGACCATTCAAATGTGAAACCTGCAACAAAGAGTTCGCTAGGTCTGAGAACCTCAAAATCCACAAGAGAATTCATTCAGGTATGTATGTTTAGGGGCTGACATTGTACCAAGGTGCTTGTACACTTTGAGAGTCTAATGTAATAATAAGGGGGGATTAGTAGATGATACATTCTTATGTCAAGTAGCCAGGCCAGTGAGCAGGTGAGAGAATTGTCGAGAGCTTTTCAAGAGCTACACCCCCTCTCAAAAGGCAATAACAAGAGGCAGTGCCTTTCATACATAGTCGAACATAAATTTCGCCACTCTTCAAATTTTCCATAAAACGGTGATCAATCCGATCGCAATCCGCAACTTTCATGGAACGAAAGAATCAAGGATTTACGATGTCAGTAACTCCTATTGTCAACCAAATCTCGAAACGATCCTCTCCTTTTGCTTTCTTTGTCCGAGTCTCGCCTGTTCTGTTTATTATGCACCTACCCCCTCTAAATACCGTAATCCGTTTACGGCCAAGACAGGCAACAATTCTGTTTTGATTCTGATTCCCGAATTCCCATTTCACTTTCTTTCATAGCTCCAGTGGGTTGTTTGACTTATACCACCTAATTAGGGAAGCGGGATCTTTTGACAACAAGCTTCTTATAGGATAGTATGTAGGGATGGTCCGAATTACATAATGTTTTGCCTAGAGATTTGGCTTCCGCATTTCGGGTCTTTGATGAACCGCCACTTGTTGATGTCTTGTGATGACGTAATGATACAGTGGAGCATCTCTCAATATTTGCATTTCTCATTAACATACAGTACAGCTGGACCCATTTTTCACGGATTTTGATTTGCTTGTCAATTTTGATTTTGATTTTGGAAGCTCTTCCCTGCATCGGATTGAATTTCAATTTGGTATACGATTTTCATTTTGATTTTCATTAACGAATCAAATCAATCCAATCCTCATTGTGGATTCTTCCCATATTCCATAAATCTAAACACCTCAGCTGCCTGTCTTGGGTCTGATTAATAGTGTGTCAATGAATTGTGCTAGTGGGGTCGACCGGTTACTAAACTCTCCCAATTGTTACCACCCACCTGCTGCCTACAATAAATATCCACTCCCGTGGTTTTTTGTTCCAGGAGCAAAGTTTTGAGGCATTTGCAGCAGATGTATTTGCCATGCCAGCTGTGTGAATCTTGGGTGTTACCTGTTGTTCTATTGTTTAATTTTCAGGTGAGAAACCGTTCAAGTGTACTAGTGCAGGATGCAGTAAGCTGTTTGCCAATTCCTCGGATCGCAAGAAACACATGCATGTTCACTCGGATAACAAACCGTACTCTTGCCCGGTAAGAACAAATTTGAGAATCGTGGATTGTAACCGGATCATTTTCAGGTACCAGGTTGTGGGAAGCAATACACTCATCCAAGTTCATTGCGCAAGCATCTGAAGGTAAGAAGCGTGCCCCAGAGGTGTCCAATTGTCATTTTGAGCGGATTAGGGAAGAGGGAAAGGGGTCAGATATTGTATTGAGGGAAATGAGGGGGTGATTGTTATCTGCAACCTAACACCTGATTTGCGGGAATGGTAGAGATACGTTTTCTCAAGATAATATCACTTATCACTTGTTTCAAGGGAATGGGGAACAAAGGGACTCAGGAGACTCAATTTCTATTACTGTAGAGTTCTCAAGTGTTTCATAATCTTCCCTAAACTAACCAACAATGAGTAACCGATTCGAAAATCATCAGAAAACGAGTTTATCCCCCTTTTTTCTTCGTTTTTCCATTCCCTCCGCACTTCTTAGTGAAGCGTGCGCGAATTTGATTTGCATTTATGGGTTTTAAATGAGACATTGAAGATGAGACGGTACAGCGGAGAAGATACTGTACTTCTTTTTGAATTCTATGATTCTATTTGAAAAATTTGCAGAATCATGAGACCGAGAATAAGAAGAGATTGCACACACCGGAGCACGATGAAAGCAGTGACTCGGGAAACGCCTCAATTGGCACCCCACCGACAGACGACAACTCAACATTTTCCCCTGAAAACATGAAGTTCATGCCGAGTATGGTACCGAGAGTGCCGTTGAACACACCGACGTTTTTCCACCATCCAATGTCCCTCTCGTCCAACTTCACATCTCCACAGTATCCTCCAGCCATGTTCCTGCATTAACTTTGAGTTTAACTCCTTCTAGGGACCACTTCTAAAGCTTTACCTGATTGTGCAATGTTTTAGGAGTCTGAATCTCATCCCAATCCTCAACAAACCTCTCATCCCTCTCCCGTGACTCTCAAATTCAGTATTGGATTTGATACATTTTCAAATCTCTCGTTTCCTCCCTCCCCCGAACCATCCACATTTCCAATTGTATCTACTCTTCCGGGTACACGGCACAGCACAGCCGCATTTTGTTCATTTTCACTTCTGGCCCTTCCACATCCGCCTATTATGTGCTCTTTCTCAATGGAGCCTTTTGTTGAATGGTGTGCCTCTGAGCTTTCTCAACACCTTCAACAAGCCGGTCCGCTTCTCTAATTGCTCCTTCTTGCTCGCTCAACAGTTTTCTACTTGCGGGATTGAACTGGCAGATGTCTTGTAATCTTCTGATATATCCTGCATCCTTGGGTCATTTTTCCTTAAAGCATATTTATATAATGCATTTCTTTCTCCTTTCAATGCGTGTGTCTTCCTGAACTTTTTGTGTTATGTCATGTTTCCTCCTGTTTTTTTTTGTGAATTTGTGTTACTGAATTGAATAAAATGAATACAAGCTTCCTTTTTTTGACTTTCCAAATGAATACATCCTCTCGAAGAACATGGTAATTATGACCTAAGAATGACTTGCACATAGTTGCATCACAAAGGTGCACAAGTTTACTCTGTGATGTCTTCCATATTTGCCGACCAATTTAGAAGGACCATTGTTACGTACAACAGGGAGGTGTTGTTTGCAAACACAGGAAAGATTTGCTTGAGTCCATACAAACCTAAACCTAGAAGAAGTCCAAAAGAAATTTCGAAAAGTGCAATACAAACGGGTAACTTGTCACTTGTCGGATTTCCGGGCCAGCATCAAGGAAGAGGAAACGGGAAGAAAAAGGGAAAAATGGCGGGCAACATGTTCCATTAATTATCATAACGGAGGCACGCGACCACCTCAAAGACACCGCCACCTACATGATTGCTTACTGTTTTGTTCCAGTTTGGTAATGGGTTGAGAATGGAATGGGGATAGACAAAGGAAGAGACTTCGGGGACACACGATGATACCGATGTAAGACTAAAAAAACTGAGAAAAATGAATACATTCAAAAACAGAGAAAAGGTAATTCTTCAACAGAAATTGGTTGAAATTGAACACAGTCAGACAGAACTGACGTTTGGCAACAATTTTTGCCAAATTTTGCAAGGTGGTACCTGTTCAACTAATCATTACCATTCGTACCTTTCTTTCTAAAGAAAATACTTCCAAAATCAGTTTCCCACATTGTTCAACACGATGTCCCGGCCGATTTATTATTTTAGCGCGTGTCGGAGACAATCGTCAGTCCATTTTCACCTTTGCATGGGAACGAGTGTCACATTAATCATGACGGTCCCCGAAAACAAGAGGGAATCGTGAAATTGGAACAAAATTTTGAGGGAACAAAAAACATACATGGTTAGAACGTGTAAATCATCTTTGGGAACAAAACATGCATTTATTCAGGCTCCCCGCATTACTTTTTGGAAGCCCTACTGGGTTTGAGGACCATGATTCCAAGCGGTCCCCGTCCAGCTAAGCCTATTATCTGCTTCTCTCGAGATAACAGGATATAAATCGTTTTGTGGAACCTGTAATTTGACTTATTGTTGTTTGCTTCGCACCTCCAGCTAATTGGAGATCCGGTCGACGACACCTGCACAGAAATCCGGTCACAAATGAGTTCCCGGACACCCCGAAACAGTGAGCCGTCAATCCGTAAGTACTTTTTTCACTTCGCAACTAAAAAAACCTCTCCCATTTAAAATTCGTACATCTTGTTCAATACCGAATACCAAATAGCAGGCTCCAAATTTCGAATTCCATTCTTTCAACCAACAAATTCACGTGTTTTACGTGTTTCAAGACACATTCCCCACATCCGAACACCATTCTCTTCAACTGAATTATTTTTTTAACATTTGAGAGATTCCTTAAAAACACTTCACTATGATCCCTGACTATTGCGAACCATACTTTTATTCCCGTAAGTTGAAATCTAAGCACCTAGCCGTTTAGGCAAATGTTCGCAATTTCCATTGTTGGCGCCAAAAACGGAAATAGAAGGCGGCTGGGTGAAGTGGGAGAGTAGAATAGAATAGAGCACGGCACCAAATGCTCACTGGGGAGCAACTTCATTAACCTTTTTTCGCGCAACACCCACTCCACACTGGTTTTGATTCCAACCCCAAACTCTTTTTTTCGGGTCAACTACCTTACATGATGCGTTTTTGTTGCATTCTGAGTTCAATTTCTAATTTTCACTTTTTACTGTCTCACACAAACTTCATTATTGTTTGAAAAAGACGAGCAACCTAAACAGCAAAAAACCCAATTAAAGTGGTAGTTTTGCCCGTCTGAAAGTAGTTTTTCACTCCATAAATTGGAAAACCGAACGAAAACACAAGGAATTTTTTCTTTCAGTGGCAGAAGAGGATCTTCAACCTATTACTAACTTGGAGCCGCGAGAAGAGGATATGACCAAGATCATGGTGAAGAATTCACCTAAAACGGTAAGTTACATTCGATTTTTGTTGTGGAACATATACTTTTCCTATGAGTTCCTTTATTCCTTTATTCATCTGTACTGAGTCCAACAAACCAACATTTCTTTCGTGTTACCGCACTACCACCTACCTCTTTTCTTTATGGTCTAATGCACATTATGTTTTTTTTGGGTCCGTACATCAAATACGTCAAAGATCCTGATTCTTATAGGTCAACGATGCTGTCAAACGGTTTCTGGAGAACACGACAGCACACGGGCTCCCAAGAATTCTCAGAGCAAGGAATGCATCCGGCAGTGGATTTTGGATGATTGTATGGTTGTGTTTCTTCACACTGTTACTGTGGGAGGTTAGGCAAATAACCCAGACCTAATCAGGATGTTAATTGTTTCTAGGCAAAGCAACTTCTGAACAAGTACAATCAAAATCATCCATCTACTAGTGTCAAGGTATGAAACTAAACAAAAACAAACAGTGAATCTGACCGAAATATCCGTGAATAACCTCAAAAATCACACCGACTCCAAGGAGTCCCGTTCTCCTCGTTCTTCTGACCAGATTCTAGATGCTATGCCTACATGTAAAGGTTCCATTTCTCAAATTGAGTTCTGTTTTGGTAAACCAACATCTCTATTTCCTTACAATCCTTTTTGGCGTCCTCAAAGGTAATTGCTCGTCTTCTTCCAAGTTTCTCCTGTCTGGGTTTTAGTTTCGAAGTATCCCATTAGGAAAATGAGTAGTAGTGAGTGACGAGCCACCGAGACGATTTCCGGAAAGAAGTGGCAAGTAAGAAGAAGAAGAGCATTGTTGCAAAATGCTCCATTTTCTTTTCTTTTTCTTCCGTTGCAATTTGATTAGTTACTCATTTTGCGGCAAAGTACAATTGATTCATGTCTGCCCTTTCGAACCCTGGTATGACGGGTTCCGAGAAATGTTCCACGGGCCTATTTTTCTTTCTGTCATGGGATTGGGTCTAGTTCGATCATTTGCAGTATGACATTTCTGGCTACCGTATACTAGAGTAGTCATCTCTAGACGAACGTTTCCTCCAGACTCCGCTTTAAAGTAGGTAGTCTAATGGTATGGTTGCTCTTTGATTTTGTGCTCATAAATCTCGAGCACTTTTCTCCTTCCAATTGTAGGTGGTGGTCTGTTGAGTCCGCCGTCAAGAGCTCACCAAGTTCAGCATGCCAATCTTTCACTTTTTAGGAACTCTTTCTTCCGAATTTTCTAAAAATGTTTCACTAAACCCCCTAATCTCACCAGGCAGTTACTTTTGATCCGACGTCTTCCTTCCCCACTCAAAATGAGTCCCTCTCTACCCAACGGAGCAAAGTTCGCTGTTTCATAAAGACCCGAAACCGAACCCATCAGTGCACTTCTCATAAATCAACAACCTAGAGTCATGGGTCAGAACCCCTTTGATCCGTTTCGTGTCACCTGTGACCGAAAACTGCGGATCGAGAATCGAGACTGCTAGATTCAGATTTAGGATTCAATTTTCCTAAGAAAAGACGTTTGTTCTCATTTGCTATGAATATGTTTTGGGTTAGGCGACCTTCAGGTCTCAATACTTTGTCTTCACTTTTCGCCTTTTGGTCAGTCGCCCAGAGTGCACTTCTCTGAGCTTTCACAATGATCAAACGTCATTGAAACAAGTGTTAGGAACGTTTTGCAGGCGTTGGATGCCTCAGAATCTATTCTGGAAAAGTTTCCCGTTATGAGTCACTTCTTTTGGTTCTTTGGTATTTGTGGGGTGGGCTCTAAAAGCTCTGAATCCAGACTTGCCTCCCCAGACCTAAGGTTATTTTTTATGACATTCCAATACACCTGCTCTACCAGGCATGTTCTAATGTTCGCTTCCGTTCTCTTTTCCATCTGAAACGTGTTATGTTATTGTTGTTGAGTATGTCAATGTGCCTCTTGCATTCATTCCCAGAGAAAACGGATATTTCTTGTTTCTATTCTCCAGTCACTTTTCTTGTTTTATATTTTGACAAACAACTGATGGCCACCCACATGCACTTGATACTTCGACAACTGTTCATGATTATTCATTGGTCGATGATCGGGCAGTTTGTGGTTATCTGGTGAAATGAAGAAGTTGTGGGGTTCTAAAAATTTGAGAGCCCCTTCCAACTGAGCCCCTTCTCTTTTTATTACCGCTGAAATCACTGACACAACACAACACACTTTACGACTGGGACTGGGCTGGGAAATCTGACACTTCGAGTTCTTTTTCTCATTTTTGAAGATTTTGCAGAAGGTGTTGTGTTTGAAGAAGACAGAAGTGTCCAGTTGTTGCTTATCTCAATAATTTTCTATCAGCTGTTAAGAAGATTCTTGATCATCAATCAGGAAAAGTGACTATTTGATGAAGAGGGGTCCGTTGGAACACTAAAGTCTAGGTGGAGTTCGAGAAGTGGAAGTGATGGATTGATAGACACAAATCAGCCTTATAGTCAATAAAAACAATCCTAACTAACTTCCTTTGAAAACCGTAGTCCCAAAAGCCAATAAACCCCTGAAAAAAGTTCACGGCCTTTTTGAAGCTTCCGGTGTCCTTCGTCGGTAACAATTGTTAGTTTTACGAACTACAATCCAGCGCCCTGACCATAGACTAAACACTATTTTGACCATCAAATGAGCTGTCTGCAAAATTAGAAATGCAAACACATTGAACCATTCATTCGAAATAGATTGTCATGCCCGTTTTTTCCATGTTGCTCGTGCCGCAGTGACGTTATCATATCGAATGTCATCGAGAAAACAGAAACATGTATCCGTTCTCAACGTGCACTCAACCCTGGTTTTTGAACCTTTTCAACCTGAGCATCAGCATCACCGAAACATTCCTGTGACTCATTCATTTGCAGAAATACCCTCGTTTCTTTGTTTTTTAAAATTCAAATTGTCACGGAGCTTTTCTTTTTCTCCTCTTCTGATCTCAAATGATCCACCAGCCGCTATCATTTATCAAAATCTTTGACCAGGCATCCGTTGTTTTTCATTTCTATTTTTCCTTTTTCCTTTCTTTTATTATCTTTTTTCACAAACCCAAGACCTTTTTTCTAGTCTTACTCACTTTTTTTTAGTTCCCAAAAAAAAACTTCCATTTCATCCCAGTTTCTTTCCCCGTCTACCAAATCAACTTTTGTTCTACTTCCTGACATCTTGGTTAAATTTAGTTCCCACTCATTCATTTCTAATGGAGCTTTCTTGGAACCACAAGTTCTGCTTTTTGAAATTAGCTATAATGGGGGTTGGTATAAAGTAGTTGTTTTTGAGTTTCCGCTCATTTGACAACGTTTGGTTTTTGTGGAACATGTTATTCTGTCTGAATATTTTTTCGAGATGGGAGAAAATGAAAAATCTGATCAGGTATGTAGGTAAATGCATTCCAAATGTTCACTTTTTGCACTTGTTCACCTTTCCGGCTCGTTTCCCTCTTTACTGGATTTCGAAAGTTTTGTTTTCCTCTTTTTTCGATTCGTTCAAACGAAAAACTCAAAGAACCTCAAAATTTAGCCGATAAGATGAACCGAAAAACAAAAGAGGCATCTTTGCCGGGACGCGAAGATTACGTTTATAGTCATGAGATTCCCAACGGAAACGGCACTTCGAAATACGACGAACACTGCAAGAAACTCACAACAAAAGAGAAACTAGTGGACCGGTTCAAAGACTTTTGTGACAAGACTACTGCTCACGGAGCAAAACGGATTCTGATAGCACATAATGGTTTCGCGAGATTATTATGGATACTGGCAATTCTTATTTCTGTTGTGATACTGTTGTGGCAGGTTAGACACTTGTCACAGAAGTACAGTAGTCATGAGAAAATCACGGATATTTCGGTTCTAGATCTATTTCTAAAATGAATTAACGCCAAAGTTTCAGCTGAAATTCGACGACGTCGAGTTCCCAGCTATTACTTTTTGTAACCTGAATCCTTATAAGAAAAGTCTTGTTATGATGGTCCCCTCTATTCGAGACACGGTAAGGAACCAAATTCAGCGTTTAGTATTAACTTTGGTTTCAGATGGATGTATACGACAATGCGAAATCACATAGTAAAAACTCGGACGAGAAGAAGAAACCTAAAATTTCCCGTAAACAACACTCGGATGCAAGTCAGCAGATGGTCCGCGAGTTGTTTGCCAAAGAAATTGAGGAAGGAATGGTGGAGTTGAAAAAGTCAAATTTGACGATGCACATGGATGCAAATGCCGGGAGAATAGCCAATGCAAGAAGACGGACACAAAGATCTGTAAGTTAACTGACAGTCTTTTTCCAAAAACAGGTGTTTCCAGGTTGAAAACCGCCGTTACGAAGCGATCGAAGCACATTGTAAATGTGTGGGTAACCTTGAAATGGAGTGTATCCGATTCGAATCTCCTCCAAGAGATCCGTCGTCCAAATGCGTTTGTACTTATGATAGAGATATGGAAGTTGCGTGGCCTTGCTTCAACATCAGGTGCCTTTTCAGCTAACAAAACTTACATGAACTGTTGATTCCAGTGTCTGGTATGACCATGAATGTCCTTTGTGTCATGACGATGGATACTGTGAGTCCTCACTGCCAAATGGAATAACCTCTTCTGACAAATGGCCTTGCAAGTGTAGAAATCGGGGTGACACCTCTGAAAAAGACGACGTAAGTTTCAAATCTTAACTTTATTTCGAATTCCGACATCGATGAGTTTCGAATTCCAATCCCCTAATCCCATTTCAGCCACTTGAGCTTGTTTATGGATTCCGAAAGGTACAGTACAATACAGTACACAATATGTACTGGATATTCGAAAATAGCTCGATTATTTCATTCTGTTACGGTTTTCTTGATACGCTCGGTTCTTCTCTGTTATTTTTTGATATGTTTTGACATGACACCACCTCCCATTAGTTCACTGAAACTTCCACATGACTACTCAAAGAGTTTCAGTTCCAATTTTCAATCAACACCTAATCTTAAATAGATGAAACGTGTTTTGTTCTGGGATTACAAGTGTTTTTTAGACTCCTTATTGTATTGGAAAAGCGGGAGCTGGTCCGATTGAGATCCGGAAACTCTGGCTGGAGAACAACATGACTACAACTACCACCACAACCACCACTACCCCACCGCCAAGTAAGTTGTCCCTGCATTTGAGAAGATTTCAATATTTTCCAATTGCTAATGATTTCACCCTTCATTCACAAATGTGCACGTTTTTTCTCACATTTCCGCTAACTTTTCAGCAACAACGACAAAAAGAACTACAACAACGACGACCACAACAACGACTACCCCTCCTCCGACCACGAGTAAGTTTGCTTTTTAAAACCACAAGTTTTAGCACTGATTTTGGTAAAAGTTGCACATTTCATTAACAGCTTCTACCACGACGACAACAACAACGACGACTCCTCCCCCGACTACCACGACTAGACGGACTACCACTACAACTCCAAGTACCACTACTAGTACCACTAGTACCACAACCACGACTACAACTCCGCAACCCACCACTACAACTACTCCTTTTCCAAGTACAGTACTTGTGGTTTCTTCCACGTGTCGTGTTGATACTTTTCAACTATCTAGTTTTCACCCACTGATTCACATAGTTTTGTTTGCATGGATTATTTCTTGATCATCAGGTCAAGGTATCAGTAGGTTTTCTGAGTATTCTGGGTTGTAGTGGATTGAAGTGCCAGATGCAGCTTTCGCAATTCACATCTGAAATATTACAGCCCCTCCACCACGTCCAAATCAACGAGCCATCGTTAGCAACCCCGAGACAATAAAGGCTATGGGTTTCCAGGTTCATAATTTTCCTTTGGGGACTTCTAAAACGTTGTTTTTTTAGGGAATGACTGATGGAGTTGCAATGTTGACCCGAGCTAAGGAGAACTTGATGTTCACAATGGCTGCACTGTCGGATAAACAGAGAATTGCATTGAGTCAGTCGAAACATGAGTTCATTGAGATGTGTTCGTTCAATGGAAAGGAATGTGATATCGACGAGTTAGTTTTAACGTTTTATCACAAAAACTAAGTGAGTTTTCAGGGATTTCCGTTTGCATGTGGACCCTGAGTTTGGAAACTGCTTCACCTTCAACTACGATGTCAACAACAATTACACAAGTAGCCGTGCTGGACCAATGTATGGAATCCGTGTACTTCTCTTTGTTAACACATCAGACTACATGTCAACGTCTGAGTCATCCGGAGTCCGTTTAGCCATTCACCCGCCAACTGAGTATCCGTTCCCGGACACATTCGGTTATTCTGCCCCAGTTGGTTTTGCCAGCAGCTTCGGCATCAAAAAGGTGAGGATAAATGCTTCAGGCCGGAAACAGGAACTTTTCTGACTTTAGCAAACTGACTAAGTGAGTCAAAGTTCATTTTGCAGAAAGTGATGCAAAGATTGCCTGCACCTTATGGGGAATGTGTGGAGACCAAGAAAGTGACAGATGGGAATTATATCTACACTGGATATGACTATCATCCAGAAGGATGTCATAGAAGTTGTTTCCAAGCAGGACTCATTGACGATTGTTCTTGTGGGGATCCGAGGTTCCCAGTACCAGAAGGATCCCGACATTGTTCTGCGTTCAATGCAACTGCTCGTTCGTTGAAATCCATTAGAAATCTACAAAATACAAATTCGTTATAGGTGCATGCCTAGAGAAGAATATTGGATCAGTTGGAGATTTTCACCATATCACCGAGAAGATGGACAAGTGTGTTTGCAAGCAATCGTGTGAAGAAATCATCCATGAAGTAACATTTTCTTGCTCCAAATGGCCATCTGGTGCAACTGATGTAAGTTATAGCACAGTTTTCAACAATCGGCGTTCACAGAGTTATTGTTTAACTAATCATACCCTTTTAGGCAGAACGTGTAAGTCGAACATTGGAGAGAAAAAGAGTCGGTTCAGTGACTTGTACTCCGTTCTGAATGAACTAACCCTCAGTTTTTGTAGTTTCTCCCCCCTTAGCAGTGTTGTTCCCGTATTATGGGACTGTATCAGTTCCAGTTTCAGAATTGTTTTGCACTTCTGATTTCACACATTTCCTCCTGTTAACATGCACCACACTCCTCCCTCTTCCACCTAAAAGTTTCCTTCATTTCTATTCCATATCGCCCACATTCACACACCCTTTAGTTCTGAAAAACAATCCTTTTTTAAAATCGCATTGCACATTTTCAGCTCGGCGACTGCGAAGGAATGACTGAGAACGAATGCGAGCAGTACTACCGGCTGAATGCTGCTATGATCGAGGTACACCATGAAAACAAAAAATTTTCGCTCCCGGGTGGGCTCGAACCACCAACCTTTCGGTTAACAGCCGAACGCGCTGCCTATTGCGCCACGGAAGCACATGAGTACCGAGGCGTCTATTGCCGTCAAAAAGTAGACCACCATCCAAAGTTCTGGGGTAGAGAAAGCAGAGAGACCTCTCGTAAGTGTATGGGAGAGTGTAACTGCCAAGTGGCCTTGTACTCTTCGCCTCTCTTCTCTTGCATTTCTGATCACGATCCTTATCATTTTCTTCTACTACTCAACGATGGCAAGATCGCCCGCATAGTGATAGTGATGAGTGGTCAGGGACAACGCTAGTGATATTGATGTGATATTTGTGAGATATTGATAACCACCCAAACAAAATGAAACATGCCATATCTGTTTTTCTATCAGAATTGCCATCTCAGAAATGCGGAAGTTAATAAAACTGTTTACTATGCCTTCTGCAGGTATTCTACGAACAACTGAACTATGAATTGTTGCAAGAATCGGAGGCCTACGGACTTGTGAACCTGATTGCTGATTTCGGTGGTCATTTAGGACTTTGGCTAGGTTTGCAACAACGAGAAAACGAAACGAAATGAAAATTTATATTGTTCAGGATTCTCCGTAATCACAGTCACCGAAGTGTGTGTTTTGGTGTGCGACATCCTGATGATTGTATTCAATCGTCGAAAAAACGATGATGATGGTGAAGACAAGGACCAAATAACCATTGATGCAAAGAAGAAGTCCGATGCATTTGTTTCTATCTGAAACTGTTCTAACTAATATTACTGGGGTTTTCCCAATTTCCTAGGGTTTCATGTCTTCTTACTTTTCTCCAAGTTGACGATCTCTTCTGTACATAGTGAGCTTTTCCTATTTTCTTGAAATTCTAAAACTTTTCTGTAACTTGAACGTAAATAAATAAAAAATTAATGAACCAAGGTCAAGCTAGTCAAAAATTTATGTGAATGTATTAGTCCCCAAATAAAAGAAGCAAAGCGAGTTGGCAAATATTGAATAGAATGATATAACAATCGATCGATAAACGTTGGATGTGGTTGGTCACTCTCCGTCAAAAGCCTCGGCGGCGTCTTCGTCGGCAGCGGCTTCCTGGTATTGTTGGTACTCCGAGACCAAGTCGTTCATGTTGCTCTCTGCCTCGGTGAACTCCATCTCGTCCATTCCCTCGCCGGTGTACCAATGCAAGAAGGCCTTGCGGCGGAACATAGCTGAAAATGAGTTGTTTTCAACATACTGCTGATAAAAACCAGTTCTTACCAGTGAACTGCTCGCTGATTCTCTTGAACAGCTCTTGGATAGCAGTGGAGTTTCCAATGAAAGTGGCAGACATCTTGAGTCCTCGTGGTGGGATGTCGCACACTGCAGTCTTCACATTGTTCGGAATCCAGTCGACGAAGTACGAGGAGTTCTTGTTCTGAATGTTGAGCATCTGCTCGTCAACCTCCTTCATGCTCATTCTTCCTCTGAAAATGGCAGCGGCAGTGAGATAACGTCCGTGTCTTGGATCGCAAGCGGCCATCATGTTCTTGGCGTCGAAGCATTGTTGAGTTAGCTCCGGAACTGTGATTGCGCGGTACTGAAATAATTTCTAGAGTTACTGTTCCCTGATATCAGGCTTACCTGTTGGTTGCTTCTGCTTGTCAACGGAGCAAATCCGGGCATGAAGAAGTGAAGTCTGGGGAATGGCACCATGTTGACAGCCAATTTTCGGAGATCGGCGTTCAGTTGTCCAGGGAATCGGAGGCAAGTGGTCACACCGCTCATTGTAGCACTGACCAGATGGTTGAGGTCTCCATATGTTGGGGTCGTAAGCTTCAGGGTACGGAAGCAGATGTCGTACAGGGCCTCGTTATCAATGCAGAACGTCTCGTCGGTGTTCTCAACCAGTTGGTGGACAGACAGCGTAGCGTTGTATGGCTCGACGACTGTGTCAGACACTTTTGGGGAGGGAACGACAGAGAAGGTGTTCATGATTCTGTCGGGGTATTCCTCGCGGATTTTGGAGATGAGAAGAGTTCCCATTCCTGATCCGGTACCTCCTCCCAAAGAGTGGGTCAGTTGGAATCCTTGGAGACAATCTGTGCTCTCGGCTTCCTTTCTCACAACATCCAACACGTTATCAACCAGTTCAGCTCCCTCGGTGTAATGCCCTTTTGCCCAGTTGTTACCAGCTCCGCTCTGTCCGAAAACGTAGTTGTCTGGCCGGAAAAGCTGTCCGAATGGTCCCGATCTCACGGAGTCCATGGTTCCTGGCTCCAAGTCAACAAGAACAGCTCTGAAACGTTGATTTGGTAATGAACAACTAACAGTCATCGCTCACCTTGGCACATATTTGTTGCCTCCAGCTTCATTGTAGTAGACATTGATTCTTTCGAGTTGAAGGTCGGAATCTCCAACGTATTGTCCAGTTGGGTCAATACCATGTTCGTCGGAAATGACTTCCCAGAACTGAAAACAGGAAAAGTGAGAAAGCAAAACTGGAATTGCTAGACAGTGACTCACCTTTGAACCAATTTGATTACCGCATTGTCCAGCTTGGATGTGAACGATCTCGCGCATGTTTATCACCGACCCGACGTCTTCCTCGTTGCCTACGACTTGAAACGGACACGGTCACCGACGGAACGGCAACGTCGACACTCGACTGACAACGGAAAGAAGCTCGTGGATGATCGAGCTGGCCAGAGGGGTAGAGATGCAAGATGGGAGATGTGGGACCACGCCTACTCATGAATATTTTATTATCATTGTGTGCTGTGCTGTGCAACACGACAGCCACGCACCATATCTGTTGGGTCGAGATGGACGGGATACCACATCGCACAACAAATGCATGGCATTCGAATAATGAGTAGATGAGGAGAGGAGCGAGGCCCAAAAGTCATTTTTGGAATTGCGCCATGAATTTGTGAATAGACAACTGGTGGCCCTCGGGACCATCTTCAGTAGCATCTTCTCGTCAAAATGTGTGCACTTAATGCATTGGGAATGACTGTGCAGTTTGTAACGCTTATGGTCAGTTCCGTCTATGAATGGCTAAAAAAGCGGAAGGTTGATAACCGCTTCAATGTTTCAAATTATAAGTTTCATCAAGAAACAAGCACCCGAACAATACTATATAGAGAATCCAAAGGGTAACTGTGACAAAAGGGGTGAAGAGGGGAATTTGAGGAATTTGAAGCATCGCAAAATGACGGGGAAGGGACGGATTGTATTTGAAGTACGGAACTAGTCCGTTTGCAAAAAGGAATAGGGAGTATGGAGTTTGAAGATATCATATCACAAAGGTTTCACAGTATCAGTACGAGGTCAGAATCATGGCGGGAGAGGAATGCGTTCAGAGAATGTGCGTCGAAGCGTTTTGCATCTTTTTCTGTTGGAGCCGACGTTCATGCTCCTGTTGGAGCTGTCGGTGTTGTTCCTCACGGTGCTAAACACAATTTTGCCTAGACTATCAAAAATGCAACCCTACCTCCTTCAACGTGCTGTCCAAATCATCATCGCCCCATCCGAGAAGATCGTCTTCAATCTCGCCGAGTGTCGGTGTGGCTCCCTAAAAAAAACAATCAGGTTTGTCGGTATTTGTCTCTTTTATTTCCCTGTCCTCTTGAACTCGATCTTATCAACTATTCTATCAACACTATTCAATCTTCTGTCTTCCTCATAACCGACACCTCTCGTCATCACAGATTGTCTTTCTTTCTTGAAGCAAGAAAAGAAGAAGAAGCTATGCAAAAAAGACTCGAACGCAATTTGCGCGGCGCCGTCGCTTGTCCCGACCGATTGGCTTCTATTCATAAAAAGTTGACGGGCAACCAGATAGGATGGTGGATGTGTGTATGCGTCAGGGCTTCTTCTCAACAGGACTCGTGGTCGGAGGAAGGGGAAGGCGGCGAGGGGATGATGAACAACCGGAGGATACCGTGTTCACTGATTAGCAGAACAAGTATAGACCATTGCTTTTCTTTTCGTTCGTCTTTTGTTTGCCCGTTCGCACATCATTCAAATTAGGCGTTCATGCTGATTATCTTCGTCTTATTCGTCGTTCTTTTTGTTATGATAGATGGTTGGTACAAAGCTAGCTGATACTAGATAGCAGCTGATAAATTGAATGATAGATAGAAGAACCATCACTACAAATAGCTAATTTGGTGTGAGAATTAGAAACTCAAGGGCGCGACGTCATTCTTATAGCATAAGGACGTATAAAAAGAACAGTCGACAGGCATAAAAAATCCGCCGGCTTTTTTCAGTTCCTCGTTAAACAAAATACTATACCGGTCATATTAGCGTAATTCAACGTTACGTGAAATCGGAAAACACCTTCACCTTCATCCCTATCACTTTTTACATCTTATCTCTCCTATTTTCACTTTTTGCATCTCTTCAATTCTCTCACTAAGCTTGTTTACGGTTATAAAAGGTATAAATGAGTGGGGGAAAGGAAAGGTTAAATTCAGAGACCCCGGGAGGGCGGAACTCAGCGACCGTAGTGGCCATTGCAAACAGGTTCTAAGGTTTACCGAGAAGCCATCCCCCCAATTCACCCTCCTCATCTACACTTTCATTCGCGCATTCACTCCTCCGATCCGTCTGCCATCCGTATTTTCAATGTCACAATTTTTCAATTAACTATGCTTTCCTTCGACACTCAACCCCATAGCAAAGCTTATGCTTCGAAATTGAAAGAAGGCATTGAACTAGAAACTTTTGTAGAACTACAGTATCCTTTGAAAAAGTTCCAAGAACTGTGGAGTGATAGTAAATAACCAGGCGTACGTTTACGTTCCACGTCGCCTATCAAAAAGCTTCTCTCCTGCAAACTAGTCTCTTATCTAATTGAATGGTCGATGCGCGAAGAGGGGCTAGGGCCAGACACCCCGAAACCGGGATAAATATCACTTTTCACTATTAACATACACAATGTGACGTCCTCGACTTCACCTTTTATGATAGGGGAGATAAATCTCCATAGTGCGTTTCGGTTGCGTTTCGTTGCGTTTCGTCTGGTTCGACTTTCAATTTGCATTCTCTATCTGCTTGCAACGTTCAGGAACTTGTTCCAGTTTCAATTTCAATTTTCTATCCTATTCTTTTCTCTCTTTTTTTCATTTCTCACTTGTCCAATATAAAGTCAGTCAGCGAACGTTCAAGTAGATTTCAGAAACAATGTTGAAGCTGGTGATAGCTTGCCTTCTGCCGACTCTTGCCTATTCAGCGGTACAGTGCTACGTTGGTCAGAAACTATTCTCCTATGAGTCTACAAACGTAAGCTTCCCCACTAATCTCATGAACACACGTCATTTTCAGGCAATTTGTGCCAAGTTCATCCCATACACGTGCGCAGTGCAATGCGAATGGCGGAAACAGTGTAACGAACACTCGTCATTCTCAGCTTTCCGCGGACGTCGCACTTTCGTCTCTGGTCTTCTTCTCAACTCGAAATCGCTAATGGTTTTGTGTTGCGCTTCACTGGCTACTCGAGTGGAGACAGGTGAGTGGGAACAGAACAGAAGCAGGAACTAGCTGACTTGAGTGGAGGATGAAATCATCCTGACCAAAATGTTGCTTTCCTAATCCGAATCCTCTTATAGACAGTACCGGCCGCGAAAAGTGTATCTGGAGAGACACTGAATCCATCTCCGTCCTTGGCCCATCCATCAGAACCAACCCTGTCTTGGCACCAAACCACTACATTCGGTAAACTATTCAGGTGTTCAGAATAGAATGTGCTTTTTTGTAGCGACGTGAAAATGGAGAGAGATGGAAGCTCCCGTGTCGATGTCACCATCGAAGTCTGCCAGTACCAATCAGAGAGAGACCATTGCAAGGTCGATGAGATGAGCGAGTTCGAAAAGAAGAGGTTCAACGTTATCAAGGGAAAGCTTGACAAGGCCAGCACTGCTGCTGTCGGCGCCTCAACGACGGAATCGTCAGTGGATGTCAAGAACGAGGACGATTTCCTCAACAAGAAACTCCGTAACTAGTTATCTCGCCTCGTACCTCACTATGTATAAATTCTCTTCATACCTCTAACCTAATAAAGTAAACCTGATAAACTTTGTTTTGAATCTATCAACTCACAACGCTGGCTTCGTTGAAATCGAAGCGGTTCTTCTTTGGCGCATTGTCACGAAGTCCTCCACGTGGAACAAGGACGACCTGAATAAGATTGGAAAATGTTGGGAGCTTGGAAAAATATGTATGTTACCTTTCGGGCACTTGTGATGGTTGGCTCAAGTGTGCTGAACAAGTCGTCTTCTGGATTGGCTTGAGGCTCGTTTTTCTGAAATCAAAACATATTTGCTACAGCTAGATTCGGAAGCATTATCGTCAAATTATTCAGACCCTCTTAACCTAAATTGACTGCGGAAGTAGTCTAACCGCCAGATGTCAGTTCTCATTTTATGTTCCGGCACATGACATCTCAATGCGGGTATCAAACACACCGACTTTTATGTGAAATGGACAATTGAGCATGTGTAAAGGGCGTTTTAGTGTCTTGAAGGAGCCCACTCATGTCAAGCTTTAGCTGTTTTTGACGGTTCCGAGAGTCAATCCAAAAGCGATTCGGATGTATTCGCAAAAAGGCAGTGTTTTGTTTTGGGCTTGTTTCAGCGTATGTTTTGAACATGATTCAAAGGGAACGTACGTGAGCATTGCTGTTCCTCCACTGCTCAATCTTGTCGTTCACCTCCTCCTTCTTATCCCAATCTGCATCGTCCCAAGAGTCCATTGCAGCATTTTGAAGAAGAGATGCTCGCTCTTCTCGTTTTTCACCACGTGAACCTTCGACGACGACTGAAAACGTTTCTAATTCTATGTTTTTTCTGTACAAGTTGCAATTCCGTACCGTCAAATGGGACCTCGTCCATGTCCATCCGCTTCTTGTTGCGGTTACCATTGCACAAGTTGCGAATAAAAGCAATAATGATTTGGAATAGACGCATGATCGACACGTATATTGCCCTGCCTATTGACATCTAAACCAAGCACAGATTTTTATCTATATACAAAATGGAGGACAAGACAGGGAGAGAAGCGCGAACGGGAATAAATATTGCGAGAAACAGTGAGAATCTGCGGGAACTCGAGCGACGAGAGACGAGAAGCAAAGTGTCGTCATTTCGGGCACATTGTCCGCAGAGCGCACAGCCGCCGTAAACAGGAGAAACCAGCGAGAAAGAAGGCAAGTGGCGGAGACGTAGAAACGGTCACTCGGCGTGTGGAGACCCGTTGCGGCAGCTCGTCCGCATCGATTGTAGGTAGTGCAGGCAACGGACGGGATACCAAGAGACGAGACACCGATAGCCACGACAATTAGATGATGGATATCACCTGCTATCAAAGGCTGAAGTAACATGTGCTAGTGAAAAAGGAATTGGATTCGGACTCTGCATGATTCAGAGAGAAACGACTGATAGCTCACTTGAAAAATTATTTATTGAAACAGTAAAAAGTTGAAAACAGAAAGTGTCCCTTTAAAAAGTGAAAGAAGACTGAGAAATAATAACATCCAGATACACTGAACTCTCATCAACGCTGCAGAATCGGCAGCGTGCACATGACTGACACTAATGAGGGATTAAAGAGCCGGGAGGAAAAGCCTAATTAGATCAGGTGATGGCAGAGAAGCTTCTAGAATCCCGAATTCTCGGCGCGTTGCTTAGCAACAATAGTACGCGCCTTGCTGAACCACTTCATGAGTTGCACTTGCTTCAGCTTGTATTCCTGTGCCATCTCTCTCATTTGTTGTTCACTTGGATTCGGATTTTGGTTGAATTTTTGTCGAAGTTTTTGCAAGATTGGTTTCTTGATTCTCTCCTGAAACATTATTTTTGTCACGTGATAGAAAAGTAAAAGGTTGCTCACCGGCCTATTTGAGTAGTAAATTTGTTGGATGACCGAGTTTTTTAAATTGAACTTCTCTCGGATCAAATGAAGGTACGGAGTTGAGAGACCGGTTTCGTACACTCCGAGTCGATCGAATTCCAAGTTTAGCTCCGCTTTCATTTCTTCTGTCAGTTCGTCAACCACTGGTAGTTGCGGATTGAAATAACGGCGAACGCGATAGCATGTGTCGTTTTGTGGGCATGTGATGTTCTCAAAGTGCCGTAGTTGGTCGAATCTTCTGAACACTGTTGTATAGTCTGCTCTTGCCATTTGTGCAATGTTCATCATTTGCTCGATCGATGGGTGCTTATTCTGGTTGTAGTGTTCCTCGTCGCCATTGAATGCAAACGAAGACAGTGCGACGGCTCGCTTCTTCTTGAAGATTTCAAACTCGTTCTCAATGTTGAAAACGTCAATGCTTGTGTTTCTCATAATCTGCAAATCAAGCCAGATAGATATTAATATTCTTGTTCTTTCACTCACCTTCTGTATCTCTTCTTCTGTTAATTTATGCTTGACTTTTTCCATTTTAAGTTTTTGAAACTCTTTCGTAAGCATACTTTTTTTCTTTGCGCCCAAATCAGGCAAACTAGCCAGTTTGTTTGCTTTGTTTACTGCTTCTAACTGTTTTTGAATCTGATAACAGTTGTCACCGGGTTCGCAATACACGTGGTTTGTTTTCCGCAACCTCTCGAATTGCTTGAAGACAGTAGGAAACGGTAAGACCAGCTGATGGGAGAGCACTGACAACTCTTCGAGAGATGGATGATTGTTTTTCTCGAAAACAGAAACAATGCTACCGCGTGAAGCAGCGCTCTGCAACTTTCCATGTACACTATAATTTTCATCAAATATCGCCACCTTCTTCAAACTTTGACGAATAGCGTATTCCTTTTGAATTACGCAAATTCTCAAGTCAACTTTCTCTCGAATCAAATGAAAGTGTCCGAGAGTGATTTCTTTCCCACTCAGTTCAAAGTTTGTGAACTCCTTGTTTAACGCCGCTTTTGTAGCTGTATTCAAATAACCTCTCGTAGGCGTTTGGAGGTTAAAATAACCACGAACACGTTCACAAGTGTCATTTGGCTCGCAAACCACGTTTCGCAAGTGTCGAAACAAGTCGAATTTCCGGAAAACGATAGTGTAATCAGTTCCTGTTTTCTCCGCAATCGCAATCATTTCCTCAATCGTTGGATGCTGGTTCTGAAGGAAATGTGCTTCATCGTCTCGGAAAGTGAACATTGACGATTCTTGAATCCTTTTCATTTTGTAGATTTGAAACTGAGTCTGGATACTTTCAGAATTGATCTTCGTTTTATCAATAATCTAAAAATCAAAATGTTTTCAACTCTCATACAAATCTAGGTATTACCGATTGCAACTGCTGATTGTTCATGTCCGAAAGCAGATTGTTCAACTTCAACTTAAAGAACTCTTCATCTAGAAGTAACCGTTCTGCAGGTGATAAATCGCGCGAGGACAACATGCCAGACGATGTTCCAGACGATGTTCCAGTTCTAGCATTTTTTGGGATCATCTTGTTCAGTTGGAACTGTTTTCTGATTCTGTTACAACTGTCTGCGGGAGGGCACAAGACACGATTGATATTTCTCAAGTGTTCAAATTCTTCAAAAACACTGCTCAGTGGAATATTGTGCTCGTTTGCTAACTCTCCAAGAGTAGTGAACGATGGATGTTGGTTCTTTTCAAAGACAGAGAAGATTTTATCGTGGATCTCGTTTTTCTGAAAGACAATTTGGTTCAGAAAGTCAAGACGAGTGCCAATTTTCACCACGATATCTGCAGAAGGGTCTTCTGAACTTTGTTGCTGCTCTGTAGCACTCGACGTAGTCGGCTCATCTTGAATTTCCTGTTTCGGCTCCTTCAGCGTAGTCACTCGTCTTGTGTAATCATATATCTCATTTACAGCATCTCGGATCTGTAAAAATAACTGTTGCGACAGTTTTAACTAAAATGAGTTACCAGGTCAGGATCGAATCGCTCTACGTGAGTCACATAACTTCCGTCCGGCATTTGCTCTACTTCTTCTTGTTTCGGCACTACATAACTTCCCGACGTCGAGGGTTCATTTGAGTACTCCCAATTAAGCTCATCTTTCACATCTGACACGTACATGTCTGGATAATCATCAGGTTCCTCAGTTTTCACTTCAATTGGCTGAAATCGAGCAGCTATTTGCATTCTAAGTAAATAAGAACTCACATTCTGAACAATGGGCTCCATCTTTGGTTCGACGAGGAGCTGAGCTGTCGGACTGAGCTGCAGACTTGGTTCCTTTACAGCTCCTTGCATTTCCGTCGTGGAAGAATCACCAGAGGTCATAGTTTCCGGTTTCGATTCTCGGTGCTGTTGTTCCTCTTCGAACCCGGTTTTCCCGTCTTCTAGCATTTTCCTCGTGGCAGAATGAACTGGATTCATTGTTTCCGGTTTTAATTCTTGTTGCGGCTGTTCCTCTTCCACCTCAGTTTTGATATCCGATAGTTCTTCGAAACCGAATAAGAACAAAGGCGGTTTTTCTTCTGTTTGAGGTTCCACATCCAAACGACGCTTTTTAGCTTCAGGCTGAGAAGTTTTCTCTTCCATTTTTCTGAAATAGAATTTCGGATTAGCTGGAAATGCAGAGAAAAAAAGATAGACAATTGGTTTTCAAACCAAATCAAGTAAAATAAACAAACAGAATATTTTGGATAATTGGAAAAAAATTCACTACTACATATCAACAAATTTTAAAGCGACAAGTGAGAAAAATGAAAGCATGAATTGGCGAATGAATAGTTTGATTTGCTGAGCAAATGACCTTTGAGGTAGTACTAAGAAACTAGAAATAAAGTTGTGGTTAACACAAAGTGTGTGCAAGAAAATAAAAATTACAAACAAGAACACCTAATAGGACAAGTATGGTGAAGAGTCATCGGAGTTGAGCATCGGTAGAAAAGTCGACAAGGCAGTGGTGGAAGTAGAGAAGGAGATCATTCGGTTGCCTGAAAACAATCTTTGTTTATAGAGAAAAATGTATTCGATGTCTTACCAGAAGAGGGCCTGAGGAGTTGTCAAGGAGAAACTCTGGTTTCTGTTCTGCGGTGTTTTCCATGAACATGTCTTCATCTATTTCTTCCTTGATTTCATTCAACATAAACGCAGAGTCTTCTAACTCGGGTTCTTCTTGTTTCACGTCGGCAAGGTCTCCAGAGTGGAAATGTTCCTGATCTACATATTCATAAGGTTCCTCTTCCACTTCATCTTCATATGGTGAAGTATCATTGCCTTCTGGACGCGAGTAGTCGTGATAATAGTCTTCCTCTTCCACGTCGTCATACGGAATGAACTCGTCTTCCGACAGTTGTCTCTCCTCATCACCCGAATCGTCTTCAGTGCTCGGTGACTGAACTCCTGGGAAAGCACTCCACTCGACAAGTTCGCCTTCTCCATCACTCTCTTCTTCTTCAAGGTCCTTCCGAGCGATTTCTGCTGGCGAAGCATCCACGACAAAGTCCTTCAGCAATTTCGTCAGTCTGGATGCTTTTCGAGAACGAAGGTTTCTTGTGACAGAAACCAATCCATCTTGACGTTCTTTGAATTCTTCTATGGTTTTCGGAAGGAACTTGGACAACGGATCGTCCTCGTTCACCTTGATGGGATTCTTCTTCATCCTCGGCTTTCTCATTTTTGGTGGTTCACCTTCAAGATACTTTTTGATCGAGCGGAACGTCTGACAACCTTTGTGAAGACATCTAAAAGAATGATGATAAATATTATTCTTTTGCAGAAAAGTGTACTCACCTGTACGCAGGATACTCTCTCAATTCTCCTCGATAGTTTGACTTGCGCATGCAGAGGCGCATAACATATTCACAAAGATGACATTTGATCTCATCCGGAACTTGAGCAGTGATGTTGTTATACACAACTCTCAAAAGTTTCGGAGGTCTATTAGAGTACATCGTCAATGGTCTGTCCACTGGTCCACCATCGTCAGCGCTGTCCATGTCGACTCGAATCGGTCCACATACTCTTCCAGGTTTTGGAACAATCAATTTCTGCAATGTAATGTTGTAGAAAGGTTTTATATACAAAGTTTACTTACTTTTTTGTACGATCGGACTGGATAGCTATACTTTGGCTTTTCCAATATTTTGTCGAAAGTCAGTTTCTTGAGATTGCGATATAATTTCGGATTGACCTCGGACAGTGATTCACTGTAAGCGGGGATCTTGGCGAGTGCGTCATGTTGAAGCAAGATCCTCTCCATTGGACTCATCTCGCTCTCCGGTTTTTGAGTCTTCTTGAATTCTTCGCTTTGCATGAAGTCCCAGATTTTTCGCTCGTTTATATTCATCCTACGAGCAAGTGCTTTCTTCTGTCGCAACACTTCTGCAGCCATTCTGTCATGTTCCATTTTCTTTTTTTGCTTGATTTCCATTTCCGCAATCTTTTTTTCTAATGCGTACCCTTCTGCGTCGGTCTCCGGGAGCAACACTACCGAGAGTCCGGGACCTGGGTAATCGTCAAGTCTTCCTGGTGGGCGTTTTCCGAATGGTCGCAGCTGTTGCGGAGTGAACTCTTTTACACGTTTGATTGTGATTCGATTGAAAGAGTACTCATCTTCATCGAGATCTTTCATTGGCTCTTGAGCACCCAAAAAGATTCTCACTGGAGACGATGGTCGTTCTTCTTCATCAGAACTCATTTGTGACTCTTCCATATCCATTTGATGCTGCATGAACAAGGCGACCTTCTCTTCTACCGGGTTTCGCGTTGGACGTTTGGCGGTGAGAACCATTCTTTTGTGACCGAATCCGGTTGTCGGGCAGTCCACGTCCTGAAAGAAATATTGTAAGTAGAACAAACGTTTGGTTTGTGATTCTTACCATTGACTCTTTCTCATGTTTTTCCTTGATTGTTTCGAAGACTGTTTTGAAAGTGCCATCAATTTTCGCTGTGATCGTCATCTTGACTGGTTTTTCTTCCTTCAATTCATCAACAATCTGTGGTTGAAGCGGATGCAAGTTGTTGCTTGGGGACGCATAATGAAGCTCCCGATTCCCGTCGAGTTTCTTCACAGGTGGAGGATTGCACTTTGTGAAGTTGATTCTATCCGGAGACATTGGTCCGTTTGGTCGAGAGTAACAGTGATCCGCGAACTTCAGATTTTTGACTTTTTCAACTTCATCAGCTTTGATAACAATTCGTCTGGTTGGCAGGGCTTGTCCATCAGGTCCAATTCTCACTGTCACTTGGTGCTGAGAAGGAACGAGGATTTTCCGCACAACAGGTACAGTGGGAACAATTTTCGGAACTATCATAGGTACTGGGTCAGGTGCAGACGACGGTCCAGGTGCACTTCCATCTTTGTTAAGATACATCTTGGACACCTCGTTTGAAGGTTGAGCATTTGAAAGAACCGTCACAGTCCGAGTTGTGATTTGCGAGCCTTTTGGTTTTGAAAGTGTGCTAATGGTCCTCACTGCATACAGTCGCTTCTTTCCATCTGGAGTTGTTGTCATCGGGATGCCATTACGCGAAGGAATCAGCAAGCGACCAGTTTTCTTGTCAACCATCACCGGCAGCCTGGTGACCTGTCGTGCTGCTGGTTTCATTTCTGGAGCTTCTGATGGTTCTCTCACTATTCCGTTGATGGTTTCTGGTTTTGTTTCCTCTGGCGCTTGCAACTCTCCTTGGAACTCGTAATCGTCCTCGTCTTTTGGAACTTTCAATGGCATCTTCAGATGTAGCCCTCTTGGCACAATTGCCATTCTGAGCGGACCACGAACCGGGATGAGTTGCGAATCCGGAGTTCTGGTTGAAGAACTTGGAAAATCCCGGTTTGGTGACTCTCTATCATTCGCAGTTGACATTTGGAAACGCAGACCAGGAGGAACTCTTTTGATAGTGCTCGTTGATTCCAGAAAGGTTAAAGATGTACTTTTCTTCCTTTCTTCCTCTTTCGCCAAGTTTGCTGCTCGCGCTTTGGCTGCTGTGGCTTCTGCTTTCTCTGTGACGAGTCTCTCCTGCTCCTCCGTGTAACGAGTACGTTTTGGGATGATTCCGTCAACAGGAGTCATTGTAGGATCTGTAAATTGTTTCTCTAATAACCAATCCCCTGCATTTAAATACTTACTGAAGCGTTTTGCGTAAACTCTGTTGATTGGACGTGGTGCATTCGACTTCTGCGGCTTCTTCTTCTCACACAAATCCTTCTGTCCAGTGTACATCACAGGCTGTTGGCGCATTTTGCGGTTGACAGTTACTTTTGTTGGACAACGGGCTACGAGAGACTAAAACGGAAAATTAACCCGGCTGTTACATTTGAATTCACACTCACCGTGACTAAAGTTGCGCTCTTTATCCTTTCCTCGTACTTTTCCTCTGTGTAGTCGTCGATTTCTCGTTTGACTTCCTTCATCGCTTCACCCATTCCGAGAATCTTTGCAGTTGGTTTGATCTGTCGTCCACTTCTTCGTGATACTCTCGACGATTCTGGTTCCATGGATGACTGCTTTTCTTTTTCGTCAACTTCCATCTTTATTTCCTCGATGAGCCCAGAAATTGGGACTGGACTGCGACTTGGAGTCTGAAAAGCAGCTCTAAATCATTATAAAACAACGAAATCGAACTCACCTTTGACTTTCTGATGGTTTCCAACACATCCTTGTCTGACGGATCCACGAAATCATCACCGAAGTCTCGTTTCTGACGTGTTCGTGTTGATGAACGGCGGCTATTGCCCGTTGGGTCCCCGTTCTGGGAACTCATTGATGCTTAGAGCTGAAATTTGAAAAGATTGAATTGTAAGCTAAAGGTGGAAGTTGAAAGGTTACGAGACACGAGAGAAAACTACGCGGAAGGCACGATCGCGCCAAGACCCAAGCTCCGTAAAACGGTTTAGCAATGGAGCGCGTTTGCTGCACTCTCCGCCAGCACGCTGTCTCTCCTCGACCAGCGATCGCCACGCACACACACATGTACGAGAGAGTACGAGGGCGAGGAGGGTTCAGAGTACAGACCGCGACGACGGGGGCAATTGGCGAAAACGGGGGAAGGGAGAGAGGGAGAGAGATTAGAGATGACACGCAAAACAGAAGAAGAGAACAACGTAGGTCAAACGTGGAAGATGGCGGAGAGAAGACCTACAAGACTGCGTGAGGAACGGATAGTACGAATGAAAGTTGGAAAATTTGAATGAGAATTAGAAATTTTCATAGAAAATGGAACTGTACCAGGAACAGGTAGAACGAAAGAGAAGATTTGAAAAATTGGATGATTCACAAGAGAAAAAGTGTGAATCTCCAAGTTTTCATCGGAACTGTTAAAACGGAACGTGTTCACCTTCTGGCGACTTTTTCACTACGTCATTAGCATACTTTGCCAGCTAAAAAAGGCCAATATGGTCCGGTTCATTTTGTCAATTTTGTCAATTGAACGGGCGTTGCTGGCCTCTATCTAGTCCACTCTCGCGCGCTGCGCGCTGCTGGGAAACAATGGTGTAGGTCGAAAACAACTGACTGGTGTAGGGTGAGAGGGGTCAGCAAAGGAATTTACAAAGAAGATGGGTGGCTTAACAGGAAAGATTTGTTCCGTTACTAAGTTACGAGGGAACCGAAAATAGATGATAGAAAACAACAAAACCATTCTCAAGGGCGACAATGGCGAGTTAGTATGAAAAGAGGGGAATACAGCTCGCGCAACGTTCCCCTTGACCCCAGGCCTACACGTCTCTCGTTAGTCTTCCATTTTTGCGTCGCCAAATTTGTCACGTTGGATTGGAACAGTACTTGTCAGATTGGGGCAATGAAAAAATCTTTATATCGACTTTGAAGGGAAAACAATCGTCGTCCACTAGCACTCCAGGAATCCGTGTTCGACGTGGGAAAACTCTGTGGGAAACATTCAAGCTAACGAAAGAAGGGAATAGAGATCAGTGTCACCTTGTCTGGTTAATTTCAGAAATGAATTTCGTAGTGAAAGTTTTACTTTGATGGAATGATATGTTCAATTAGAGTCTCCTGGATTCATTTTATCCATTTCCTACTTACAAAACAAGTGATTCATCATTCGCAAACTCAAAATGTCAACACTGATAACGCATTTCGCCACTTTTCCGTTTGAATGGCAGTCTAACAAACTATATTTTTCTTTCAGAAATGAAGAAAAAAAGTGAATTCAAGGCTGAAATCTCTGCAAAGGTGAGCGAATTCCTCGTTTCTCGTGGATGCAATGAAACCGGCGACGTTATGATGGGATCCATTGTTGCGAGTATTTTGGTCAGCGAGCTGGAAGAACATTTCGGAGTCCAGTTCGAAGACGATGAAGCTGGCGCGTTGAGAACTACTCATCAGATAATTGAAGCTGTACTCGACAAAGTTCTCTCTCTTCATGAGGTGTGTTATAGTTACTGAAACAGATGAATAGGCTTCGTTTCAGCCAGATGACGAAATTTCACAGAACTTGCTGGAAATAGTTACTGAGTTATGCGACGAGCAACCAAAGGAACCATTGCATCTGAATGATGAATGGGAGAAAATAGAAGGACGCCCCACAATCGACAAACTTCTAAACAGTATTTCGATGATGTTTGAGGTCTTTCTTGACCCTCAAGATTTCATTGGTATCACGACCCTTCGCCCCATCTATGATGCTATTGTTGAAGAGAATGAATAAAAAAACAAAGATTAACTTTTGCTTGCAACATTTATTCACTGATGAAATAAAATATGTTCACTGGGAACTCAACATTTCAATTTGGTGAATATTAACAGGTTAAACAACCGGCGGATCGGTAGTTTGGGTTTGGGGTGGAGATTGTTGGCAGCTGATGATCAGATCAACCAGCTCATTGCGAGCTCTCTTTGCGTTTTGACGGTGGCGATTTCCGGCGTAGATGGTGAAGCAGCAGGTCACGCAGAAGCCGACCGCACCGAGGAAGCTCGCGATGCAGAGAAGGATTGCCAAGATCATGAGTACGGCGGTTTACTGTCCTGAAAACGAAAGTATCGGGGAGTGTTTTGTGAGAAAGGAAGAGCTAAAAAAAGCTCACAAGCTGTGCTCATGAAGAAACTCTCGAATGAGCAACTCATCTGGATGCGTTGGTTCAAAAAAAGAAGTTCAGAAAAAAAAACCAAACAACCTAATGATTAGACTAATTTCAAGAGAAAGGCTAATTTGTCGACAGAAAATAGAGAAAGTGTCGAAGAAAACTCCTACGCGGAGAGCAGAAAAGTCTTCTTCTCGCGCGAATGTGAGATACTTTTTTTTAGGAGAGGATCATATTTACCAAAAGTAAACTTGATCTTACTGTGTGGGTTGTGCATCCTTAAACTTACATGGAAAGATCATTGCAATGTAGGAGAGCATTGGATGACAGGACCGCACTAATGAGGAGATGAAGTACGAGAAGATGGTGTTGGAAAAAGATTGTTGATCGGTTGTCCGTTGCTGATGAGCCTGGCAAAAATAGATTGAGCGGCGATGCTATGAAATTTGAAACACAAGTTTATTATGAATGAGTCAGAATACTTGACAATTACAAAGGAGAGGAGCTGTACAAAATGGCTGGAAACCACCCGTGAATCGGCGGGGGAACATAACTGAGAGTGGGAGCTTTGGGTAGGAGGGGGATCAGAAATCTAGCAGTGTCGATGAATGAAACTACGATCGGGATGATTTAAAAAAAATGGAAACAGGTATTGTACTAATCAGACACGAGAGAATGATAGGGAGGGGATTCAGGGTCAGACCTTTGCCAGAAGCGGTGGAGCAGATGGGTAGGCAACATTGTCGACGTCGTTCCTGGACCTGCGACCGGCTTGGCGAGCACGGTATCCTTTGTAGATGATGGCGCAGCAGCAGCAAGGAGCGAAGAAACACAGAACTCCGCAGCACGTTGTCATGAGGATGACGAAGATGAGCGTGAGGATAACCATCCTGAAAATGTACTCGATGAGTTCATAACATACAGATCTCAATTTTTCCCATGCTATTTTTAAGTTACTGCCCACTTTTTATTTTGCCAATTACCATATGTATGACTTGATCTCAAATGGCAGATGATCATATATCCACACTAGGATTGCCCAGATATCGAGGGCGAGAAGAGATTCCCATATCGCTGGATCTTCCATTGCTCCGTACTCGGGTCAAGTTCTCTTCTGACAGAAGGCAAATCAGAGTGCAAAACGAGAAGGAAGGCGACAAGGAAGAGAAAGATGAGGGGCTCGCTGACGCTTTCTGTTTTTCCCATTGCACGCAGTCATTTTGTGGGGGCTGGTGAGGGGCTCTGTTTCTTGCTTGCTCTAAATCTATCGATTTGGAAGCCATGGCGCTGCGCGGAGAGCAAAAAGAGCTTGTTGGGATGGAGGAAGAGGAAATAAGTTGGTTTCGGGGGCGACTGAAGGACAGGCACGTTTGAGAGACAAGAGAAGAGCCGAAAGCTGTTCAATTGGTGAAAGATCCTGTGGATGTACTATGAGAACTGAGAGTTAGTCAGGAATAAGATTAATCGCACTGAACTCTCAAATATGTTTCGAAATTCAAGGCAAATTGCCATCCATCCTACTCCTCCTCCTAAATTTTTCTAAGTGGTTGAGACTCCCAAGGCCAACTCAAAAACAAGGAAAGTCACACATGGAAACTACCAAGTTCGGTGTCCGCCATTTTTCCTATTTTCCATTCTCCGATTCTGGTGACAATAGGCGGAGCTTGTCTGACATAACATTTCCCAGAACGTGAATGACTCATCGCATGGCTCCCCGAGCCCACTGCCTGCCAGACGACCAGAGAATGCGTGCTATTGCGAAATACGCGCTCCCATGTCAGTTCCCTTCTTGGAATTGAATGGCAAATGGAGTGTGTTTCCGAAAAACAAAAAACGCCTCACGTCCAATCCACATCGACGCACAGGTCCTGGTAATCAGTGGACCATTCGTAGACTTTTCTGGCCGTTCCCATTCGTTGAAGAAGACAGTCGACGCCCGATTTGAGGATTTTGTCAACGATTTTATCAATTGTTGGGTCATCCATGACAACCGGTAGCGAATAGAGTAGTGGAGTAAAAATGAGAGCCTAACGCCTAGTCATCAGTGTTGACATTTTTCCGAGTATTTGACTTCCCGACAGACTACGGAGTGGGAGGAGGAAAAGAGAAAGGTTACAGTTTATATTTCACTTTCAAAAGATTGCCCGGGACCTGTATGACAATTGGAAAACTCACTGTGTAAGTCCTGGGGCACAAGCTGCCAAATCTGGTTGGTCATTGCAGAGGTCCGTGATGTAGCAGCTCATGTAGCAGGCTTCCAGGCAGTTCTCGAGAGAAGTGTGACAAGTCACCCACATTCCTGAACAAGTATACAGTACTATTGAAAGTACAGCTATGACAACGTACCAGAAATAGAGGATTTGCCTTGATCTTCAAAAGTCGACATCGTTGTGGTTGTGATGTTCGGCCAGGCAGCGGAGGCTTGTGGGAGAAGGGAAATCAGCCCTGAAACATTGATATATTTTCAGAATTCAGGGAATCAAAAAACTCACCAAGAAGGGCAACAAATTTGATCATTGGATCCATGTGCATGAGTTCGGGTTGACTACCAGTACAACCAAATGTTTGTTATCTCACAGGAAGGAAGGCAATGAGCAATGTGCTTCCACTATTGCGAAATCGCTGTGACTCACTGCTAACTTTCTTATTTTCTGAAATTCCATCTCATTTGAACTCGAGAAGTTGAAAAAAAGTACGCGAAACCTGAGAAGTCAGAAAACAAGACAAAAGACCGGGAAACTTGTGAAAATTTTCCGTACTGGACAGAAAAGCGCTTGTAAAACAATGCTGAAGGTTAAAAAATGAAAAATGGTGAACTTTGGTTACCAATTTTTTCAGTTTCCGTCAACGAAATAGAAATCGAAATTGAAAATTGTTCGGGAAAACGGAAAGCAAGGACAACGAAATAGTAGAGGAAAGTAGACGCAGACAGGGAAGGCGCCCGCACAACATCTCGCTTGTTATCGATTTCTATTGTCGAGTGGGTGGCAGAACAGAGATTTTGTGAAGCGACGTGAAACCAAAATGAATCACTAATGGAACTTTGATTGAAAATGGCAGTAGCTATTGAGAATTGTTCGCTGAAAGGCACAACGGTTGAGTGCGCCAATTGAACGAACACGACCAGTTTTCACAATTCAAAAATAACTTTTCAAATAAAATCATTTATAGGAACCCGTTTCAATAATAAAACACATTGAGCCATTGATCACAATTTAGCACAGTCGCAAACAACCTAAGAAATCATAAAATGAGCTTTGGGAAGGAAACGAAGTAGAACATATCACCCGGGAATTGTTGATGAATCAGAGCGTAGGTTAAAGCAATGGGGACAACAGATAGACGTGATAAATGGTAGGAAAATTAGAGAAAATTCAAAAACTATAGTGGCAAAGAACACTTCTAGTTGAAGGAAGGTCGGTTCGGGAAGGGCACGTCGACGCTGACATGGATCTTTCGAAAGTTTTCAGTTTTGTTTCTGATGTTCAATTTTGCTGAGAATCTCTCCTGCAAATGACACAATTATAGCAATTCCGATATTCAAATTAACTCACAACGTGATTCTGTAGATAGAAGATAGCAAGAAACGCCAGAGAGACGACGAACATGACTATTGCGACAAGGTTCGATTTCAAGCTCTCCACTGAAAATGAGATGTGTTGACCGGATTTGGGTTCAGGGGGAACTTACTCAAATGTCTCGGGTCTTGGAATGGTGCCAAGAAATAGTTGCGCACGTTGTCGACCACTTCGTTCACGCATTTCTTCTGAAAAACAAGACATCATCGTACGTCGTTCACAGTTTTCGGTGACTTACATCACGACAAGTTCCTTTGGAGCATTTGACACCATCTCGGAGGAAAGTGAAACCAGGGACCGGTGCACATGTACCATTCTTATCACGGCAGCATCGTCGACAAGATAGATCCACTGAAAACAACCAAGTTGCGTCATAACTTCATGATTCGATAACTTACAGTCCTCACAAATGCAACTCTTCTTGCCGACGCTCTTCTTCTGGCAGTACGGTAGACAGATTCCGTTCGAGCATTCGCCCTCTTCAATGCATTCTTGTCCGTCTTCTACTGGTGGCGCTGGAGGACATTCTCCAGAGAAACCACTGAAAATTGTTGTTTTCCGATGAAACATCTTGCGATGAAACTCACTTGCACACTGCATCTGCTTTGCAAAGAAGCGAATCACCAGGAAGGCAGACATGCGACGAGTTATGGAAGCGACACGTTGTGGTACAGCAAATGTGGTTGAGTGGAGAGCATTGGGCGCCGACGTTGAGACGGCAGAACTTGTCACAACAGCTCACTTCTGTAATTCCTTTCAAAGATTGAAAATTGACTTCAGAGTCTGTAGCACTCACCTAATGGATCCGTTTCAACTCCATTGTCACATTCTTCGCCGTCTTCCACGATTCCATTTCCACAGAACGATGTCATTTCTTCTTGAAAGCAGCTCTCCCATTTGATATTGAGAACATCTCGGACTGCTCGTCGGGAACAAGGGGAGAAGAGCTGAAATCGAAAATTGTGAAAAATTTTTAAAAATTCAACATCAAACTGACCACATTGTTTGAATCGTAACCATTCTGAGCATACGGACTCATGATGAAACTGCCTCCATCCATGTATCCCGGTGAGCACTGATCAACATCCGTGTCATTACTCTCGATAATCGGGTCGTGTTGAGCTCCCCAAGCATGTCCGTACTCTGAAATACATCCTCTGTTGTCTGGGTTCATTACAAAAAAAATCTCACCATGCGATACGACTATGTCAATCTCCTTTGTGATCAGTGGGTAAGTTGTCTGTTCAGAGTGAGCAAAACTTGTGGAGAGCAACACGTTGATGTAAGCGACTCTTCCGCTGAATGTCTCCTTTTTGGAACAGATTCCACCGGCAGTCTCGTCCCATGACTTGTAGCTGAGATAGGCCAATCCGAGAGTTGCCTTCTCTTCGAAAGTTCGAGCAGTAACCAGGTGGACTAGACAGAAGTCTTTGGACCCTTCGGCGAATGCAAACTCCTGAACGAAAACATCAAATTCTTAGCAAAGATTGAGATGTTGGTTACCCGAAGCAGTTTCTCGACTTCCCATTCCTTGGTGTACGAGTTGTAATGTGAGTCGGAGGCATTCGGACGGTCGAGCACTTTGATCTCTTTGATTGAGAAACCCATGTTTTCAAATCTGAAACAATCATGCTAAATGAAACAGGTAACGTAAACTCACCGTCCCCTATCCTCTATGAGATGTTCTTTTCCCTCATCCCAATTGATCGGCGTGTAGATCTCATTCACTCTTGCAATCATGTTCACTAAAAACTTTGTGACGATTCCCGTGTTATTCTTGCCAAAGATTGAGTAGAATGAGTAGTCGGCCACCAGTTTCAACGAGCATCGGTTTCGTTTCTCGTTCTCAATCTCTTTCCGACGACCTCCTTCCTCATTTGTGTCACGTTTTCGTCGAATGAATGGATTTCGGCGCAGTGGAGAGAACTAAAAATGATTGTGAATTGATGTCAAACAGGAATTTGCTCACCTGACTCCTCGTCGGTAAATGGGACAGGTTGAGCTTTGAGTCGACGTCAGAACCATAGTACCCAATGACCATTCCGACGTCGTCGTCGAGTCCGTGCGGATGCGAAGGTTCCAAATGGAGAGTGTCGTTGTGGAAGTACAAGACGCCGATGTAAACATTGTCTTCGAGCTGAGTCAGCACTCCTTTCCCAGGGAATGGTTCTGGAATCGACAAGTGTTTGATGCTTCTGCCGGTAAAATGTGCCTACCTCTGACAGTTCCAATGTATTCCTCCCTGGCCACCTCTTGCGGTCCTTCCGTTGTATAAACATTGAAATCTTGATGGAATGCGGCGTGGTTCGGCTCCAAATCGATGATAAATTCTTGTCCTGCAAGTTATCAGTTACGCAGTCGCCGGGCAAACTAACACACGTACCGAGGAAGTCGAACTGCAGAATTGATGGCCGTGATGTGGCGTGGAATGTTACACTGTCATGTCGTTTCACCCGTGAATTGAAGGCATCTAAAATACACTTTTGTCCCTCAAAATTTAAAAAGAACGACTTACCGCAAGAAATTATGAAAACAGCTAGGAAAATGAGTACTTCTATGAAATGTGTCCGCATAAGATGCCACCTGGAACGTTCAATTTGCGAAAAACACAAAAAAGAATCGAGAAAAATGAGAAGAAACTAAAGAAAACCACAGAAAAATACGAGAGGAGTGCCTTTCTCGTTGAACAAATAAGAGGAAAGGGTTCGGCCAACGCGCGCAAAACCTCGGCCACGCGGCCGTGTAGTCCTCTCGGAGAAGATGACAATTCGTTCGAGAACAGTTTTCAGGCTGAAACGAAGTCAAAAACAACTGAATTTTTGACAAACAAACAAAATATGACAGAGAAAAAAACTACGTTCAATATTTTACCAAAAACTTCAGAAAAAACCGCATATCACGATGGATTACGTGGTGAGTCGTTCACGCCCAACTAAAACTGCTTATCAGCAGTATTATCGTCTAGAAAAGTGTCAAATAATACGTAAAGAATAAAAAAAAACAAGGGAATGTTCGAGAATAAGGAAAAGGTTATACGGATCTGATGAACGGACGATGTTCATGGTTTTTCGTCAAGCAGCTTGACGATTTCTTCCTCGAGGCTGTCCGGATTGGTTGACGGCCCATGTCTGAACAAATCTGATGTAAACCAGAATAAGTGAGCATCGTTGGCTTACCTGGAAACCACTTTTCCCTTTCTGTTGACCAGGAACTTGGTGAAATT
>LR537955.1:369563-452801 GCA_900883565.2 Caenorhabditis panamensis
ATTCCACTTGATGGCGTCAAAGAGTGTTCCGCCTTGTTCCTTCTTCAAAAATGCCCACAGCGGATCTTCGCTGCCAATGATCGGTCCTCCGTTAACCAGCACTTTACTATAGAGATCCGGCTCAAACTCGAACTTTTCCTTGACAAAGTTACCAACGTCAGCCTCACAAAAAGGCTCCTGAATACGATTGTTTTCTAGAAAAACTTAACGATTGGGCTCTCACCTGGAATCCGAACTGGTTGCATGGGAACGCAGCAACACGGAGTCCGCGATTGTGGTACTTGTCGCTCAGCGTTTTCAGCTCGCGATAGTTGGAGTTCGTCAAACCGCAATACGATGCAACGTTCACAATAATGACAACCAATCCGCTAAAAATGAAAAAGTTGAAAGCTGAGACTTCAGATAAACCTGTATTTGTCAAGAGACACCAAGTTTCCAGTAGCATCCTTCACTTGAAAATCATAAATTGTTGTAGCGGACATATCGATTCCAACTGCCGGCGTTATCGGCGAAAAGAGTGGAATGACACGGTTTTGAAACGTTATCTATTTTCGTCGTTTTTCTTCCGAAACAATTACTGTGTCAGCCATTGGTTTACTTTATTTAGATTTGATCGTAGTACGAAGTTTAAGAAAATGAAGATTGAAATACGACTGAAATTCAATCTCGGAAATAGATGAGTTGAACATCCGAGTGATTCAAGTCATTGTGAACAAAGAACAAAGAGGGCCAGGAAGGCTGGGTAAAAAACACAAGGATTGGGAAATCAGCGAAAAAGAGAGAATGGGGCAAGGACCGCTTCGGGGACCAAAGGAAACGTCGGGGAATTGAGATTAATGGAGAGACAGGTATAAAAATAGAGTGCCGTTCAGTCGACGGAAAGTGTTATCAGGTTGTGGATGTATTGTGATAAGTTTTGAAGATATAAGAAACTGCGGGAATTTGGGTAAAAGTAGCCCTGAAACTCGTCATTGGGCACAAAAGAGCAATGTTGAGGATGTGAGGGATTATTTTTTGGAATGGAGATTATCATTGCCGTTTGCGATATGCAGATCACTTTGATTTCTTGTGTGACTTATTGGACTTGTTGGGTTTGGTTGTTTTCTTTGACGTGTCTGCGATCTTTACTGGCTTCTTTTTGGTCCACGCAATCAGGCTGAAACAATACTGTTCACAACTACTTATGCTTGCAACTAATCTTACTCTGTGAAATATGTACTCGAGATTTTGTGTAATGCACTGGACATAGCGGCGTCGTCAAGGCCTGCGGCTTTCGCTTCGTTGACGGCTTTCCATTTTACCTGGTAGACATCAGCAAATCTGAAACAGAAGAACTAGGAAAAGATTGTGAACTTTGACACTCACTGCTTGAGAAAGCTGATGGGCAGCAGTAAGGGAGACAACCCAAAGAACAGAAGATCGGGACGATGCATCGCAACTTCAGTCGCCCATTCTTTGTTGCTAGTGTTTTGGAAATACTCCTGTAGGACACGTCTCGTCGCTGGAAAACTTTAATCAAAAATAATAATCTCTGGAAATATTCGCTACCACTTTCAATGCTTCTCGGGGTTCCTTCTTGTGAAAAGAATAGTTGGTACATGTCCAAAGGAAAGATCAGGTGTTTTTCGCCATATTGCCTGACACCCAAGGACGGTGGTTGAATTCTATTGCGGTATTCGACCCATTGATCTTTTCGTCCCGGTAAGAGTAAGAAATGCATCATACTAGTTGTTCTGAAAATGTTACTTTCATCTTTACTCAGATTTGGATGATCCTACATTTGGCAAAACGCGAGTTGCCCACCGTCAAGTAGTACTTCTGACTCTTCCTGCTGTTTGATTATTTCCTGCCCAACAGTTTTTAGACCTCTGAAAAATTGGTCATTTTTCAGAAACACCTACAAATGAAGAACGTACTCGATGAAACAACATTTGTTGCAAGAATCTGAGCAATCCAAAACTTCGTCATAGTATTCACTGAAAAGACTATTCGTAACCAGCTACAGGACAAACAACTCACGCGGACAACCATTGAAGTTGGACTCGACAAGTGAAATCTTCTCTTCCATTGAGATAATAATTGAGATTCAAATTGCCCTCTTTATAAGCGCGCAATGCCACACAAAGATCCTCACACAACATTTTCAGAATCTCTCGTCGTTCATCATCGAGTTCTGTGCCATATAGTTTGGCATATTCCTCACTGGAATCGTGTGAGAAAATATACGGATGATTTTCCATATTCTTTTTGAGTAGTTCAATTGTGCTTTTGAAATATTCAAAGATAGGAGTTGACATGGGGCTGGCGATCGCTCTTTTCTTAATGAACGCACTCTGAAACAAGCAAAACGCTCGTCAACTTTCAAAATGTTTGTCTCACCTGCAGGATAATCCTTTCAAAGCTTGAAGAGATAGCAAAGCTTCCAGTTCCAGAAGTTCCAGAAACCTCCTGTAAAAAAAACATAATTCCAAATCACCCTAGAGCACCTACATTACAGTAGATAACCGGTCCAGACTTTGTGTTCTTGATCTTTCCGTATGCCAGGAAATTTGACTCAAAGAGAAGAATTGCAGAATCTAAGAACTCAACGAAATCGACAAAACAGAATGATGAAAATTACCATTATTCAGGGCCCATTGGATAACTTTCTCATCTTTGATTTTCTCGTTTTCCACTTGAATTGTGACTGCTTGATCCTCGATCAGAATCTTTCCATCATCCGACAACTCCAACTCTCGTTCCTCCCAATAGTATGATTTGCTAGGGATATATTCCGTGAGAGTATCTATCTGAAAGAAATGGTTTCGAAGCTATAGACATTCTTCGCTCAAATCACTTCGTATTGCTTGATCATTTCAATTTCTGTTGCAGTGCCGTCTGGAAGGAATCTTCCGGGAATACTAGTTTCGTCAGAGTCGTTCATTTCGATGTTGAAAATGTCTTCGCTGAGGAAAAAAGTGGGTCTCTGAAGAATAATCCTATTCAGAAAAATTGTCTGATCACTTACCGATAAGATTGTATTTGGATTCATACTTTTGATGAATGAATAGTTTGATCCCAGCATTCCGTTCTTGAATATGGCAATCGTGAAACAAGGAAAGTTACCTAAACAAGACACATAGGAGAACATGGTTGACGGAAAAAGCTTACAAAATTGACGATGGATAGTGGTCATGCCGTGGCAAGAACCCCCGAACCACTTCTTTTGGGGTGCAAACTTATTAAAAGTTGTCAAGTTGCCAGTTAGAAGTTTCATAAAAAATGGATTTTCCTTTTCTTCACCAATCTGAAGAAGCAGATTTTTACGTCCCGAGAAATGGCGAAGAGGCGAAAAGCTTTCCCTGTGTCGCTCGACACAAACTTTCTAAAACTCATATTCACTCACCAGCCTGACAAATTCTTTTTTGAGTGCATCGGGAAGCAACTGATTGGCACACCATTCGTCCAAACTCATTGTGGGACCAACGGTTGTCGTGTCTTTGTTTTCGCAAATATCACCTAGTTCCTTCTTGAAGCGGTCGAGCAGCCTTTTGGCTTCTTTCTGAAAAACAAAGAGTAATGTTCAGAAATTCCTGGGAGAATGTGTACCTTCGGGTCGCCTTTGTCACCCATTGAGAATGTAGGTGTTCACTTCTGGGAATTGTCAATTTTTCAAAAAGTAAAATGCGTTGCAATAGAAGGATGAACAAATAGAGAACGTTTTTTGAACACACAATTCAAATTTTTGAAAATCAGGAGGTGATAATTTTGGCAACTGATTCGTAAACTGCTCGCAGAAAACCTTCAAAAAGTGGAGGAAATGCTCAAACTTAGCTGAGAATTGCCTAATAACAAATGAAAACGTTTTGAATTCACAATTTTGCCACGGAAAAAGAAAGGAAACGTCATGAAAAACGGTCGAAAGTGTGGCATGTGTCCTATTCGAACAGCGAACCGCGAACCGAACACGCAACGCGCGCAGATTGGAGCAGATGTTTGTGTCTCTCTGTTCTGCTGTGTCTCTCGTCGTGTTTTTATCGATTTGCCAAACGGCGTGAACCTCCTCGGGACAGCAGAAAGCTATGCATGTATGTGAGAGAAACGAAACGATTTCTCATTCGAGAGTGCAATTCTTTATTTGGTTGGAATCAGAAAATAGGGAGGAAGGGAAGGAGCAGTATTATAAAACCGAGAATATGAGAAATTAGCTGTCATTTTAGACTGATAGGGAGAAAGAAGGAAGTGTCATAAAACGGAGAACATCATGTTTTGGAGTTTTGAATAAGAAGAGACAGTTTGAGGGAGTAGATGGCTGAACAGTTCCCAAAATTATGCTGTAAAAAGGGAAAATGGACAATAGAAGAATGAGAAAAATTGAAATGTTTCGATGGTTTGAGGTAGTTGAAATCGTAAACGGAAGCTACACTGAAAGAATGATACAGCGGAAGGGAAAATACAGAAAATTCTATTGATTGAGAAAAATACATGAGAAACTCGTAATCCTAATCAGAATCTTCGAATCCCTGGTCGCTGCTGCTGTCACTCCATTCCAAAGCCTCCTCGTTCATGCGATTCTGTTGATTTCTCAACACATTCCACATCTGGCGTCTTCGCTCAACATTTTGCAAAAATGCCAGTGGATTAACGAATTCGTGAGCATGTCGACCTGGCGGATGGAAAAACTCGGACTCGTCGACGTGACTCTCGGCGGAACTGTTGGCGTGATCATCGTTAGCAAAAGTCTGGACGATGTAGATGACGAAAAGAGGCTCTCCAGTTATGCAAAAGTATGCATACAGCATTGCAGAGAAGATGAGAAGGTACCCGACAAACCATTTCGGAAGGTACGGAGAGTAGAATGCATTGAATTCTACTACGACGAATCTGACTGAAACAACTTTCATGAAAGATTCAGGGTAAATGCAATTTACCAAAACAGTGGACGAAAGAGTTAGCAACCTTGAAGTAATCAGCCATCTGCGCACAGAGAAGTGCGGAGCATAAGAGGACAGATGTGAAAAACAGTCTGAAATGACCAAATGATGCAAGTTGGTCTAGTTAGCGTACCTTCGATACTTGTAGATAGCAGTGTAGAGAACACGAAGAAGTATTACCATGTAGATAATGTATTTGATCGCAAAACAGGGAACTTCAATCTGTGTTTTAGAAAAAGTGAGTTCGAAACGGAGATGAACTAGCTCACATTGATGTCTGGATTTTCTTCCATGAGATTTGCAGGGCATTGGCCTCCCATAGCTGCGAAGCGTTCTAAATTACAAAAATAGGAAAAAGTCACATGTTTTCGAAAGCTCACCAAACAGATAGACAGTCACCGGTACAGCAACAAACATATTAAGGAAGAATGCAATAATAACATTGATCACACTCATAATAACCTGAAAGTTTGAAAAGGCCTTCTGGAATACACGGAAAAGGAAGAAAAAAAGAAAAGAAGTGAGGGAAAGGCCTCGTGACAAAAATGAGTTTGCACTGTAACGCTCTTGTCGTAAACACCTTTTGCAATAGCCTATTTCGAAATCTCTGCGTTTCTATTTTATGGAAATCCTAAACTATTTGCCCAAAAGATCGAATCTGAATACAGTGATCAAAATGTGATGTAGTACTCATTTATTTCAAGATAACTGCTACAAAAAGAAAAAAACGGGGTATGGAAAATGAAGAGGAAAATGTCTTTCGGGTTGAAAATAGCAAGAAAACGGAACATGTAATATGGAAATACAAGGTAATTCTGAATAAAGCGGGAATGTTTCAAAAATGGGCAGGACTACACATAAAAAAGAGCCTATCAAGAAACATGGAGCCAAACGATTACGGTATCATGATTACAGTAGGACAAAGCATGAGAAGCTAATAATGAAACAAGAGAGCATCGATATGGCAATGATGAATTACCAAAATAATTAATGAGAAACAAAAGAAAATACAATAGAATTCGTGGAAGTATTAGTGAATATTAGAAGAAACAGTGGAAGCAGTTTAATGAATTTGTAATGGATTGAAAACGCGAGAAATTTGAGTAATAATACATAGCGGGAATTGTTGATATTTTTGGTAGGACACAATGAAATTAATCAAGGATGAAAGGGTGATAGAGTCCAACGTTTTTTCAGAGTTGGAATAACCAAAGGAAGCTTTGGAAATTGAAGGTTGGGCAATGGTACGAACTTTGGTAGTAGTTGACTGTTTTTTTTCCTCTGACTGACAAGTCTTGCAGTTTATAATGGCTTTTGTGGTTCACGGGCAAGGGAGCTCCAGGACAGGAATCTGAAAAAAATGAATATTATTCTTTTTCGCGCGGAAAACCGACTTTTCAAAAAGCTTCCGCTTATCTGTTTTCTCGTCCCGAATTTCGTCCCAGTGTTCGGCAAACCTGCAATGTACAAATAAGGTTCCGTTTCTCTTGAAAAACTGACTTTTTGATGAGACCAATTGGCGGGAATGTAGGCTGGCATCCAAAGAGCAGAATGTCCGGACGATAGATAACAACGATAGAACAGAGTTCTGGGTTCTCCTTTTCCGTGATGTACCAGTCGAGAATGTCACGGTTTGCTGAAACAAAACTGCTTTTTCAAACAAGTTTTCGATTCCTTACCGCATTCCTGGTCCGCGCCAATGTTATCGAGAGCATTGAATCTTTCATAGATGTCGATGGGGTAGAACAGGACTCTATCGACGCGGATTAACTGATGTCTCATGAACACTGCACGGAAACTCTTCCACTTGGCAAATTCAGGGTTATAGATAGCTTGACAAAGCACTCTGTTGAAATATTCCATCATATGGAACATCCTGAAAACATTTGAGTGCTAGTTGCTAGTCTTCAGTTTTAGTGGCACTCACATCTGAATGGTTTCCTTGTCGTAATCTTCAATTTCCTTCTTCTCGGTGTAGGCCGTCACGTAGGTCTTTGCTAACTTGAGAAACTCTCTGGAAATGCGATTTCATTTGTCTTCGTGCATTGGAAACGTACTTGATCGTATTGCATTCCTTCCGGCCTTGTGTACACTCCCAAGACTTGTTCATAAGGGCACTAGGAAACTTGCGTTGCTGGAGTTATATTTGGAAATTCACTTACTCGTCTTGAAACACTCTTTGCGTTCTGCAGATCAGTTCTTCTCTGGGACTAAGATAGTGGTCTTCCGGAAAAGGTTTGCTGTTGTGAGCAGCCAGGAACAGGTACATATCCGAGCAGAACGAAGCCATAAAGTGTTGTCGTTCTTCGTCTTTTTTCAATTTTTCTGCGTATTCTTCACATGGGCCGTGACTACACCACTCTGATTTTGCTTGTTGCATCCAGTAGAGATAATCGAAGTTCTGCTTGAACGGTTCGTACTCCGGGACGAGGGTACATTTTGGTTTTTCTTTGATAAAAAGAGCCTGAAAAAGAGTGTAGAACTTGATTTGGTAAATGTTTTCTTACCTTTCTAACAAAGTATTTGCCATCTGGAGACGTGGCAAATGATTCAGTTGGGTAGGTTCCAGTAAGTTCCTGAAATACGACATGAATTTGTGAGCTGATTGATGATAACTCACAGTGCAGTCAATCAGAAGCCCCGATTTGGCCTTTCGGATGGTTCCATAAGCGATAAAGTAGGATTCGAAAAGCAGAATGACATTGTCTACAAGTGGAAGGGCATATTCACTACAATTCGGGTAACGACTTACTTTTGTTGAGTTCCCACTGAATAATCTTTTGCGTGGTAATCTTCTCACTATCAAGATATATGGTCACAAGATTATCTCCACTGCGGATTGTCCCCTCCTCGGTCAGAGTGAGTTTTTCTCCTTCCCAAGTGTAATCCTTCTTCGTAATGTATTCTTGCACATTGGTAATCTGCGAGCATCAGAAATTTTGTGGATAACTAAACAGAAACTAACCGTTTTTGTATCCTCGTTCAACTGAATTTCGACAGGTGACTTTCCTTGAGCTTTATTTCTCACAATCTTCACTCCAATTGGCAAACTCGACTGATCGTTCGCAATTTCTATGAGGCATTCCGTATTGCTGAGAAGGATTTTGTGCGGCTGGAAGAATTGCATTCGTTCGAAATAAGACGTCGTTTGTTACTAACCGCAGTTGTGAGCAGTGGGTACACATTCAATTTGAATTCCTTACTAGTTCCGATTGTACCAAAATCCAGAGTGGAGACTGTGAACATTTGAGAGTTGCCTAAACATTGTGTCAGTTTTTTCAATGACGAATGAAAACGTACATGGCTGACGAGGCAGAATGTCAGTGCTGTGCGATGAACCCAAAAACCATTTCTTCTGAGGAATCGAACATCTGAGGCTTGTCACGGAATTGAAAATTAGTTTGATCTCCAGGCTTTCTTCTCCAACCTGAAAGAATGGCAGTGTAAAGTTTAGGTGTTTTTTTTTGGTGAAAATCAATCAACTCACAAGTTTCATCAGTTCCTTTGTGACATTGTCATCGAGAAAACTACGATCAAAAAATCTGGACAGTTCCTTCGTAGTAACATGCGATTCGATGTTCTCAGTTTTGCAAACAACCTTGTAACGTTTTTTAAAACTTTCTAGCTGTTTTCGGGCTTCTTTCTGAAAACAGAAAATGGAAAACGTCGGAAAGGAAGCGCACACTCACCTTATAATCGGTTGGTTTGGTCATTGTTGAGTTTGAGTGTAATTCGGCGTATCTCGCTTGTTAGTCACTGAAAGTAGAGAGATTCGACAGCGATAGAGCGGAGAAACAGGTGTGAAAAGAAAGGAAATGTGACAGAAATTGCCTTGAAATACGCAATGTTACTGAAGAAGATGCACCTGCCAAGCATGGAAAGACGAGAGGAAAATGAGATAATTGCGTTTTCGATGAGCTAATCCGGATGCGAAGCGGACAATTGCTATGGCGATGCGGGATTCGAGAACAATCTGATGGGCACGAGAGAGTCAAAATGCCCTTTCTCTAACAGTCTCCGTTTCTCGCGGCCGCGCCACTCTCTCGCCACACCCGTTTATCCTTTCCCCTCGCAATGAGCTGTGGTCTTCTCGGCCCGACTCCAAGAGATATAATGAAAAAAAGCGGGACGCCGACGAAAAAAGTATCTCTTTTTCTCACATTTTCGCACTTGGAAATGAATAGAAAAATAGGCGAGAGCTGTTGGCAGCGAAAAACGGCAGCGAAACTTATGAAATAGAAATGGGAACTAACTATGTATAAGAGGAGAGGCAACTTTGAAAACGGCAGAAACAAAAAATCGTCAATTCTTTGTGAGAAAAAAGGAAAATTAACCGGGGAAAGGGATACAAAATTTATCTTTCACCTTTTTCTTCGCATCGATTTTTTAGACAAACAACTAGAAGATGGCGACCAGAGAAGGTTGCAAACATTAAAGAATTATAGATAACCGGCGAGAAGTTGAAGAGCGAATCGAAATTGACGAACTTTTTGTCAGAATTCCCCGTAACAATCGCGTTTCCATTCTTTTCTTCAACATCTTTTGCAGCATTATGATTTATTTATTATTGTTCGTCTTTTTGCAAATGTTCTTATTTTTTAGCACTTCATTGTCGGATTTCTCAGAACACCCTTTGGCAGAATTCACATGTTCCAAATGACAACTTCACTGTCAACTCTAACCTATAATTTACCTTTTCCCCGAAGTTTCAATGTTTTCCATGCTATTTTTCTGCCGTCTTCAGTTATTTCATTTCTTTTCCTGTCATTCTTCAATGATCTCTTCAAACTCAAACTTGTACGTTTTATGTATTTTCTGTTCATTGTTTCCTACGTCAGGTAAACATTTTGATTGATCGTTATCAGATACACTTATCAATAAAAACTTTAGAAGGCATCCAGTGTACAATTTTGTACATGTTGAACATTCCGGATGGTTGCACTGTTTGGGACGGAGATTTGATTATATATGGGAATACTGAAACTTTTCCTTACTGGACACAGAAGTTATCCAGTGTGACAGCAGTGAATGGTCGGGTGTCGATTCTTGGCACCAACTTTCAAAACTTTTCGTTTCTCTCTTCACTAGAGAAAATTTACTATAAACCTCAATATGATTTCAAATCTTCTCGTGAGTTCTCGTAACCTTATGAAAAAATTTGCAAAACTCTATAAACAGGTGATACAAAGTACGCTCAAGGAACAAACTACCCTTTTCGTGTTGAAAACAATCTGAATTTGGAAAGACTGGAAATGAATAAGCTGAAATCTGTTGTGATAGATGTATTGCCAACAGATAAATCTTTTTATGCGTGAGGCAATCGAAAGCTTATACAGAACAGTATTTTTTTTACAGAACCTCATTTCCTAATAACCCAAAACTTTGTTTTCACTCAAACCAAACTCAAAGTTGGATGAATTCAATTCGCGTTCGAATACCCCAGCTTGCCTACTGCGACATGAAAATAATTGAGCAAGACAATTATTTCAAAAAGTTTACAGTAGGCAACGACTCCAGTAAGCTTAACGTTGTGAGCTCCTTCTTTCAATACAAACTTTCAGGAATTTTTTGTTCTATGGAGTGGTTCAACGCTTCTATGCCTATGGGGTGCCAGATTCTGGACACAGGAATTTGGGTGAAAAATGCTTTGAATGAAACTGCTTTGGAGTACTTTTCAACAGCCATTCAAAGTGTTGAGATGATGTTTGGACCGATCATAGTCAAAAACAGCTCTTCAAAACGGTTGAACTTTGCAAATTTGCGTGCTATTTACAACATGCATGCTGAAGCCACAGGTCTTTTCCGACACATTTCTGATAATCAACAAGCCTTCCAGAAATTTCCGGCGGATGGTCAATGCAAGCAATGCAAATTATCAACAACGACCTCCTCACCGAACTGCTGTTTCCAAAACTAGAACACGTCGATCATTTCGGTCCAGAAGCATTTGTGATAACGTCTGGGAATTCACAATTGGAATGTGCTATCAGGACTTGTGACATTCTGTTGCAGTTTTTCCGATTTGACCTGAATTCATGTGCATGTGGTAGGGTTTTGGCGCATTTCTGAATCAGGATGATGTCTTCTCATTGAGGTGTCATTCCGAGATTCAATCCAGGATACTCCATCTTATACTTGCTTCTGGTAATTTTTGAATCACTGCTCTGTGCAGTCGTCACTATTTTGGTTTACGGCAACATAATATATTACGTATACAAAACAAGATATTCTGTAAGCTATTTTCAATTTTCAATGCTTATGTACATTTGGCTTTGTTGCATTGAAGCCGTGTATAATGTGCTCAATAACATCAAGGTAAAAGTTGTTTTACTTAAAACACTGTGTCATTCTCATTCCAGTTCTTCGATGGACTGAACTATCCATGGTTTGTCGGTGTTCAATTCATTCTGTTCTCAAACAAAGAGCGATACTTTTATCAAACAGTGAACATCATATACACTAACAGAATTTCATTATTGCTCTCATGTTGCCTATACCGAACAATATCATTTATCAGCTTTGACTACGGAAAAGTTGCGATGGCTGTATCTTTCGTAATCTTTATTTGTTCCAACATTTGGAACTTCAACAATCTTCTTCAAAGTGTACTTGACTGAAAAATGAATGTGCTGAATGCAGACGTTTTCAGGGAAGTCAGTGGGCGTATGGAATATATCTCATTAACTGGGCTACTTTGGCAGTTTCAATAATAACCGCTATTTTTCTTTTTTTCTATTTGAGAAAGATGTTCAAAAACTACCCAGACATGGTTCAGCACCAGAATCGGCTATCTCTTGCATTCCTTTTCCAAGTTTTCAACTTTTATGTCTTAAAAACTAATCAATTTTCAGGCACTGCTATCATTCATCTTTTGCGGGTTTCCTGACGGAATATTTGAGCCGTGGCTTACTGTCGATTACAAATTGGGTTTGATACGCTCTCGAAGAGTTTTCAGCTATTACGTGAGTAGGAAGCGCAAGTTTGTATCAAAACTGTTTCATTTCAGTACAGCAGCACTATCATTCGCTGGCATTATCTCGCATATGCACTTCTACTCAGGTTAGCCTTTTCTGAAATTGTTCTTTGGGTTATGGAATTGAATTACAGGTTGTTTTTGCATGACATGATATCAAAGGTTAACTTGCGAAGTACAGCACAAGTGGCCACAACTATAAAGTACGCTGTTCTTTCAAAGAATCTGTAAAAAATTATAGGTTTCAGGTCGATCGTTGCTGTTGGTGTTGTCGGAACTACAAAAATGCGTTGATCTTGAAGATCTTGAAGTTTGTAGCATAAACTGTTACTTCCTGTTTCTCGAGAACATTTTCGAATGAATAAACTTTGAAAATGTTATTTTGCTTGTTTCCTGTAATTATTGCTGCACAAAATACAAATTTCAAAAACTTTTGAAATTCTTGGAAAGAATATGTCAAAAACAACATAACGATCGGGTTCAACTCATGATTATAGTGTAACGGGATAGAGAAGGATAGGTGAGAACATGTTCACTTGAACTGGCAGTCAGTCAATCGGTCAGGCAACCATGCTGCTGTTCTTGCTTGCAATCCTTTTATGTTCTGCTGAAGTTTCTGGTAAACTTTCTCACACCTCAGTCTGCTAACTGACCGTTTTTAGATGGCATCGACTGTTCTGTCACTTTTCCTCTCTCCCAGCTACCTGACAACTGTACGACAATGACTGGCGATCTGATGATTGATGGGAGAAACACCTCCTACCAACTCATCAATCACCTACAGTATTCGGTATGTCAACTGGTAGCAGTTGCTAGGAATTTCCCATTTTTTGAAGGTCTTGGTGCAAAAACTGAGCCATGTAGAACAATGGACAGGATCTATCAAAATACTGAATACCGATTTTCACAACTTGACGTTTTTCAACTCTTTGAAGTCTGTGAAAGCTTCATGGCCTTATATCATTCTAGGTAGAGTTCAGTAGGAGGATCAGAATACTATGAAGTTTGAATTTCAGATGAACACACAAACTATGCCAGTTTCTGGATAGAATCGAATGCCAATCTGACCTCTCTCGCGATGCCAAACCTAGTAGACGTTCAAGCTGATGTCCTTCCCACTAACAGTATTGTTTATTCGTAAGCATGTTTCGTTTTTTTTTCTAATTCACCAGGTGTTCTTTAGTTTGTTAATCAGAGAAAACAAAAACCTGTGTTTGGACGAAGTGGAGTTTTTGAGACTGCGAGTTATAGAAAGAAGTTTTCTATTTGACTTTCGGATGTGTGGACCGACGATTCGTATGTTGTTTAGAAAACAAGTCAAACACTAATCGTTCCAGAAAAATATTGTTTCACAGACTTCTTCGGTCCGAAAAACATCCCTCTCGGGTGCCAAATTCTTATGACGGGTATTTGGATAAAAGATGAAACGGTGGGTGTTCAACCGCATCAACTTTTACAACAAACACTTTGTAGAATACTTCATTGCAATCGTATCTGAATGAAGCATTTTCCACGGTTGAGGAGGTTCACGGCCCGATTGTTATATTCCGAACCGATTTCACCAACTTATCGTTTCCCGTCCTTCACACTATTCGAAACCAGTTTTATGATGGACAGAATAGTAAGTACAACACAACGGCTTATAAAATCTGTGAATAACTGTTATAGGTTGGCAATGGCAGTTGTTGATAGTTCGCGGAAACTATTTTCTGAAAAGCATAAGGTTTCCAAAGCTGAGAAACTTGTTTCATTATGGCTCGCAACCACAACTCACCAATTCAGCAAACACTAACTGGTCATACACAAAAGAAGATTGTGATACGGTCCGAAGGTTTCCTTTTTTCTCTGTGACCGATTCTTTGAGTAATTGCGGGCTCATACCCATTATGACTGACTCTAAAGGGGAATCAGCATTTCCACTAAAACAGATAATGGAGAAAGTAGCATCGTTTTTGTTCAACTTGGGTCTCTGTATTGTTTTGACTGTGAAGATGTTCCGGAGTAACATTTCTGTGAACTTTTTCCACTTTGCCATGGTCACTTTGATATGTCTGACAATGATTGAAAATCTTTATGTTAACCTAGATTACATCCATGTAAGTAGTTCAAACTACAAATCTGTAAACATAAAAGTATTCAGCTTTTCAACGAAAAAGGATTCGCGCTTCCATTTGGAATCCGATCCCTGTTGATCACTCATGATGCCACTCTTTTCAATCAAATTTCCAACATTATGTATGTGAACCGACTCTCCTTACTCGTATCCTGCGGCTTATACCGGTCGATGTATCTCTCAAACCCTGCTTACGACCAATACGGTATCGTGATTTCCTGTCTAATTTTCATCATCTCGAATGTATGCAATCTGACTATGATGCAGTCTTTGGTGGGGGAACTGAACAGTTGGAATGATAATCGGATTATGACTGTTTAGGAAAACAAGTACACCTACGTTTTGAATCCATTCAATTGGATAACACTTGTGTTCACACATATTACCGGGATTTACATCTGGGTGTTGACAATGAAGAAGACCTGGTTTGGGACGGATGAAATGAAGAAACAACAGAATCAGCTCTCGAAGTCTTTGTTTCTACAGGCTCTTTGGACATTCTTGTTCTGTGGATACTCGGAAGGTCTTAATCAGTTCTTTGCCAAAAACTATCAGTTTGTGGAATACGTTCGTCGGTTTGAGACGTTCTTCTACTGGGTAAGCAAAATCCCCAGTTTCGATTTTAACATGAAATGTTTTTAGTACGGCGAGATTATCATCAGATGGCACTACTCTATGCTTGTTCTAATCATCATGTAAGCAAAACTACCAGATCTGCAATTCATCCTTTTTGTTCCAGCGCCTTCCTTCCAAGCACATTCGTAAAGTTCCCCCAATCTGCGAAAGTCACCACAATGGGAAGTGCCTCGAAGAACTGATAATGTTTCGATAAGCAATTGAGAGGAAGAGAAGGAATGTTTTATTTGTGTGTTTATGATTTCGAGCTGCAAGTCTCAATAAAACGACATTTGAATCGTCTATTGTCTGCATTTCAAATTTAAAAAATCAATGGGTTGATCACTGGACACAAACTTTCTATGACAAGTGTGACAGAAACATGGGGATTTTCGGTTGGTGGGCTGGGGTTCAGAGCTAGAGATCAAAAACTAGGAGAGAAGGTGGGATGTAAGAGAAAGCTTGAGAGAAAGAGTATCTAGTCAATACAACACGTGGGGGTCAGATTGTGAGTCAGGCACATGTGTTATCCACAAAGTCTACGAGAAGAGGACCTGAAATGTTACAATGGGGGCGGAAAGGTTAAGCAACTTAGCTAACCGGGACGGCTAAGACAACAACAACAATGGGAAAACAACAATTAGTCACTGGTGAAATGTGGGCAGAGAAAGTTTGAAAAGGCGTTAAGTTAAGGCGCTTGGGAGGGAGAAGTGAAGTGAAGAATCCGTTTTTGAGGTCAGGTTTGGTCAGGTAGAGTTGATCCGAACATGGTTTTTTTACAAGAAGGTGTTGCTGATGGTGGCGAAGAAGCAGAAGTAGAACGTCGACACCAGGAAGCTCCAGCGTTGGATTTGCGGGTACGTCGACAGACAGAACCTGAAAAACAGACAGTGAAACAGACAGTATTAACGGAAATTTGTGTGATCCGAGGGATTGCGAAATAAAATAGGAATATTGCAAAGCGGGATAAACTGGCGATTATGAAAAGACTTACACGGCGAATCCGAGGAGTTGGAGGACCCATGCAAAGTAGTACGTTTTGGGGTATGTCTTGTACCATCTCATTGCCGAGTTTCGCTTTCTGATGAAAAAGTAGAAGGCGCACAGAGCCCATATTCCAATTAGAAGGTAGCTGAGTGCAACGGCAGCGCTGGAAAAGGTTTGGTGAGTGTTAGAGGTGAATTTTTGCAAAAAAATCAGGAAATCATGGAAAAAAGAGGCCAGGAAAATGACAAAAATGCCTTACAATCTCTAATTCGGCTGAAATTTGGTCATGTTTCCGGAAATCCCTTTAACTCTATCAAGTATCATCTCAATTTTTTCTATTTGTCGATTTCGCAATCATTTGGTCATTATTTGACCACGTATTTTTTGAAACTTCTCGAAAACCTTTCTGTCTTTTTTGTCATCATTTTTCAATCATTTCTCTACATTCCTTCTTGATTCTCCATAACTGCTACACTTTTGATTTGACCCTATTTGTTTCCATGTTTTCGAACTGTGATACTCACTGGTTGATTCTCGCCGGCCACATAATCTTGAACGGCAGCCCAAACGTGAGATTGGTGACATACAACACCATCATCCATAGTCCTATGACAATCTGCAAAACGGAATGACTTTAGTAATTTGATATATTCTCGATTTCATGCTTACCGCGTTTTCCACATTTTGTTTGGTTTCCTCTTGATTGTCAGATGGATGTTGGGCAATTGTTGAACTGATTGGTTTCTTGCGAGACGGACTGCAAAAATGAAGGTTCAGTTGCAAAATGTTTGCTGGGTGGTGTAATAGTTTTTGAAAGGAAGGGGAAGATTTGAAAATCGGGTAGGTGAAGGGAAAAGTGAGAAAAAGACAGACAGAAGGTGAGTTTCTTCGCACCAACCATTCTTCTTCTTTCACCTTCCACTTTTCACTCTCCGACTCATTGTTTTGATTTATTTTCATTATCTCATTCATCCCATCTGATAAGTTTCCCCGTTTTCCATTCCCCGGGCTATCTTTATTTCTTCATTTCTCATTTCCCATTCCTCCTCCGACATGATAGTGTCAAGGCTAGAACTGGAAAAAACATGTTTTTCCATCGACCCTCGCCTTTGCAGGTGTGAAAAATCGGGGCGCTATACGGAGGAGAAATGAGTCACGGGGGTACGATTATTGATTTTTTCACGCTTGAAGCTTGACGGAAAACACTGACAAATACGCACAGCTTGTTCAATATTTGAACATGAATTTTGACTCTAGAATGGGAAAGAAAAAAACTACGAGAAGAGGCTATTGGGAGACCGTTCGAAAAAAAGTTTACCTTGTTTGCATGCGGGCTCGAGGACGGTGCCGATTCCTTTGGCGTTTTGCTTTTGGACGAACTTCGATGCCAGAGTCCTGAAAGATTGGATACGAATCGACAAACATTAAAACAAGAGTGTTTGGAAGTTTCTGTTTCGGTACACATTGCTTCCGAGCACTTTGGCCACTAATCTTACTCGTAAAAGACGACGAAACTTTTTAAAACAAACCAACCTTGCTATCCTTTGTGCATCCCGTCCCCAGCCGCTCTCGGAATGGAGGCATTCCCAATGCCCCTGTAAGCGAAACCATCTTGAACAAATAATATGAATGTACTAGTTGTAAATAAATATGTGTATGTTTGAGAGAAAACGTAAAAGAGGAGGAGAAGAAGAAGATTAAAAATGTTTCAAATCGGGGTGTAGAAAGGGTGCGAGAGAAGGGCAAGACGGAGGGGGAAGGTGGTGAAAAGTTGTGTTGCAGTTGCTTTTTTATGCAATTCTATTCTTTTCTCTTTTTCTCGCGTGAAAACCGATATTTGCCTTCTCGTGAGGGACGAGGGAGTGGGAGAAGGAAACGACGGGAGACGACCGAAAAGCGAAAAAAAACAACAAAATGAGGGTTGGCGTGGAAAATGAAAAAAGAAAAAAAGAAAAAAAAGTCAGGGATAGGATAGAAAGGAACAAACACACTTTTCTCCTCTTCTACTCTCACAAAAACATGTAACATCTGAGGCCATAAAACGATGTTTTTTTTCGTTTCTCTTCCGCCTTTGTGACTTTCACTTGAAATTTTGAAACTGAAATTTCCAACACATGCGGCTGAATATTCGAGGCATCTTCTATCTGAATTTCGAAAACAACGAACAGTGAACTTAAAAATAACGATTTCGCAAGCAAAACTCGGAATTGAAATTGAAATTTCACATCGAGTTGTCCGGATTGAGCGCGTGTGTGTTCGTTTCGCGGCCGGAGGGTGTGTGTGAGTGGTGTATGTTGAGTGTGCGTGGCGGACGGGTGAGAGGGGCCTTTCCCCGTTGCCCCGTCTGTTTACTAATTGCGAGCGTTGACGAGCGCACAGATGGTGGTCGACCGACGTCGGTTTCTGCGCATTGACAGTTGCGACCACCGCTACGCTATCTTGCAGTCTCGCAGGGACTTTTTGGAGAGGGTCCCCATTCTCACTGTATTGGTTTTTTTGAATGCAATCGGCCAACGGACCAAAACTTTTTCATCCTGTTTCATTCACACCTCACTCTATTCATTGCTCCCCGAACTTTTGTTTTTTTGACGTAGCTCCGTATCAATTTCATGTTTATATTAGTTCAATAACACAAACACCAAATTCAATTTGCAAAATTGCATTTTTTTTATCCCATCCGATTTGTTTCTGAGCTGCTCGGAGCTCTGATCCGACTCAATTCAACATGACATAAAAAGTGTTAGTGAGGCATTAGACGAGGCCATTTGGAATTGCAATAGATTAAATGGGTCTGGGGGAGGAGAGACAGGAAGTGTGCCAAAAAAAGAATGAAGAATCCCTATAATCTCCCGTGCAAATTTGATACTTCTGGGTTTTCAGGAACGCTGATTTTATGAAGTTTCAAAATTCACAAATTTCGGAACACTCATTTGAAAAAAGGAGTTCTCAGTGGTTTTTTTTCTAGACGTTCTTTTGATTTCCAATTCAGTGATGAATTAGTAAACATAGTTCCGAAGCGCTTTTCCCACGCGTCGCCCCTAATCCGAGTTCCTTTCAAAAGTATTCATTGCTCTCCTGAACCCTGTTACCCTTTTTCTTTCTTCTTTCTCCCACTTGAACAGATGTTATAAATCTAACATCATGCATCAAAAAAGTGAACGAAAAATCACCTGGCATGATGTGAGAACCCAAAGTGTGGACTGCTCAGCTACTATAAATTGTGTTCCCTTCTATCATTTGTTTCCTGCTTAGAATTCAATTTGAATTCAAATTCCGAAACGTTGGTGGTTTCTTGATCAACCTTAGGTCTTCTTCTCAAGCATTTACGTCAAAGGAGTTAGTTTCTGTTCTGTTCCCAGGCCAGTCTGTCATAGAGATCCGACTGATTTTTGTTTCACCATTTTTTCTTCGAAAAGTCACGTCGCCAGTCGTCGGCAGAAAGTTCATTCCTTCATTCATTCCTTCATCCAATAGAGGGAAAAGGGGGAGAAACTTTTTTATCCGTCCTCGGAGAAGGTTCTCCGGTCTTTCGCCCTCTGCCAGACACACGGTGTCTAATAAACATTTCCGCCCGAGTTCGCGGCGTCGTAGTAGTGGCGGTGAGTGGGAAGAACCTTTTGCTCCAACCCAACCCACCACTGCCATAATGTCATACATACACAAACAAACCCTATAATATTTCCGGTGGCTTCTTCTTCCTTACTCCCACCCAAAACCGCCTGCCTACCAAGTGCAAAAACTTTGAATGCATGTTTGTGCTGTGTGTCTCTTCTTTCCCTTGCTTTTGCTTATCAGTTGTGGAAGAACTGAGGTTTGTCGCGCTCGCTCCCCCACTTACCATCTTCGATGTTTGCAACAGCTTTCCCCAAGACACCATCACAAGTTGTGTCTATTTTCATTTCTGAAGCCGAGAAATGTGTGAAACATTGTGGTTTATGAGTGTACTTTGGGCAGCTGGTGTTAAGGTCATGAGTTTCACTGGCTGTAGGAAACAAAGGAAATAATGAGGCCAACAATTAAAACTAAATATATTTTCTAAAAAAAAGGAGATGTGCCAACTGTTTCATGCCAATCGCCTCTGCCAAAGTTTGCTCCACAGCCTCTATCTCTTTCGCTCCCTTCAGTTTTTTCCATGCCTTCCCCCCATTTTCTTTCAATTTTCGATCTCTATCCATCTATCTATCCCTAGGAAAAATGAAAAACGACTGCCCTCGAGCCTGCTGTACACAGCTGTACATAGTTCTTTCATCCTTTTGCTCCGCTTGCATTATTCTGTCAGTCACATTACACCACAAACACAAAAAAGTCCGTGTCGACCGCTCGGAGAATGTTCTTGAGAGTTCTTGCATGTTATCAATAATTCAAAATGCTATAGAACTCTATACAGCGGCAACTTGCGCCGCGTTTCGTTTCTCCTATCGCTTTCATATTCAACGATTCTTACTGTGAACTAGTGAACTTTGACCCAGGACGCTGAATGGAACGGATGTGATAACAAATGTGAGTAGAAACCAAAAAGGAAACAGTAAAAATTGTAGCACAGATCTTATCCAACTGATTAGCAATTTTGTTTTGTTCCTAATAGATCAGAGTAGTAACCAAAAAACACAAAGCTTTCAGTGACTGTTTTCATGATCCAAAAGTTCGTTTTGATTTCTCGATCTGGATTGATCTTGATCCATCATTTCTGATCCTTCTGCACTTATTTAGCTCCCAGACATCCTTTATCCGCCCTCCCCCATCTTGACCTTTTAATCCCGGCTATATCTCTTCCGAGTTCCCCGAGAGAAAAGAAAAAAGTGATGCGCGAATTGGTCGTTATAGGAATTAAATCACTAATTTGAATTGAACTGCTAATCCGTAACTTGGACGGCTCCCCCTTCCCATTCCAGTCGTTCTCTTCTCCCACTAACAAGATGATCGTTCACATCATCGCCTTCATCCTCATTTTCATCCTCATCTCCCCCCTCTTCTCATTCTAATACTTTGTGCGTCAGAACGAAGGGAGAAAAAAAGGAGAAGGAGAAGAAAGACAGAAGAAAAAAGGGGAAAAAAGTGTACATGTTCAATCGACCCCATCTTTTTTTGCTCCGTTTTCTTGCGCCTCATCCCAATGTGCCATTGCTTTTGCTTTGCCTCTGGCTACTCCCGGACCTCTTTCTTTGGGCGTAGGCCTTTCTATGGCCGCTAGCCGCTAAAAATAGCAGGGAGATGAAGGTTTTCTGTAGGCCGGCTCAGGCTTGATGGACAGACGTCCTGTCCCCATGCCCTTTTCACCCAGCTAACCAAACATAGTCCCTTGCACTTCTCATTTCCAAATCTTCACTGACCTAGCACTTTCATTTCTCCACCAGCTGCCAGATTTCTAGTCGGAGCACTTTCATACTTTCATTTCGTTTTGGTCTTCTCAATCCTCTGTTTCCTGTTTCAAAAGTTGTCGAAAAGTCATTTAAGTTGAGTCGTCAGCAAAACAGCAAAACGGAAGTTCTTAGAAAAACGGCTCTGCCTATTTCCCCTCCCGGAAGAGTCCGAGTGTACTTCCGTCAGCATTCTTTATGACTCTGTGATCGATGACGGAAGAATTGAGAATCGAAAAGTGAAAATTGCCAAAACTGACTGACAATTGCAAAATCTGCCCAGTTCTCAAAAGTCTTTGTCTATTGCATCTCCTCTGCATTCCCTTTCCGTGTCTTGTTTTTTCTCGGCTGGGTTGGTTCGGAGAAAGGAGCGGAAAACCAAAAGAAGACGTACATCTCTGCCTGATTTTTCATCATTGTGTCTTGCCTTTCGTTGTCTACGGATTCTAGAATTCTAGGAGTTGGATTCTGGACTCCAGATGCTGGAATCCAGATTCCTATTCCATTTCCAGAAACAGACGTGTCAGACATCTTTACACGCTACGTTACCCCAAATCGAATTTCAGTCTTGACTGACCAATCCTGACGCCACTTCACAACCCTACAATCCTTTCTATTCTCGACTTTGTAGGGGGATAGGAACGTCGGAATTGGAATAGGAAGTGCGGTGAAAATTTGTCTCCGTCAAACAATCTGAGCCACGTCTTAGGCCAAGCGAGCCAAACCTAACACTTTGTCAAGCAGTCAAACCCCACTATTACCCTTTCCGGCTTCTTCCCTTCTATTTTCTGTTCTTTACAACTTCACTCGGCTCACGCGCTTTGAGTTTTGGCTTCGAAGTTTGTTTCAAGGTAAACAGAAATCTGATCAATACTTTGAAGCTCTTTAGCAATTCTTAGACTAGTTGAAAACTGTCTCACTCTCTTCTCTCCTTTTTTGTAATTCTCTAGTGAAACCTAGTGCGTTCAGGTCAAGCGACATGACTCATCTTTTCATGTATCCCAAACTCATTCACATCGCCATTCATTTTTTGTCCCCTCCTTGCGCAGACACCCGGACACAGACAGAAAGACACAGAAAACAAATTGCGGAGTGGTCACAAACACATACATACGCATACAATACCCCACCGGCCCGATCCACAAACGGAATGGGAGAGCGAAACTGCGTAACTCTGCTGTCTGTCTCTATCTGTCGGGACAGTCTCGCTATCTGTTTCGCGTCTTGATCTTATCACTTGTTTACGTACAATACATACATACACAACGCTGACAAGTTTGAACGGACGCACGCACGGCAAGCAGCAAAAATTGACTTGAAACGCAACGGTTTTTGCTTCTATCAGACCATCAGTATCACCGAGAGAATTGATTTGACCTGACAGTGAACCGTCTTGAGTTGGTTCCTTTACAAAGATGTGAAAGTGTAGACGTGGAAAGAACAAAAGACCTTCTCAGGCTGCTGGCTAAGTCAACGTCGCTCATCATTCGGTTCTCAAATTTCCAAATCAATTTCGCAATCCAATTCGATCACCCCACATCAAGCTATCAGTCTCAGTTCAGTATTTCCAGTTCAGTCCAGTTCTAGTTCACAAAAGTTGACCACCAACACGGTCACAATTGTGTGTGTGTGGTCATGGAATTTACAGAATTTCGCAATGAGTTTTCTTTTGATGGCATGGCTAACCAATAAACAAAGTTGCAGAAAAAAAAGAGGAAAATGGCTAGAACCCTGCCTACCACCACTCATTAAGTCTACCCTACACTTTCATCTTGCAGTACTGCCCCTACCACAGCCCATTTCATTCGATTTGTTCTCCTCATTCACTCTTTTCTTCTCTGTAACGCTCCCGTTTTTTCACCAACTCTCACCTATTTTTCTCGCTCTAATAGGTCCGCCAAACCGACTAAAACTATAAATTCAGTCTCCTCCCACCACACCCACTCCCTCGTCTCAATAACACTAAATCAACCTCTTTTTGAGGTCCATTAGCCTTTTCGAATGCCAAACGAGCGGAGGGATTCAATGAGAAACGGTCCGAAGTTAGGATATGAAGTTGGGAAATTGCGCAAAGTTTTAGTATCTTGAAGCTAAAATTAGAGTACCAATTTCGATATTTTATGAGCTTACTTCTACAAAACTTTTGTTTGGAGAAGTTTATTGAAGCCATTTTACGATCAAAAACTGCATGTGCAAACATAAAACTACCAAAACACAGAGCATTGCAGCTCCATGAGCCTTCGAACTTCGAGAAATTGAAAAGTTGCAATAGTTTCTCTATTAAACAAACAGTGTCTCTTGCGCCACAAAATCTGTTCTCCCGAAACAAGACCATGTTTGAACACAGATCATACTTTCTCTTAGCGCCTGTAGAGATCACAATTTCTTTGACGTAGCATGTTCCTACAGTTCCATTCTCAAAATCAGAACATCCTCTTTCGAGCCCCATTTTCACAATAATTACTCACAGCTATAACTTATGTTTGCCAAAAGTTCTGTGAGTCAGTGGCTGAAACTGATGAGTCAAGTTCCTAGAGAACGAGTATAAAGACGGCTTGCAAGTTTCAGCCCACCAGAAAAAGGTGTCATCTCTTCTTTGTTGCGGTTTTCTTGACGTGGGCAAACTACGCATGTCGCTTTGAATCTTCAAACTCTTCCCCCAAATCGCCTTTTCTCTAAATACATAGCAACGTTTGGGGCATAGAGCCACGAGCCTCACACCCACCTAGTTGCCATTTCTCATTCAAAACATCAGATTTCACTGTGGAGATGGAATTGATTTCTCTTTTTCATATTTTCCCTCCCTTTAGCTTAGCTTGCTCGTCCTTTTTTGCGTACCCTCCATCTTTCTCTCCTCTCCACATCAATCTTTTCAAATGAAGCGGACCAAAATAAATTGGGGAAAAGCTAAGAAAAGGGCCCAGGCGGGACAGGACGCGTGAAATTGACTGACAAAGACGGACGGGTGCGCTTAATTAAACGTTGGGACAGGACATCGTTCTTTTTTGATGGCTTAGCTAGAAAAAGAGGGAAACGAAGAGTGAAGGGCCAATTTGGAAAAGGAAGGCCGCCTGGTCGTACCGGCTCTGGCTCCACTTCTCGTCAATTTCACACTTGATGAATCCGTGTGCTCAGCTTCTCCGCTACGCGCCGTTGTCTCTAAGCGGTTGTAACGTAACGATCCCCCAAGATTGACACCCGGCAATTCTTCCTTTACCCCATACGAACACAGTGAAATATGGACACCCACCGTTTTGGTTCCTCTTTTTTGTCGGAAGAAGGATAAGCTCCGCCTTCTTGCTGTTCTTGTTTTTGCTCTCGTTCTCGCTCTGATTCTCCGTCCTGACTGTCAAATCCACATTCTCCATATTAAGTTTCAGACGATCGGTCGCCGGCACTTCCTACAATTTATGTAGAGGATTATTACAAGTAAACCTCCCCAGAATCTTACATCATGGAGCAAAAGAGTGAGTGAATCGGAGTCGGGAAAAGTAACCTTCATAGTTTTACAGGTCGCGAGCGTAAACATCCCGGCATGAAGATCAAAATGCCAACGCCTATCGAGACGCCAACGATGAATCTGGAAGACAGATGTCTTATCAAGTAAGCATATCAGTGATACGCGTGCCGTAGTCGAGAATGCGCGGAACGGATTAGGATTAGAAGACGATTCGGAATCAACGGAATGATTGATTTGAGTTGATTCAGATTGACAAACGAGTCAGAGGAGATTGAGATTGCCGCCACCGACTTGATCGTACTCGAGGAACTTGGCAAAGGTGGATATGGAATTGTGGAGAAGATGCAGCACCGACAGAGTGGCATCATTATGGCTGTCAAGGTAAGCAAAATTGACAAATAAAACGAGGGGAGGAGCATTCGTGGATATGAACACGGGGAGACCAGGCTCACAATCAATAGGTAGCCAATTCCCTCGGGTACACACTAAATTGGAGTTCTGTGAGCGGCAGTGTGGTCGCGTTTGATTTGCGTGCGCATATTTGTGTCAAATATGACTATGGTTCGGATTGGAAACGCGTGAAGCTATGCATAAACCCGTTTGAAGGGTGTCAGGGCCCCTATGATGAATGACATCATTCATCACTATGGAGAAACATGCTAGGATGTGCAAAAAGAGCCGCAGGAGAGAAAAGTAGATTTAGATTTATAATAAAGCAGAAGCGGAGCGGAAGAAAAACATGGGGTAAATGTACTTCCGGACTCGATTAGAACATGGACTCTGCTCCCTGGAAAGGGCAATATTCGCATGGGCGGATATGGGAATAGGTCAAACTGAGACAGACTAGCAGCTAGAAGAAAAGACAATTGGTTTTTGGCGGCCGCCCAGAATTTGGTGGCGGCGGTAGAATTGTAAAACGGAGATGTAACTAATGGGAGGAATGAAAGAGGTGAATCAAGACGTCTCCGACATTTCCTTTTGATTTTCAAATTGAATGAATGCATAGAATTGTAGGGGGACTTAGTTTTGTCTTTGCTATGAGGAAATATGGTGAAGAGGTACCTCCAGTTTACAGATTTTGTTGCAAATAGAACCATCTAGACTGCACAGTAGAATAGTGGAAGAGAAAATATAAATTCGAATCAACGAGTGAGAAGTGGGGCGCGATAAAGCTGGGCGTAACCCTCACCTCCCAACGGACAAGATTTGATGGGAATGTGAAGACTGTGAGCTTGTACAAAGCACGATTTGCGAGCGATGAGACGGAAACCCGTGTTCTGATTTCGAAATGGTGTTCGTATCCACAATAACCGTAGCCCGCAGAACATCTGCTTCGAATTTGAATCGAGTTATCAATGGAGCGCGCTTTTCACGCAATGCTTCTGACCGCCACCCATAATTCCAAACAAAAAATCCAGATGTGATCTATTTGCAGAGAATAAAATCCTCAATCCAAGACCAATCACAAAAACAGATGCTTACGGAGCTGGATGCGTGTAAACGGAGTGACTGCTGTCCGCAAATGGTGCGGTTCTACGGTGCAATGTTCCGAGAGGGCGACGTCTGGATTTGTATGGAAGTGATGGACACGTCACTCGACAAGTTCTACCGACACGCCTACAAGATCGGAAAGCATATACCAGAACCGTTCATTGGCAAAATGGCTCTGTCAGTGATCGAAGGACTCAACTTCATGAAGGAACAGCTCAATCTGATCCATCGAGATGTCAAGCCATCAAATATTTTGTTGAACAGACACGGACAAGTGAAGATTTGCGACTTCGGAATCTCAGGACATCTTACAAACAGTCTAGCAAAGACAGTTCAAGCAGGATGCAAGCCTTACATGCCACCAGAGCGAATTGACGGTGAGACAAAGACAGCATATGACGTGCGAGCCGACGTCTGGAGTCTTGGCATTACGATAATAGAGATCGCTACCGGAACACACCCATACGCCATCTGGAAGACGCCATTCGAGCAGTTGAAACAAGTGGTGAGGGAACCGCCACCGAGGCTTCCGAATGAAAGTGGATTCAGTCTAGACTGCCAACACTTCTTGAAACGATGGCGAGTCATCGAGTAAAAAAAACACATTTCGAAAAAAATTTGTTTCAGCCTTGAGAAGAACTACAACGAACGTCCGAAGTATCCAGAACTGTTGGCGATGCCGTTCATGGAACAAGCAAGAAACGAGAAACAGTTCAGTATGGCTCGGTTTATAAACGAAGTGAGAACAATTTCCTGAGAAACATTTTTGCAATTTTTTGAGTTACAGATCCTCGACACCCCATGGCGACCGTAACGCGTTAGCGATTCACTCGACGCGTCTCGAATTGGGAATAGAAACGTATATCAACAGCATCAACCATTCGAATCAAAAACCCCACTGCTTGCAACAATATATGCTTCAAATCTTTGCTCCCAAACACATATTTCTATATATGAACTTGCGTGAAGTCAACGTGAAACTTCTATAGTTGAAGGTACAGCAAAAGAAGGCTTTTTGTTGAGAAAACAAGTAAAAAAACAGTTTGTTTAAACTCAAGACTTGTTTTCTCAATGATAGTTAGCTTTTTCGCTGTACCTATGACTTTTGTTCCTGTAACATAACCAATTCTGCATGCTCTCCTAAATTTCTATCGCTTCTTTCCTTCCTGTTTTTTCTCAATTTGTACTAATTTTCGGTGTGCTTCAACTTTTAGTAGTGTGTCTTAGTAGCTGTGATTTGTAAATGCTTCAACTTCTAGTTACCATCCCAAACCCGTCCATTTCACCCCGAGATCCATCCCCTCCTCTAATTGCACATTTTGTACCCATTCCTCATTTTCTCAGCTTTCTCAGAGTCTTTATTTCATGTTTCTTCTCCCCACCCTTGCATAGGAAGTGCCATTGAGTCAGCAGTCAGCGTTAACTTTTCTTTCTGTTCAATTGTTCATTTTACCCTAAAAAGTTCTATTTAACGGCATTTATACAAAAATTGTCCTAAAGTTCTATACAAAAAACACTTTTGATGTGCTATGAAAATGATCACTTACAAAATGACTTTTTCTTCTGTTTTCTCCCGCTTCCCTCCTTCTTTCCTATATAATGTCGTCCTTGTCTGGTTTTATGCGCTTATTCATTTTATAACAGTTCTTGCCCAAAAAATCAGCTTATATATGAGATATATCGCAACTCTTTTCACCTTTCCTGTCCGGAACATAGTCGACTTTTCCAAGCCACCCACACACACACCCGTCTCTCTGTCCCCTCTCATTCTCATTTCTTTATGGTCCCATATCAAAGATATGAGTTTTTGGTAATTTTTTCTCGAGTAAATGATTTTCCGATTTGTTGTCGAAATGGAATTTAGAGACACAAACATTCAGGTACTACAGGAAAAGCACAACAAAACAGAAAAAGACGATACCCCTACAATTATTTCTGACAATTAGTTTTAGAAAAAAAAAATGAAAACATCAGACAGGTGTTTCCGGTGTACATGAATAGATCAAAAACTAAGTACTGATAAGTATGGTCACACTTATTTACCACCAGATTTAGATGCTCGATTTCAAACTTTGCAGGAGATTGTGAAGTATTTCGTAAGGAAACTGGGCTATAAATTAGAATCGAACACGGACCGCAAACATAACAACAACTCTTCAAATTTTGCTCCTCTTCCTCGTCGGCAAAACTGTTTTGGGAGCTGTGCCACAACCATGTGTTAATTGAACAATTCCTATGCCATTCGAGAGTGATCATATATTCCATAAATTTGCATAAACTGATTACGAACGCTAATACGGCGTGTTTTCCATTTGATGCCAGCCAGCCCCTTGCATTCAGCATCCCCCGTTTTTATTTATCCGGTAGCTGGCTCCTTCTCGCAGCTCTCAACTTATAGGCGCTCATATCCTCTCATGTCTGAAAAGGATCGATAGAAACCTCCACATGGTGGTGGTCGGTCAGCCATCGCCTCTCGTCGCTTGGCTGGATTCAAAAATCTATTCATATTTCTCTACACAAACGTCTCCCTCTCACTCTCTCTCTCTCACTTTTCCTCTCCTCGTCCTGTCCAATTACGCATCGGCTCGCCCCAAAAAGCAGCGAGAGGGAGATTGCGCAACATTGCAAAACTTTGGAGAGCGCCAGACAAGGCGGGCGAGAGAGTATGCGCAGCATGTGCAACAATAAGGGGCACACACGCAATGGCGGGTCTCGCCGCGAAAAGGGCACACACGCAGGAGATGTGTATGTGTCCTTGGCCCATACCACTCGGAGCCTCCTCATTTTCATTTGTGTTCACTGTGCGCGGGCCACGCGTACGTTCCTTCTCTCGGCCTAAAATACCTGTTCATTGAAGCTGTATGAGGTATTCATTCTTTACTACAAGAATGAGTACCTCATTGCTTCACTCCTCCTGAATCTCCTTCCTATTCGCAGTTATTTCGAAATCTTTCCTCATCCTTACAAGTCCTAAATTTGAATTCTTTCAGTAACCGAATCGCTCTTCGCCATGGGAAAGGAAAAGACCCATATCAACATTGTCGTCATCGGACATGTCGACTCCGGAAAGTCCACCACCACCGGACACTTGATCTACAAGTGCGGAGGAATTGACAAGCGTACCATCGAGAAGTTCGAGAAGGAAGCTCAGGAGATGGGAAAGGGATCCTTCAAGTACGCCTGGGTTCTCGACAAGCTGAAGGCCGAGCGTGAACGTGGTATCACCATCGATATCGCCCTCTGGAAGTTCGAGACTGCCAAGTACTACATCACCATCATTGATGCCCCAGGACATCGTGACTTCATCAAGAACATGATCACCGGTTAGTTTGAGGGCCACATTACAGGTGTTAGGAGCTTAGGGGTTAGGGAGCTTTACAGATTGAGCTGCAGCATTCAGATCTTTAACGAATCGTTTACAGGAACCTCCCAGGCTGATTGCGCCGTCTTGGTTGTCGCTTGCGGAACCGGAGAGTTCGAGGCCGGAATCTCCAAGAACGGACAGACCCGCGAGCACGCTCTCCTTGCCCAGACCCTCGGAGTCAAGCAGCTTATCGTTGCCTGCAACAAGATGGACTCCACCGAGCCACCATTCTCTGAGGCCCGCTTCACTGAGATCACCAACGAGGTCTCTGGATTCATCAAGAAGATCGGATACAACCCGAAGGCCGTCGCTTTCGTCCCAATCTCCGGATTCAACGGAGACAACATGCTCGAGGCTTCCCCGAACATGCCATGGTTCAAGGGATGGGCTGTTGAGCGCAAGGAAGGAAACGCTTCCGGAAAGACCCTCCTCGAGGCTCTTGACGCCATCATCCCACCACAGCGCCCAACTGACCGTCCGCTCCGTCTCCCACTCCAGGACGTGTACAAGATCGGAGGAATCGGAACCGTCCCAGTCGGACGTGTCGAGACTGGAATCATCAAGCCAGGAATGGTCGTCACCTTCGCCCCACAGAACGTGACCACTGAAGTCAAGTCTGTTGAGATGCACCACGAGTCTCTCCCAGAGGCCGTGCCAGGAGACAACGTCGGATTCAACGTCAAGAACGTCTCCGTCAAGGACATCCGTCGTGGATCCGTCTGCTCTGACTCCAAGCAGGACCCAGCCAAGGAGGCTCGTACCTTCCACGCTCAGGTCATCATCATGAACCACCCAGGACAGATCTCCGCTGGATACACCCCAGTTCTCGATTGCCACACCGCCCACATCGCCTGCAAGTTCAACGAGCTCAAGGAGAAGGTAACATATTTCAAATGACGGTTTCAGAGTCTCAATGATTAATTTCCAGGTCGATCGCCGTACCGGTAAGAAGGTTGAGGACTTCCCCAAGTTCCTCAAGTCCGGAGACGCCGGAATCGTCGAGCTCATCCCAACCAAGCCACTCTGCGTCGAGTCCTTCACCGACTACGCCCCACTCGGACGTTTCGCTGTTCGTGACATGCGTCAGACCGTTGCCGTCGGAGTCATCAAGTCCGTCGAGAAGTCCGATGGAACCGGAAAGGTCACCAAGTCCGCCCAGAAGGCTGCCCCAAAGAAGAAGTAAAGCTCTTCTTCCCAAGCCGTACTCAGCTAATCACCGACTTCTATCGATCCCTTCGCTTATTCTGTTAACCCCCTCCCACCCATTGCTCACCCTTTCGAACTCCCCTTTCTTTCAAAATTCCTGTCCCCGAGCAATGGGTGCCTTGTTTCTTTGACCGTCTTTGTCATCTTCTTTAACCTTAACATGCGTGTTTTGGATACCATCTTCGCGACGAATCCACCATCCCCTTTTTTGAACATCACGTATTTATTAAGACCTTCCCTTGTTTTCCTGTTTTCCCCTAAACAAAGTGGTCTTCCCAAAAAATAATAAATACCGTTACTTGTACCACTTGATCCTCCCATATTTCCCCCGAAAAATTGTTAAGTCTATGTCATAAGGACTGTCGCATTCTGTCATTTCTTGATGTGTCTGTGCATATTTATGATATATTCCCAATAAAAAAGTAATGTGTTATTTGGTTCCAATGCAGTATCTTATTGAGTCATCTGACGAAATACTACTATCAGAAGTGGTCGATCGCCTGGGTGCTTACTCCTGCAAACAACGCACCGCAGAGATAAGATAGCATATCTTGGTTTCCCGTCGTTCAAAAACGTCGGCAGTGCTGACCTTGGTCGCTTGTCTCGTATTTGATTACCTGCTCGGCCAGGTCAGTCCGCCAGCGTGAAGTGTAGAAAGATAAATGGAGTCGGACTCTCCGGAAAGAGCTTTGACAAATATTGGACCAGGGAATGTGTGTAGGTACGGTCAACTTGTTTGAACGTCGATGGTTGCTACTTGTTTGCACAAAACGGGAGTAAAAAAGAGAGGAAATTTGAGAATGGATGAGGAATGACAGCCATGCAACATCTATCAGGGGTTTCAGATGCTCTCTACATCTTCCTGTCATCTCGGATTCAACTGCAAACACTGGATAACTGTTCTGACGTCTTCTCTTGTTTCTCAAATCGGTTTTCCTCCGATTTGAAATACTATTTCGAAACTTTCGTCAGTTTTCGAAATGCATTCCTCTCGGCTATCTTGTTAGACGGACACATTTCCGTACATATTCCTGTCAAGTTTTCAAGGCCGACCTCTCCTACTTTTTTGCATCGAATACGAGTAGAGGGGTCGGTCACATTCCCAAGAGAAGTGACCTCTCCTCTCTATCTATCTCTGTTCAAATGGTGCGTTATGATGACCGTAATCTGTCCGCTCTCTGCTCGCCAGCCACTAGTAAGACTACACCGCCCGTGGACAAGGGTCAGGTCAACCGCTGTAAACCGGACCACTTGGTCGAACAAAGCAAGCGATTATATGATGAATGGGTTGGGGAGAATGAATAAAAGACCGAGGGAAAGTGGGATGAATATCAATGTGTCGTTGGTATGAGAAATCGGTTCATTATGGCAAACATGGCAAATAGGGAACGGGGAGAAAAATGAGGGACCCATAGAAACAACCTATTGTAAAGGTAAAGCAGATAATTTGTACATATTATTTAGAATTAGGCGTCACACCAGTAACTGGAATAAGTACCATTGAATTTCTCAGGACTTCCAGTAAGACTCAAAGGTTTTCTGACGTTCTTGTGGAGGAATTGCTTGAGTTGGTCTAGTTTTGCAAGCATTCTTCGGACAACTTTTGGGTAAGTTCTTGCGATATCTTTTGATTCTGTTGGATCACCTGAAAAATAATTGAATGGAGTGTTGAATGCTTAGAAGCTGATTGTACTTGAAATTCTAAACAGTCGAGTTCTATTTTTGTCTTTTGACATTTTCCGATCAACATTTCCAACGATCAATTTGAAATCGCCATCTCTGCAAAAACCTGTCAGTTCTCTCTTCATGTATCACAATTTCAAACCGAATTGCCGAGCCGTGGCTGTCAATATTGTAAACAAATTGAAAGCGACGGAATTTTGGTTTGCCAGTTTTTATGTACTCCCACTGATTGATACCATCTCCTGCAAACACAAATAGAATGTGATAAGAACTGCAGAGTTGTTATTGAGATGACACTCACCGTACGAATTGATTTCAAGACCCGTGATAGATAGAATAGTGGCATGCCAGTCGACCACGTGAAACATCCTGGAAATTGAAACGTACAAAGAAATTGTGCAACCGATGATAGACACGTGATGAACATGAAGTAAATTTACATTTCTCTTTCTCCTCCATTCTGAATGTACATTGGGGAATGCACAAAAGTAGTGGTCTTTGTTCCTCCTTCCCAAATAGTATCTTTCTCACCACGAAGAGGAGCATTTGATGCACCGAAATCCGATGTTCCGCCGTTCTAGAACTCCCGGACTGTTTTCAGATGATCTCTCTACTCACATCACTAGTGAACACTATAACAGTGTTTTCATACAGGTTCGCTGACTTCAAGTAGTCTACAAGTCTCCCGATTGCAAAGTCCATCGCTGTCAACATCCCTGAAACCCCCATTTCATTATGAATGTTCTCTGTGTGAATCCGTGACTGGGAAAAAGAGAGAAAGATGTAAATCTGATCCATCAAACTAATAGAACAACGTCATGTTGCCCTTTTCTCAGAGTACGTGGTGCAGTTTTGTTTTCGTAACGTGCATGTTCTCTGCAAACAAAGTTACCACAATATATCCGACGATAGCGAGATTTGACTCGTGTGCAATACTTTTCGAATGATCGTGGCACCTCAAAACACAGAAAGCATGAATATAGAACATGAGATTTTTACTTGGAGTGGGGGATGCACTGCTTGGTATGAGAGGAACATGAAGAAAGGGTTGGAGGAGTTATGATTATCCAGAACACTCATTGCGACGTCTGTGAATAAGTCCTGGAACAGTGTTTCAATTGTGATACAAAAATCAAGAGAAGGAGATCTAATTGCACTTTTCTATTACTAGAAACTCTTTCACGTTTTAATGAAGTTATAGCTTCTAGGAACACGATGCGCTCAAGTATTTCCGCGAAGGGAATCTGATTCCTTATAGTATCAGTTTTCTTGACCGCCAGCATGTCCACCACATGAGTTATGATTAGTACAGCAAATTGTTTCGAAATTTGCTCACCGTTGAATAAACTCCGTTCTGTGAAAAGTCCGGGGCACTCTTCCCATTTCCAACTTCTTCAAACAGATCGAGTCCCTTCACAACCCTCTTCAACTCTCGATGATACTGGTCTGGAAAAATGAGTTACATAGCAGATGAAAACAATTTCTTTTCCGTTTTCCAAGCACAAAAAGTATTCTTTGTTCTCGAGTGCTAACCGCTTCTGACTAGTTAAGAGTGCAGAAAAACTCATTACACTTCCGATACCGACTACACGAAGGAAGAGTCCTCGGTTTTATGATCATCAACTCTTTCAAACGCTCATTTCCCTGGCTTTGCAAGTCCTAGCTTTCAGTTTTTCAATCTACTAGTTTTGCTGTTTTTTTCGGTTTATCGGACCATCTCTTATCTTTTCGTTTGCTTTTGCATTTTTCATTTTTTTCATTTACGTCACTAATTTAACTTCCCTTCCGCTTGACTGATTGGTAATTGAAAACCATCAGTGAATGTTTGTTTTTTGAAAAACTGGAACGCTTCGAAAAAGTGATGAGAGTTAGATCTTTGAGATAAAACCATGAAGCACTTCGCCATTCATTTCAGTACATTTTTTGTTCTCAGATAATTGTTTCCTGTGTTTTTGTTCCTTCTGCTTACCAGCGCTGTGGTTGAAATATCCGGTTTGAGGACCATAGAACCCGTAAAAGTAGTCAAATCCTCGGTTCGTCGGGAGATATTCCTTTTTACAGTAACCCAAGTGCCATTTTCCAACCAGGTATGTAGAGTATTCCAGTTGTTTCATATTCTCAGAGAGAAATGGGAACATTGTTGGTACTCCAGAGGGTTCCATGTGTAGAAACACTCCATTCTAAAGTTTGCTTTGGTTTTTTGCTTTTTCTGATCTCTGTTTTTGGTTTTACCTGTGTCCCAACTCGAAATGGGTAGTAGCCCGTCATGAAGGCACTTCTCGTTCTGAGAAAAAATGAAAATGAAAAACAATTATACATTGTTTTGGAGTAGTTGTGCTGGCTCTGGACACTCTGGACAAGCTTTCAAGCACAACAAAACATCTTGAAAACTTACGGCGTGCATAATTGGTTAACGTAGGAATTAGTGAGTAATGCAGTGTTTTTGTGGAACGCCAGGTTTCGTAGGTTTGGCGTGTGGAGTCTGGAAACAGAAAAGTTTTTGCTTGTCCGAAAGTGGTTCCCTACTCTTGACCGTTGTGTTTTACTCCGTAAAAGTTTCATAACTCACGTGCTATCTTTCCAGTCGAGATCATTGAATCCGAGATCATCAGCCATGATAAACAGAACATTAGGCCTGGGATTCTGTCCATCGGCAGACCGCCAGTGTAACAGTAATAACAGAAAACAGGGCAGCGGCGCCGTCACCCGCATGGAAAATGGACAATAGTGTAAGCCCCCGAGCGGGACTGTGACCGGGAGGGCAGGGCAATGGTTTGGTTCAAGTATTACCAGTATTCGAGACGAGAGAAGAAGAGAATAGATGATTAGTTTTGAATGGCAAATTGCTTATTTGAGGCGGGAGGGCAAAGGGAAACAGAGAAGAGGTGTCTCGAACGGACGGCACGAACTTTCTGACCTTGAGAAACACTCAACTTGAAATTTTCCGGTTCAAAAACAGAACAGATAGGAAGAAGTAAAGTAGATAGAAAATCAGTTTTCTTCAAATCAAGTCTGTCGATTTTCCATTGGCAACCCTCCACGAACAACTTATTGACGGGGGAGGTCACTGATATCAGTTGAAGACAAAAATACGGGGTCAAGCTTTTGTTCAAAGCTTTTGCCGACTGCCGCCGACCACTTGTCACCGCAAAAACGTTTCTTCTTCTCGTAATTTTGATTTCATTTCTGACAAGTGTTGCCCTAACCAACCGACGTTAGCTTCTTTGTTAATGTAGATGTGACGCGTGGTGAGGTGACCTTTCTTTTAGAAAAGTCAACAACGGTACTTGACGACGGTGAAGCACGCGCTAAACCGGGCTTCTGCGGATGGAAATGTTGAAGATGTTGTTTTCGAAATTTAACGGAAGACTTTCGAAGAACAAATATGATCGCGATGGTTTTGGATGCGGGGATCTGACGCTTTCGAATGGAATTGAGTGTCGGAAGTCACCAATCACCAATCGGAACGGTCTGTGTTCTTGAATGGATCCCAGGGCTTTGTTTCCGACCCCTCACACCCCCATAGCACCCGGAAACCTAGAACTTTGGAGTTCGATCACTTCATAATGTCATCGGCACTTTTAAAGATAGTCATAATCCCTTTGAACTTTTCAATGAATGGCTGTACGAGAAAAAGTAGTGATGCCCACCTATTTCTAATCCCGTCAGGATCCTATTCAGGTGGGGTGACGTTGGATCCACAGTTTTTTCTTCTTCCCACGTCGCAAAATGACGTTGTAATCTTTGTAGACCAAGGAGGACAGAAATGCAATGAATTCCTGATTCCACTCCCACCCCGACTTGCAGCTTTGCAACTTTCGTGAAGGTCCGGAGATTGTTGACATGTCTTTGATCTTGAGGAGAGTAGAGTACATTCTCAATCTGAACACACATCTTCTGACTGGAAATGGAGTGTGCATCAGAAACTTGATGACCCACGCTTCAGATGTGTCTGTGACTATTCCGACAGATGATTGACAACTTCTGATCTATTGTTATTATGTCATCACAAAAAGAAGATGTGATCCATTTGAAATGAGGAATGAGCTATGCTACGTTGTTTTTCTGTAATAACTATAACTCGATAGAAAAGTTGTGCTCTTCTTTTTCTTCCTGCTTGAATGCCCCGAGCATCCATAGATTACCATGTAACACTACATGTAGCATGTAGCAATTGAGTGGAATTGAACCGAGAACTAATCAGAAACTAATTTATTCAAGAGTTTTGTGAGTCAGAATTAAGAATAGAATGGAGTGAAGCGCGGGTGGGTGATGCGGGAGGCGTACTTGGCCAGAGTCGCGGTCAAACATTAATTCATTTCCTATTTTTAGTTGACTTGAGTGTTTGAGTGAGCGCATCATTTCTGAACCGGAAGTTATGAAAACTGAATTTTGGTCTGGACTCTCTCGGTGAATTTTTGACACTGTGAACATCTTGCTTCATCATGGTGTCCTCTTTTGGACTCCTAATCTCTCTAAAAACTTGTACCAGGAAGACATCCAAGTCCCTTTTTCGGTGTGAAATTGCGTGACCTACTCGTACTAGAAACATGTTATGTATTCCATTCCTCTTATTCTACACGCTACATGAAGAAAAGTTAGGTTTTCCTTTTCCGGAAACCCAGTGAAAGGTGTTGTGTTTTCATCTGTTCAAAGAGTACGGTGCTAATAATTCACGTGTCTCCGTCGCCCGGACTATTATTGTTTTTCTTTTTCTTTTTCCGAGTTTCCAGCTAACTGATTTGGGAACGGGCTGGGTTATTGGCCATTATGCCTAAATGACCGTTTTTTTTTTCATTTCCTTGTGCCTATCCCAGCCTGAAAACATGTTTTGGGGGTGACGTGCAGAGTCAATACAACTCATGTAATTCATCATTTTTCCTTTCCGTATCGCTTGCTATTATTTCAATCTACAGACTGCTTGAATACTACGACATGTCAGTCTTTAACTTGGCTCTTTATTTTCAGAATTTTTCATTTTCTCTCTCCTCCCCCTCGTCATTTCATTTCATTTCAACATTTACCATATGGCTATAGTGTGCGAAAAAGCTTCCTCAATCGAAGTAACTCAAAGTTCCTCAAAGCAAATACTTCTGAATAAGTTATAGTTGTGATTTTACCCGATTCCCCAATTGAATCCATCAACCTATCTAACTTTCCATTGTTTTCTCTCATTCTTTCCAGAGAAGGCAATGGGCGGAGCTTATGTGGGTGTGAACAACAACTATCGCCCCAACCCTATCCGCACATTTCTCCCAGAAAAGCGACACATAATGGCGGAGCAAAAACGGGGAAGAAGTTCTTGCAACCGACACGTTGCACTTACTCACCCACTCTTCCCGTAATACTCTTCTGCAACATTTCCCCATCTTTTTTCCCATTTCCTTTGTGCAAGTGTGTCATGCTCTCGCCTCCTTGTCCATTCTGGTAGACGTACTGGGTACAGATCACTCTCATTAGTCCCGATGCGGCCGAGCTGCACAGGTCACTGCATCTTATGCTTTGTGGCTTACGTCTTTTCATTCATGCTTCAAAATCGAGATTTGGAATCAAAATTCAGAATTCAGAACTCAGAATTCCGAAAACCTACAACAGAATCAAAGTCGTAGGCGAGACAAGAGACAGATGACGCCGTGTGGGTGCTGCTGATGCTGACACTCGGCCACGCTTGGTGGTTTTCTGTGAGAAGTGCCCATTTTCGTACTCATTATTTCCCATATCTGTCTTCTGCAAATGTTGCTTATTTTGCTTCCTCTTGACATCATAACTGTTCCGCCCATTTTCGCTAATCTCTGAACTTCTACCTCCTATAAGTAGCTCCTTTCAGGTTACCCCAACCACTCCAAACTTTCCCTCTCTTTCTGAAGATGCCACGTCTCGGACACTTCCTGCTCCTTCTGATCCTCACCATTGCGGTGCTGTCAATTCCAACAAGCTACTCTAAGAGTAAAATGCTGAACAACATCTTCAAGCAGATCCACAACAAGTAGGCGATACGGAAGTAGCATACTCGATATACATTCTTGTTTCAGGAAAGCTGTCGGTGACGCTTTTCCGTACGAGACCTACGGATTCAACGACATGGGCTACGGCGTTGGCGACGAGCAGAACTACTTTGTCATTGTTTGAGTCTTCCGAATGCTTTCTACCCTTACCTCAACCTGATCTCGTCATTCTTTACTTTATCCTTGAAAAGTATTCGTCTCGTGACCAACAATGTTCCTTCACGTTGCGTCGTCTTCAGTCAGAAACCAATAAACTTTTCTCTGTTACATTGGATAATGATTAGGGTCGGCGTGGTGGGGTGGTGTTCAACGATCAGAAAAAGAAAAATGTATGTGAATGGCAGTCAAGAGGGTGTAATCGTTAGAGGAACAAGTGTGATTGACACTGATCGAGGGGTCATTCGGATTGTTTCCAATTGGTCGTTCAACTTCTACGTATGACGAGGGGGAGCAGTTAAATTCAATGACTGATCTTTGTAAAATGTGGAATTGAGCTGAACTGTTCGGAAGCTTGGATAAATTTTTGCATTCTCAATTCAGCAACGAATTCTGAGAAAAAAACACTAAACACCTCCAAGAGCTCTAAGATCAGCAATGCATGATGTTCCTTGTATTCCAGGAATCATCATGTAAAATCCAAATGAAAAATTGTAAATATTTTCTCAAGGTCTTCCTGATATACAAAGGAAAAGCTCTCATAACGATATTAGGTGTGTGCACTTTGGTGTGTACCTACCGTAATCTGAAAGCGCATTCACATGTTCTTTTGTATTCCTTTTCCTAAAAAGTTCTCCTCCTATTGTTCCCCATTTTTTCTTGGTAGAACCCCTCCTCAACCGCGAAAAACACGTTTCTGAGCAGAACTCAAACTCAGGCTCGCCCCAAGAGTTCACCCCGGGCGGGTAAAGTAACAGAAACTCGCACTTTTCTCACCTAAACCAGTGCATGTTTGCCGTTGTCAGATTCAATTCGGCAGCATCATTTGACACGGAAAGCGCCCCCTTTTTAGTGAAAAGAACACACATTGTTGACACGTGGACGATGATCAGGTGTGCGGAAAACGACGCGGAAGACAATGGCTCGGCGGAGCATTGCATCATCTAAGAGACAGACCTGAAAAAGTTTGTCTCTGCGGTGGTATGAGTCAAAAAAAAAAGCAAAAGTGACGGCTAGTTACATTTGTCTACTCTACTCAACAAAGATCAGCAACCACCCAGCAAAGAACCGTCAGTTTTTCTTCAGACAGGATGCATGGTTCTGCGAAGGAGCATGTGCGTGTTTTCACATAACAAAACATAACAATTGGTCTATTAGGCATAAGAAAAAGCAAGCAATGAAACAGAGTTCAAGGCCAAGATGGAACCGGTTCACGTGAGGAGATGAATGTTAGGATGCTACTTTGAGTCCTGCGAAAGTGGTCGAGACGGACGTGCACTTCTAATCTTAGTTTTTCACAACTTCCCTTCCGTGCCGGAATCTCTTTATTCGTGTAATCTGCCAGTTGTTGCTCTTTTTACACTCTACCGGAGGGAGATGATTCAATGAATAAACAATAAATCATGAAGAGGATCGCCTTACCCAACAATAGATCGTATTGCAAAATGTGGCATGTCTTGATACTTTTTTCTCGCTTGCTCGTCTCGGTTGCCTCGGCGCCGACAATGCTTTCTGGAAGACGCCGCTTAATTATTCCGGTGACAATGGGGCAAAAGCCGTGAAAAAGTGTCTGTATGTCTATGAGTGCTTGGCGGCAGCGGCGGCACGCTCGAATGCAAATATTACATGCGTTTTGCGTTTTTTTGGGCAACTTACACACATCTACATACACGTGTCGGGCCGACTAGGCGGTCCGGTCTCTGTGTTCGGAAGCAAGGCGAAGGTGGAGCAAGAGCGGGGGAGGAGAGTAGCATTGTCATATAAATATGGGGTGACGAATGAAAGTTGGAAAGTATTTGGTTTCTTTGGGTTCTTTTCCTCCTCTGATCTTCACTTCGACAGTATTCCAAAAGTGGATACGACTGAAAACATGAGACAGTATTGTTGTTTAGTTCTCGCATGTTTAGTGGCTCTCTCGGATGCGGCTAGCGTCCAACGAGCGAAACGACAGTTTGGAGTTGGTAAGTTTTCCTTTTTTGTTAAAAGTTTCTAGTATTTACACATTCTTTCTGTTCTCTCCTTCTGAGCTTACCGATATCTACAGAAATTGTTAGACATCAATTTTCAAGTTCTTCTCTTATCGTCTCTCATTTTCCAGTCCCTCTGTACTCCTCCTGTAACGAATATCTAACCTGTGCTGCCCCGGCAGTTTGTGCATCTGGAACATGCCAATGCGCTCAAGCGTACCAACCATCCGGAACTCAGTGTCTTCCCGCTGCCCCGGTCGCCGCTGTGAACGGTGTTTACCAAGTTCCAGCTGGAGGTGAGCTTCCTAATTAGTCTAAACAATAACAACAAGACAAACATAGTGGCGCCGGCAACATTCCGAACTGTGTACACTGATGCTCTCACCGCTGTCCGACCCGTTTACCAACCTGTGGTCTATTACCCCCAAGTTGTGAGATCTTCGGTGCTTTGTGCACTTCCTCCCTGCCAAGAGGCTCCGGTTCCAGTGCCAACTGTCCCAGCTACAGTGGCTCCAACTGTTGCCCCAACTGTTCCAACCACTGCTGCACCCACAGATCTCCCAACTCCTGCTCCAGAGACCACCACCACTCCAAGAAGGTATTTGGCATGATTCAGGTTGCGAATGATAGAATATTGTCATGTTTTTATGTAGAATCCCGCATTGTAATCAGGTGGCATGTAATACAAACCGTAACTAGGATTTCCGCTAACCTTAGTTCCAAGTAACAGTAATTCCCATCGCAGACTCTTCGACAGCCCGTCAATCGCATACCCAGGAGATTATTGTGAGCTTCCAAGCATTGTTTGTGTCGGAGGAAGTTATTGTTCAAACGTGAGCCAGAAGCATATTGGAATTTGAATAACACGTCTTGTTTTTCAGAATATTTGCGTTTGCCGTGAAGGTGAAATCATTCAAAACCAGCAATGCGTTCCAGTGAGCACTACCACCACTACCACAGCTGTCCCAACAACGACAACTGAAGCTCCAATCACTTTTGTCATCACCACTACTCAACCAACAACGACTACAACAACCACTGAACCAAGTACTACTACGACCTCGACCACGACCACCACTACTCCACCACCAACCACTACCACTACCACAACAACCACCACAACCACTCAGGTAATAAAAAAAACGATTCGATCCAAATCTTTGATAGTACTTTTAGGCTCCCACAACCACTACTGAACTGGCTACCACCACCACGACCACCCAGGCTCCAACCACAACCACCTTGAGCACCACTACCACTCCTGCTCCAACAACCACTACCACTGTCCCAATAACAGTGACCCCTAGCAGAGACGAACAGCCAGCTTGCACACCATACAACTGCGCCTGCAACCCAATGGGATGCAACCAGGGACAAATAGTCAGAATCAACTTTGTTGTGAGTGCACAAATCAGAAAACCCAACTTACCTTCTTCATTTCAGATCCCTGGTCAGCAGTGCAACAACAACTCTCAATGTCTTGCTGGATCTTACTGCAACTCTGGAACCTGCCGGTGTGCCAACAGTTTTGAACAACGTGGAACCATGTGTATCAGAAGGAGAAAGTAGATGATGTCATCATCCACTGTCCTCTATTTCTATTTCCGATTATAATATTTTGTGTATGTAAATAATTGTAAACGGATAAACGAAACAAGTCATTAATTCAAAATGAATCGTGTCTTAATATATTCGACGTCCTATAGAATGTTTGATCTTTAGTGACCATGAAGCTACACTATTTCTGATTGAGGTAGGGAAATCTACTGACCACGTGACTTCTGATAAGAATAAAAATCAGATATTGCGAAAACCGCACGTTATTCAAATCATTCATAATCAATAAGATTGCAACATCAATGAGAAGAAAGCAGACGCAATACCTGTTTCGAGATAGAAAAACTGTTGAAAAAAAGAAAATCAGAATGAAAACTTATTGAGGAACATCAGGAGAATAATGAACTTCTTCCGGAACATCTTCAAAATCCAGAGAATTTGATTCAGTGATGATAGGGACCAGCAGACACGAGACTTCATTAGTTGCATACACTTTTCCTTCCAGTCCTGGAATATCGGAAACATAAGTCCATCGATTGTAGATGTCGCATTCCAACTGAAAAGTAGCAGTGGAAACTTTCAAGTCTGTTGTAGCCCAGTCAGCGCCGTCGATTTTTGCCTAAACGATATTTACAAAAGTCAATTGCATTACAAAAATCCAACTCACAAATCCAGAGACTAACGGGTATTTAGCTTTTGAGTTTTGTGGTACATTACAAGTCAGAGTTGCAGTTTCGCAACCAAACAACGAAGTTTTCGCACAACTTAGATCCGGTGGTATAATCGTTTTCCCTGTTTTTCTACCCATTTCCGGGGAAGTAAACTTTATCTGTTTCAGTTGACAACCCGCGAATATTGCAGTAAACTCTTTCAATGGTTTTGTGGTAATGTCAACTTCAGCTGTTTTTGAGATCAGTTTCTTGTTGACTTTCTCCACTTCTTTTTTGAATACTTGGAGGACAGGTAAAACGTCTGTGATTTTGTGTAAAGGTGCAGGAGGATTGGGTAATTCTTCGAATTGATGGATTATGTGCTCAATTATATCTGAAGCAAGGTGAGTTGACTACGGGCACAAGAAAGCAACTGAAACAACTTACTAACATCCTCTCTTGGAATAACTGGTAGACATGCGTGACATTTGACAACTAATAATGAAAGATAACAGAGAGAGTACGTGTGAATATGCATAGACGGTCAAAATGTGAAGTTCGTCATCATGGAAAACCCAGATTGCGGCGACGCTTCACTGAATTGCGGAAAGCCCCTATCTGTCTTATGAAATGATAATTGAGGTGTTTGAGTGAGATATGAATTGATTTTTGATTTGAATTGTATTGTAAGATCACGAATGGGTTTTCAAATGTTTATTATTCAGACAAAGCCATAAAATACGCGATTGATAATGAAAATACAGATCAACTTGAAGTGAACATTTGGGAAGATGCAGTACTGTTTGGTTTACATTTTGATTGTTTTCAAAGTTGAAAAGGCAATTTAAGGGAGTGAAAAAGCACAAGCAAGGTAGGGTAACAACTAAAAGACCGGAAAATGTAGAAGCGTGTTTAGTATTTTCTTTTTTGTTTCAAATAATTTCATACAAGTTTCATAGATGCGATAGGGAGCTGGGAAGGGAGGAGAAAGGGGTATGACAAGTGTTACCAGTAAAAAAGTACAATCTGATATTGATTGATTAACCAAAGATTTGGCAGATGCAAGCGAAACAAACTATATATATGAGATGGTTCCATAAAACAAATAGATAACTGGGGTAACTGAGGTGGGGGGAGGAAAGTGATTGAGAGTTTTTTTTGTCATGTTTTCAAAAGAGGAAAGGGTCTAAACAATTCAGTCAAGCTCATAATGTAGATTTATGTGATCCACGGCTTTTATTGCTTTTTATGCTCTTATTGCTCTTATTGCTCAAAGCACTATTGGTTCTAAAAGTATAAAAGTTGTGTGCAAAGCAGCAAAGTGCAAAACTACCTTGCTCGAGGTTTGTGTGACCTACTCCTTGGTCGGTAATCGGGGTCATCTTGATCGTCAGTGTCCCCATTCAAAGGTTGTAGCTCACCAAAACACTCGCTAGCACGTCGGATTCTTTCTTCCATATGTCGCTCCACTTCAATCAATTCTTGCTCCAATACCTTCAACAGAATAAATCTTGTTTCACCTTTTCTTTCATTGTGTACCTGCATAGATAACCGTTTGATACCGCCATGCCCGTCGGGAATGTCAGTCGTGTTCTCTGCCACTTGTTCATCTTCATCTTCTTTCTCCCCTTCTTCTATTTCCAATGGCTCTGGTTCTTCGCCAATTCCATCATCATCGGACTTTGTGATCTCGTTCTCGATGTTGTCACCTTTAAAAGACTGGACTAGATGATATGTCTAGGAATTTAATTCAACAAGGCTACACTATTCAATTTTGAAACAAGATTATCTTTTCCCCACTGATTTCTAAAAGGACACGTACCTGTTCCTTCCGTCGGTCCTTCCGCATCTCTCTTGTTACTCTCTTCCAGATGTTTCATCAATACGGCAACTACCACATTGACAAGTACGAACTGAGAAATCAAGACAAAGATGACAAAGAAACACGGCGCGAGGATAGGATCGACACAACAGTTGGTTTCGCAATGATCCGAAGAATCACAATCATCTCGAAGGGCGTCTTTCATTATTCCATTCCAATTGTCTCCAGTTGCTATTCGGAACAATGTTAGAAACGCCATTCCAAAGTTCTTGAAATGTGCGTGTTCTCCAAGTCCGTCGCACGGATGATCTTCAGAACATTCCAGTTTTCCAAAGAGTTCCACGCCAAGGGCAGCAAAGATGAAAAAGAGGAGGAAGAACAAGGAGCCAAGATTTCCAACCTGGAAACTTTTCATTGTAGATACGCCAAATATGGGAAATTGTACCTGTGGCAACGCTTCTCCAACTGTATCCAACAAAGATCTTATTCCTTTTGCCATTTTCAAAAGTTTCAAAACTCTCGCGATTCTTAACACTCTCATGACACGGATGATTGTTGGATTAATTGGTAGTTCCAATGCTTCGAACTCTTCGAAAATGATTCCAGCGATGGACAAAATCACAATGAACATGTCCAATCTGTTCCATTTCTCAATGAAGAAACGCTTGAAACCAAGAGCAATCAGTTTCATAGCGGCTTCCAACGTGAAAACTGCGGTGAAGAAGTAGTTGAGAGCTTTCAGGACGTATTTGAGCCCCATTGGCATCATATAGAATTCCATTGCCATTGAAATTACATTGATACCTGTTACAGAAACGTTTGGTTACATCACCCGTTCCAACCTACCAATGACAGCTGCGATAGCAAGATCGAAATACTTGGAGGTAACGATTCCGTGTAAGAAAAGTCTCGTATGACCATAGTCATGATAATACGGATAGTTCCGTTCCACTGAAAAAATCGATTTAAGTGCGGAACCCGCCCACACGATTCGATCTAAAACAGAGATTGTGTTGTTAGTGTCCACGACAAGAGGGAGTAGGAGGTCTTTTGGAATGGCAAGCGTGCAAACTAAAGGTGGAAAAGAAACTAAAAGCAAGTCGAAATACAGAGAGTTTGATGCATCTAGTACAAAACTGGAAGATTTACAAGCGTTGTTAAATTTGTTGGGGGAGAAGGTGGGAACTCAGTGGACTCACTTTTCTTTCGTTTTCCAGCTTGGCTCTCTTCGAACTTTTGACGTTTCAGTTTACGTTTCAGCCGTTTTTCTTTTTCCTTTTCTCTCATCTCCTTTTCCAGGGCTTCTTTACATTTGTGAAAGTTCTCAACAACGACTCCGACGAACATGTTCAACACAAAGAAGCCAACGAGCAGGAGGAAAGAGATGAAGTAGATCATTCTCCATTCATTGAAGTTTTCAATTGGTTGAACATCCACTCCAACTGCGTCGATTCCTTGGTACATGATGGAAACCCATCCGTCTTTGCTGGAAAGTACAAACAAAGACATCAAAGCCTGTCCCAAGTTGTCGAAATTGTATCGGTGATTGACCCATTTGTTTCTGCTATCCTCCAAACAGTCGATCTTAGTGGTCACGTTTGAAACTTCTGGTCCAATGCAGTGATACATCATTCCTTTGAATAACTGGACACCGAGGATTCCGAAGATGATGAAGAATGTGCAGCAGATCAACACGATGTTACCGATAGGTTTCAAACTGTAAAAGTCAAGAGGTTTTTGGTATTCTTACAACAAGTTTGATAAACTAACCTTGATATCAACGTCATAACCACTAACTTCACTCCAGGAGCTCGATTGATGACTCGGAGCGGCCTTAGAGCTCGAAGTAACCTGAGCACTCTGATAACTCCAAAAATCTTGGGTGAGTCTCCGGTTGCCACTAGTTCGAACATGATGTTGATGAGAGAAATGACTACAAGAATCCCGTCAAGAATGTTCCATCCGTCTTTAAAGTATGCAGAATTTCCAATGAAGCAGCCATTTGCTATCACTTTCATCATCATTTCTCCAGTGAAAATCACAGTGAACACGTATCCCGATACTTGCAGAAATCGTCGCTCGAAGCTATCCGGTGGAATTGAAGGTCGTTCCATGGCAAGGGTTATGCAGTTGATCCCGATAAAAAAAAGAATGGTGTAGTCGAACCATTTCTTCTGGGTTGTTTGCAAGCACTTTATCCGGAGAGGGTTCTTGGGTCCCATCAGAAAGAGTGAAAACTCTGTTCGGTTGTGTAGACATGTTTTCTTCAAAAGTTTTCTGACAAATGTATTCTGTTTTGCCTCATTCCTCCTTTCCTCTTCCGCCAGTGCTTGTTTCAGTTCTTGACTGGCTTCTAGAAACTTTTCCCGTGCATATGTTTCAATGAGTGCTCTTCTTCCATGAACTGGACAGTTTGGGTTGAAATGATGACATAACCCACTCCAACTGTGAACTCTCTGTCTCCGGTATGGAACACCGTTAGCCACTGGTAACACAAGTGATGCATGCCGGTTGAGTCTCGAATCATCTCTTCCTTCTGACATTGGTGATCTGTCGAATGGTGCAGAGTTTCTCGGAACTAGTCGACGGTCAATGATTGCATCTAGGTTCACAGAATGTTTCCTTTCCGGAGAGGCCTGATAGTTGACTGATAGCAATCTGGGTGATGGTGTTTCATCTGGAGAGGAAGGTCGTTGACATGTGCATTCTGCAGGTGGAACTCCATTATTGAAAGCTGGAGATGTTGTTTTTGCAATAAGAAGTTCCAGCTCTCGTTTTCTCTCATCCTCCTCCTCTACAGCCAGCTTCCGAGCTTCCTCTTCCTGAAAAACCAAAAGTTCTTTGCACTAAAGTCCTGAATCCACCCACCAATTGTCGTTTTTCCTCTTCTTTGCTCTCTTGAAAACCTTCGACCAAGATGGCAACTAGCAGATTGAAAAGAACGTAGTTACCAAAGGTCATAAGGGCAACAAAGTAGAGCGCGGCCCATGGATTTGTCTGAGCCATTCCGTTGAACAATACCATGTTCCAGTCTTCTTGGGTTAGAATCTGAAAACGTCTTCTGTGCGAAATGAGACTTAAAATGATAAATGAAGGGTTTACATCTGACTAATGACATTTTTCACTCCAAATACAACAAATGTATACAACAAGTTCTACAACACAACAATGAGTACCTGGAAAACTGTGACTGTCGCGAATAAAAACGTGTCGAAGTTCATCCGATCACACAAACAGATCTGCGAGTTGACTTGAGGTATCGTACACTGAAGGCCGGTGTCCGGATGATTGCAGAATTTGCATCCAAACAGTACCATTCCCAGAGTACTGCAAATAACGACACAATAACAAACGGACTACAACAATAAACAGAAATCATGCAGTATCTACTAGGAACATGCAATACTTGTTTTTTCCTTGAACAGTTCTTACCTGAAACACTGTGATCAGTGCCCATAACAACGTGTCAAAGTTCTTCCGCTCACACTTTTTCGCAAGACCACCGAGAAATTTCTCTTCGACTTTGCAAAACTTGCACCCAAACAGATTCATTCCGAGGATGCTGGAAAATGTTACGCAATAGGTTGAAGGTTATGGTAGAGAAGTGGATAGCAGGGTTTGAAAAAGAGAAAGTGGTGAGAGTTACCTGAAGATGAAAATGAAGAGAACTAGCAGACCGAAGAAGACAGTGACGTTATCCATTGTTCTGAGCATGACGACCAGTTGGTATCGGAGTGCAGGCATGAATCGGACGAGCTTTAGGATTCTCAGCAGACGAAAGGTACGAAGAACTGAAAGCCCTCCCTTTCCTTCTTGAAACAACTCGAGAACACTGAGTGCGACGATTCCTCCATCGAAAAGGTTGAATCCATCCGAGAGATATCCAAAGAATCCACTTGCAATGATCTTCAGAAGCATTTCCAGAGCAAACAAAGCAGTGAAAAACAAATTGGAGTACTCCAAGATGACCGTCAATATATCTGGTTGTTGATGATACTCGACTCCCATACTCAAAGTGTTCACCAGAATCGCCACCAATATGCCTCTTGTGAAATGATCACAGACCACAAACTTTCTGATTTTCTCACGAAACCATCGAAGTTTCGAGGGCTTCCTTTTCTTTTCGGCTTCTTCTCCGTCCCAGTGCTCGTCTTTCTCGTCATTCTCCTCATCTGACTCCTCATTTTCGTGTTTGTAGTGTGGTCCGTTAGAATTGCCGTTGCCGATTTTTACACGCGGCTCTTCCTCAATTTTCACTCGTTTCACGCGCACTCTGTCGCCGCCATTGGTTTCTATCCGGTCTTCCTCTTCTTCGATTTCACGGTTTATTGTGGTCTCGTCTAGAATCGACAGGAAATTGAACAATGAAGCAGTGATGTTTGTACGGAACTTACCTTCTTCATCTTCTGCTTTTTCTTCTATCCTGGAAAGTGTGGCCATATCATCCAGCTTCGACTTCCGCCGCTGATTTCTTTCAGAACTTTTCCTCTCTGCTCTTTCTTCCATGTAAGCTGTGTATTTCCTTCTTGCTGCTCGTTTTGTCCTTCGAAAGGTGTGTCCGATAAACCTCACAATGGCAGCATACACAGTATCACCTTCTTCTTTTGAAGACGCTCCTCCAATTTCACTTCCAGTGCAAGCTGCAATTCTCCATTTGGATTAACACTTCGCAAGATTTAACTTACAGATCGAGTCCCGGTTCTGTAATCGTTTCCTTTCTTGTAACATTCGTTCAGTTTCCCTTCGTTTCGTCTCAGCGAACTGTGTGGCAATGACGACAAGGCACAGATTTATCATGAAGAAAGCACCGATCTGAAAAACCACTTACTAGTAAACTTCAATAATAACAAAGATAGTTACCACAATGAGAAGAACAAAATAGATCCAGTTCCAGAAAGAATGCGCGTCTTGTACGTAATACATGATATCTGTCCAGCCTTCGAGTGATATGACAAGAAAAATGGCGACCCATGCAAAACCAATGTTATCGAAAGAAACCGAGCCTTGAAATGGATTTCGTTGCATCACCTGAAATAGATCAATGCAATCTTTTTCAAAAACTCCAGGTCAAAAAAGAGAGCAATTGACCTACCTGACATTCGTTGTAATAAATATTCCAGTTAATACACGACTCGTTTGTCACCTTGTCAAATTCGTCTATTGTTAGGTTACATCTGAAATTCGCACAGGTCAGATAGGGGACTCTTAGCAAAACGTACTTCACTCCATTTACAGTGTATGGCGGTAGATTTGAGCACGTATGTAACCCGTTGGCATCTGGCTGACTACAGATATATTCTAATGATGTGTCCTCGGGAATGTAAAACCTGAAACTGTCGTGTTCACTCGAAATTTGGAACCGGAATGTTACCTTGTCAACTTAACATTGTTGAAAAGTGCAGTTTGATTTTCAGATATTGTTTTAGGTAGATTTATGACACATCGGTTTCTGAATTCAATCCAATTTGATAATTCATTTTTCAATAGTTTTGCTCACCGTAACAAACCCGCCCATAACTGAACACCAACAATTCCAAAGATGAAGAAAACGAAAAAACAGAGGAGCAGCACATTACCAAGCATAGGCAATGTGTCAAGCAACAAGTTGACTGGAAACAAGTGATGGATGAGTTTCTTCATTCATTCATACCTAAAATTCTCATGGATGGTATCCGGTTGACTGCTCGCAAAGGTCGAAGTACTCGGACTGTGCGGATGGCTGTCAAGTTGATGTTTCCACCGAGATATTCATGAAGAACAAACTCGGCAATTCTGAAAAGTACACAATAGTTACAAAAAAGGGTCATTTTCTATTTTTTTTCCTATCCAGTTCCGCTCTCGTTTACAACATTCTCTTTTTTCCCCGTCAAGTTCGTCATCTTTTCTATCCCTTTTTGGGAGATACGCTGTGTACGGAACAAGCAAGTAACCGACTACATTAGGTATTCCTCCTCTGCATTTTTCCCATCCCATCATCCTTCACTCATCCTCAACTCACCCGGCCATGACAATGAAAAAGTCTAAACGGTTCCATGTATCCGACATGTAAGCAGCAGGACCACAGAAGCCCAGCGCCATTATTTTGATGACCTACAAAGGATTTTTGATCATTGGAATGATGACAGGCAACTCACCATTTCAATCGCAAAATAAACAAAAATACAGTTATCAATGACGTCAAGTATTCGACACCTGTAGGTGTCACAGTCGGGACCATCTTCACAAGGCCGATACATTCCAAGTGTCACACAATTTATCATGATCACTGCCATTGTTATCCGGTCGAACCAAGGGCTCATCACCATTTGAAGTGCCCATTTCCGAGGCGGTCGGGCTTGGTAAAAACATCGAAGCGCTGGTTCGGCAAACCTAAAACAATGATGAATATGAAAAAAACCAGAAGAAAATAGGAAGCTTACCCCGGATACGGAAGTTCGTTTTCTTCCTCTACCTGATCCTCAGCACCCCATTCGATTTGTCGACCTTCCCAGCGAGATGGGGAGGCCTCCGTGGAGGAGGCCAACTGAAAAGATAGTTTTAGAAAAGCTACGGTAGCTATTCGAACTTACTCTTCCGTGTTCCGACAACTGCAGAGTTTCTTTCGAGCCTTCGATGGAGCCCAGAGCCTTGAAAAAGAGGATGAAATAGGGAACAAGAACAAAAATAATATAATACATACGCCTATATGAATGTGTCATAAAAAATCAATCAAGTTAAAGTGAGTGTGAGTGTCTTGTGTCTTTTCTAGCGGAATGAAAGTAGGTAACTTACTAATTAATGAAAATATTGCAATATTGCAATAACTTTTTCTTCTCGGAGGAGAACTGAACCTAAAGTTCTAAGTTCCACCTAAACTGTGGCTAGTTTGAGAAGGAATGAAGAACGAGGAAGAGACGCGACAAGAGGTGCATTCCTTCGGGAAACTAACTCGGATGACACTCAGACACTTTGAGATAGGATAGATCCGTCCGCGAGGAGCAGCGATCAGTTTATGGCTCAAATGCGGTGTGCGGCTTCCCGAGAAATTGGTACGCGTTTGAAAGAGTGACCATGGAAAGGAGAACGACGGCGCCAAAGAAAAGTGGCCTGGTTGTGGTTGTCCTTTCAAATTAATAAAATCGGGACGAAACGCAGGAGAAGCAGAAAACGAGGAGAAAGAAGAAGAGAAGAGGAGTCAGGAGATGTTACATGTCAGGATTTATGGCCTAGGTGCACCCAACCAACGACCTCTTAGGTCCGCTTTCCCTTTCTCTTCTTCTGGTGGCTCCGTGTTGGTTTCCATGCGAAACACAAGGCACAAGGCCCCGAAGACCTCTAAGCCGAGTAAGTACCAAAGAGGGAAGATTGAAATAGACTGCTCTTCGTTCCTCGTGTGGTTTCTAGATTTGTGTGGGAGAAAAACTGGTAGAGGAAGAGGAGAAGAGCTAATGAACATGAGCAAGGTGCACTCTTTCCCTCGTTTTTCGCACTTCTCACCGTTGCCGCTACTCGGGTTTCACATTTTTCTGTTCGCAAAAGATAAGAAAGTTAGCAAAATAGCAAAGTAACTACTTTTAACATAGAAAGGGGTTCAGACTAGCGGAATGAGAACTAATACTGATAACTGGAATCGTAAATAGTACTAGCTCTGAAATCTAGCCGTTTTCAGTGGTGGAGAAAGATTCCCAATAGGGTTTTTCTAGTTGTTTTTCTATTAGAGCTTACCTCAACATCCTCATTTTTGCGAATCGATTGAGATTGCCTCCGGTTGACTGTAATTGCTGACGTTCTCCGACCGAGAACTGATCTGAAAGTTTTCGAATTGAAACGTTTCAGCCTTGTACCTTTTGTTTTGTTTGCTATCACTTTGATAGGTGTACGTGTTTTTGTGAACATTTTTTCCAGTCGTCCAGAAATTCTGATGTAAGTATGCATCTATTTTTCATGAGTAACTACTTATTCACAACTTGCGTTCCCAGTTCCAGTTCCCCTAACTTCGAAAAAAACCAAAAGATGAAACTGACCTTGGTCCGCCTGCATACTTGGATAACGACTGAAAACTGCGCAGTTCAGGAACTGGCTGACGTAGCATTTTCAGGTGACCGGGTCAAAGTGGTTTCTCATTCAGAGCGACCAAAACGTGCGTTGACGAGGTGGCGACAACCGAATCTGAAACCGGAGGCATTGAGCATCTTTTGACAATGTGACAAGAGGAGCAGAAAAAACAACATACATGCGTACATACAAGCGGTGTAGGAGGATGAGGAGTGGGAGGAAGGGAGGAAGAATGCGGACTGACTGAAATTTGAGAATTTTCAAGGCTTCGGGAGGAATTTAGAAATCAACAAGATGTATCCGCCAGATAAGAACCCAGGCAAAAAAGAGCGGGAGGAGCAGCAGAACGAGAAGAGGGGAAACGGAAAAAGCAGCTGATTTTCAACCGGAAAACTGCAATAACACTGAATGCATAATTGATGAGTTTGTAGAGTAGGGAAGAGGAGGGATCAAGATGGAATTTTACGCCGGAACGCCTATTCCATTCGCAGGAAAAAAAGAAACTGGGGAGGGATCCAGAAAAAAAAGAAAAATCCGGATAGAATGCCGAATAAAGAGCGATAGAAACAAGTAAGTTGTGTAGAAAAATAGATGATGGAGACCAGAGCGGAAGAAATTAGACGATTTCGGTTGGTTGGTTGAATACGCGGCGAGCATGAGTATGCTAGGGGTCCCATATATGAATTGTCTTATGATATTGCCAAAGAGAAGACAAAAAATGAGAAGAAAAAGGAGAAGAAGAAAGGGATTGAGAAGGGACTTGTTGGGGAAAAAGAATGTGTAACTGGATTATGAAATATGAAATTTCAGCAAGAACAACGGATGGATACTAGTAGTAAGGCTAATCCTGGAAACGAATGGATCAGCAATTGATAGAAATGTCGAACGGATTAGGTTGAGTGCAAAGATTGTGCGATTGTGCTTTGACTCCGAATGGCACGAGGTCGGACTCGTTCCAAAACGAGCCGAACTTTCTTGCTCCAATTTGCAGATCACATTTCAATACGAATTTAGTAGAAAAAATGGCTTCTTTAAAAGTTTAAAAGGGACCATTTCAGTTTTGGCACATCGTGAACTCAAAACCTCCCCAAGGAAACCGAGAAATTGGAGGTCAGGAAGGTTCACTTCATTCTGTCATCTGGATATCTGTGGGAAAGTATCAACTGACAGGTGCGTCTGCGAGTGAACCTGAACCCGACGTGTTTGTCATGTCAACGCTGGTCAGAAAATCATGTAGGAGAGGAGAGAATCACGAGAAGATTTGACAAGATGACAGGAACTTACTTTGTTGTGGGGTACACTGTTGTTTAGTGGAAGAACAATAAAAAGATCTCAAATTACCGGATGGATTACAGCTAATATCCCTGTGAATGGGGGGAAAGGAAAAGGGGGACACTATTTACAGATTTTCCAACAAGAGTCTACTCATTGATTTTCTAATATAGCCAGAAGAGAATTGCTAGAATCAACTTTTGACAGGAGATGTGATGACTACTTCATGATATCAAGCTAACACGACACGGAAGCGGATTTTTGGTGTCCGTGCCGCCGTTTAAGATATTCCGACAAGCCGAAGGTGAATCATTTACACAACACGCCATTTTGGAAATCAACATGAACAGGAAAAGGAGCATTTTTCAAAACTCTCTTGTTTTTCTGGTCCCACCACGAAAAACCGCAAAAAAGGACAACAGAAAGAAAGAAAGAGATAAAACGAAAGGAAAGGCATCGGTTCTAGGAATGTTGCCAGTACATCCATCCAGTACATCCGGTGAAAGGTCATGTCAATTTGAATGGACAAAATGATTTGGAAGAATAGAAAGAAGGCAATCCGCGCGACGCAACGGAAGTTTTTGTGCTCTTCTGAGCACATGTTTGTGGGGGCATTGGAAGGAATGTGAAAGAGTAAAAGAGATTATTGCTCTGCTGTCAAAACGGATTATGATATGATACTTTCTATCTGTTTCGACATCACTACCTAGCATAGAACGCAAAAACAAGTCTGAAAGATCCAAAATCTTCCACAAGAACGTCAGAATAGGAGAAATCGGCGCGGTTCTTTGAGAATTCGAAAATTCGAGGAAAAAGTCGGTCAAAATCAAAAATTCCCATATTTACTGCTACAGGCACTGGCAACCGAGACCTTTTTGTCGGTGGACCCCCCGAGTCAACCAACCAAAAGGGACGGGTCATATGTAAGATATAATATGTATTTTTCCCCCGTGTTTTCACCTCTATGAATATTTTAAAAGTCCCTCTTTCTCGTTTTCCACTCTTTTTCAGTTTCTTGTGCAGCAACTGGGAAAGGGCAACATGTTTTGGTGGTTTCTTATTTGAAATATTACTGTTTTAGTATTCGGACAGGTTGACGTTATGAAGCAACTTGCAAAGACTTTTTGAGCTACAAATTTGACTGAAAACTTTGATTGATGGCAACGTGAAACTGTCCATGCAAAATCAAATTTTGAAAACAGAACACGAAGTAAAAAAGGAAAACACCAGAAGAAAAGGACGTCGGGACAGAGGAAGAAAGGGGGAATTCTCGGATTTCCGGTGCAAACTTCTTGGAGAGAATGGAAGAGAGAAAGAAGAAAAAAGTCGAGAGCTTCGGTCCCATTGAATTCAGTGAAACTTTATACCGGATGACGAGACGGATCAGAGTTTCCTTCCCGGACATCACATCTTCCACTGGAAACGAGGGGGAGCTTCCATATTCATTGCACCTCAAAGTTCATCATAGAAAATCGATTCTACAAACTTTCTTAGCATTCAATAAAGTGATAACTCATTGGACCTTCTTCCCGGGAGAGAGGTAAGAGAGGAAGAGAGAGAGCAGGAGTGTCCCGAGAGTTGGGATGGGTTAAAACATGTTGTAGACAAGGCATTCCGAACAGTTGTCAGACAGCCGCTCGTTGACCAGAGCGAATCTAGTCGTTTTTCATTTCTCGTTCGACATGTGTTTCGGTGATAATAGTCTCACTAACACTTCCTGGCTCCTCGGAAAAAGTTCTGAGTAATATTTGGATGTGAGCAGTACAGAAAATTAGAGAATAATGTAGAATCTCCACCACTGTACACAGTGACCTGCCCTTTCCAATGTTACACTCGGTTTTTTATAATGCGTTGCGTAACTGGATAACGGAGCAGTTGTTTGATTGGATAGGTCAGAATAATGTGCACGCTAACTTGATTTGACGGATCAGAATAACGCTTGCACTCATGATAACCTAGTTATCTATTTTTGACAATCACCAAATACTGAAAAGGACCAGAAACTCTGCACGACCTCTATTTCCATTGCATCCCAGCCTAACCCAGCTGACCGAAAAGTGCACCACATCAGACAGATGATTCAGATGATTCAGATGTCATACATATCTGTCAAAAACTTTCAAAAGGCACGTCACTTTGGAATTTTTTCAAAAGAATTTGTTCTCGTTCAACTGACAACTTGTCCGGGATGTATGTATGCAAAACGCTAGATCCACCAGCACCTACACATATGCAAACAGCGAGCACGACAAAGTGCTCCCTGGGGTCAGAGTGATAAGTGTTCCAAAAAAGGGGTACTGGACTAAGAGGAAGCAAAGAAAAGAGAATCAAAGTGGAAGGGAGCAGATTTTGTAGACAATGAACGCTACACAGAAAAGTCAGACAGAAATTAGAACAAAAAGATGGAGAAAAGAAACCGAATGAAATGTGCTGTTGTTTTTTCCTGTTTTTGATCATCCAGCAAATGGACACAAAATTAGGCGATAATTACAACATTGGTGGGTTGTAAAAAGAGGGCAGAAGAGAAGCAGAGCGGCGCCGAAAATGGAGCGCCAATGGAATGAATGCCGAAAAGGGAATGGCGACGGGCCGAATATCACAATTTCAGAGCGGAAAAGCAGAAACGGAGGCGCCGTCGTTGTTGATGGTATGATGGCATGAAATGAAAAGCTGAGGAAGGACGTTGACGAATTGGAGACGACGCAAAACGAGGGCGAGGGTGGTGGTGGTGGTGATGGTGGTGCGGGAAGAGAAGGCAGGAAAGGGAGGCGGAAGAAAGGGAAGAAATTGAAAAATGTAATGTGATGCTGAAAAGCTGGATGAGAACAAAGTGGAGTGGTTGGTGCGGAGAGAAGGAGGCGCCGGTTTCCGAGTGGTGTCCGTCGGCCTGCGCTTCAACCCAACCATGGGAAGGAAGGAACAACCCAACGGAACTGCAGGTGAGTAGGCAACCAAAGAAATTCTGAACACGGTTGTGGCATGGAAGTGATGAACATGTCAGTTGCAGCCAACTTTCGAAGAGTGCAGAAAACTGGGAAATTCCGTCATTGGAAAATAAGACAAAGACTAATTTGTAGTTTATGTACCTTGTAAAGCATCAAACTCAGGAATCTGAAGAATAAGAAGATCAGAATCACATTTGCATGTTGGCAAGACCAAATTTCATTCTTGCTGCTCCATTTTGTAAGAAAAAATAGAACAACAAACATGTAATTAGCAAAAAAAGTGTTCAGCAAAAAAGAAAAGAAAAGAAAAGTGAAAGCTGCTCAGTATTCTATTCCAAAAAGTTCTAACGCAGCAAGCATTCCATCACTAGTTCTAGTCCACCAAAGTTTTCCTTCGTTTCCCGTCCCCCGAAAAGTACATCATTTCCTGCAGAGAGAAAGTTTTTGGAGGAGCAAGAGGTCACGATAGAAGCGGTCAATCATTGAGTTAGCCCCGGCCTCCGCAACACCGAGCGAAGAGAGCAAAAATGAGGAGATGTAACAAAACAAAACAAAATCCAATCCAGTTGGGCCAGTTGGGCACACGATTGCATCAATTCGGAACTAATTGTGTGGGAATTTCGAGAAAGCTGGTACATAGTTTGGCAGCTTGACTTGCAACTCTTGTCTCTTGTCAATCGCATTCCCACTCGACTACCACCCACAACATAATAATTTATGCAGTTGGTCCGCTCCACTTACTTCTTCCTTCCAATCGGGTTTGTTCCATTTTGTCACTCTTTTCTACATCCCCTTTCTGTTTAGATACCGTCTTTCGTTTTTTTCGAGTCAGAGAGTCAGAATCAAGATCAAGATCAAGATCCAAGTGGAATGTGAGAATGTAAAAATGTGCAAATGTGAAAACCAGAAAAAAGTGAGAATGTGCGAATGAGGCTGCCGTCGTTGGTCGCCACCGCCGAACGAACGCTTCGCCACACCACAAAAAACAGCTCAACGACGGCGGCTCAATGGCAGTCGTCATTTTTTTGGGGGATGAAGAGAGAGTGGCGAGTAGAAGGGAAAGGAAACGGGGACGGAGAGCAATAAAAGAATAACAACTAGGCATAAACGTGAGAGAGAGAAACCTTGGGAGAAGCTTGTCGGGGGACGGACCTCTAGGATCAATTGTGGCATTTTTGAGGAATGAATGGAGCGAGGACAAGACGACGGGGCCCGGAGAGGAAACGAGGAAGTCGTGAGTTTATGAGCAGGTACGTCAAAAGAGCTCCGAGAAGCTAGGAAAACGAGAAGAAGAAGAGGGCTAAGTGCCGTCGGTGGTCATATATCCTGGCAACGAGCAGAAAGATGAGAGAGAACGATGATGATGAAGGGGAACAGAATACAGAAAGAAAAGCTCACAAGATCCTCTCGCCTGCTTTTCGCACTCATTTATCTTCTGGCAGCTGCGAAACTCAACCGAAACTGAATCCATTAACACTTTTTGAATGGATTAGCATTTTTAGCTGGTGGAACAAGCAAATTCCGAGCATTTCTCGGCTTTTTTGACCGGTTCCAACAATGTTCATCGTACATACAACCACCTCCCACCTTGGTCAAAGATTTGAAGAAAAACTGAACGCGGCTTTTGAAATATGTAATAAAAATTGGAAGGAAAATTGCAAAGAATAGGAAAACTGGAGGTGAAAGAACTCAAACGTTTCCCTTTTTCCCTATTTCCCAATCCTCTTCTTTATCCTCCGTAATCCTTTCTATAACAAGAAATAAAATGGAAAAGGTGGGAGTGAGTCTTTTGCTGTTTCGTCGAAAAGCGTTCAAAACACCATTAGTAAAAAATAATAGTCACACAGAGAAAAACCAAGAAAGAAGAAAGAAAAAAGAGAAAGAATCCTAAAATAGTGAAGCTATTTCAGTATTGGCAAAGAAGCCTTACCTGGAAGTCAAGTCTCAAGGCTGAATTTGTGCCTAATCGAGTTTTTCACACTTTTACTTCGTTTTCTCAATTTCTATATATTTGGATTCCGTAGTAATCGTAGACTACCAGGTAATCAAATCAGTGAGCTGTCATGCACTTGTTTTAGCGGACTTCGGTGAACTGGACTATGTTTCAATAGGAAATAGACTTAGATAGTGCCCAAGTTCAGTTCACAATTCATGAACCACTGTCCACATGCATTTCTTGACCTGTCAAAAACAAGAGCACCCTACTAGGTCGTAAAACATGACATTCTCCCGACGCCCTACACCACCAGTGCCCACCATCTAGGGGACGCCAGTGAAGACCATAAAATTCCGGGCCCGGAGCCAATCAACCTACTTCGTCCGCACATTGACTCGTTTCGAATTCTACTTCTCCCCTCTTCTAACCTTTGAAATAAAAAATGGGAGGAAGGGTTAGAAATGGGGTAAGGGGCACGAAGAATGGGGAGAAAATGCAGGGGAAAAGCTGCTCACGGGCTCCGGCGGAACTATATAATTCCTTCTTATGACTGTCCTGGGAATTGGCCTCGAGGCATGTGAGGGCCCCCCGAAAAGCGGCTTGCGGCGTTGAAATGTTCCAATCTGGGTTGAGAGGTATGTGGAATTGGGGAGAAGGAGAAAAGGGGCAAGATGAGACAAATAGGTACGAAAAGTAGTCAACTCTAAGGTGGGCGGGGCGAGGGAGACTATGGAACACTTGCGATTTGATTTGCACACAGAGAACAGTGAAGAAAAACTAATTAGGTTAGGGCACACACAACTAATCTCGCCGAATTGCAAGAGGCAGCGAAATGGGACGGGCGGGACACGTAAAAAATGCAGGGAAGGGAGTACTGAATGGATTGAAATCGAAATCAGTGCTTTTTTCATTCCAAATGCCTTTAGTTCCTTTCCTAGTCTTGTTCCAGGTCCTACACACATATTTTGGTACAAAAAAACAAGTTAAAAGTTCACTTACACCCTTTCAAGCAAGATAGAAGCAGATAGAATGAGATCTGGGATGTTCCTCTCAACACCACGGACCGCCATATATTAGCGAGTCATGTGTGTTTGGAGAAGCTTCTCAGAAAGAATGTTGCAGTCTGGTGGCCCTTCATGTCAGAGGCCACAGCAATAGTGGGAACATAATGCCGAAAACAAAAAATGACTTGCTAACACGTACACTTTGAGAAAGAGAGGGAGGAACAAAACAGTCGTTTTTCTGAATTTTGAACGGGGAAGAGAGTTGGAGGTGGTTTGAAAAGAGGAATCCAAGCAGCAGCAACAAGAATCATTCTTTACGAACTGGCCCAAAAAGTTCAAACTGGCGTTGTCATCAGTACAAGTTGACTTTCATTAGAAGGGACCCTAAAAGCAATTCTCGTAAAAATCGAATGCTACCATACGGGGTCCATCACCATCGTTAACGAGTTACTCCCTCTTTTCAAAGAAAACGAGCATTTTGTTGGCTTTTGAGAGCTATTCAGAAGCTCTGTGACCAGTGGTTTTTAGCAAGAGTTCGTGGCTTGAAGACTTTGTAGGGAATATGGGAAAAGAGTAACTTGCAAATAGAAAATGGAAAATAGAAAACAACGATGAGTACATGTCACTAGAGCCGACTACTCAATCACTTTGAAACAAACTCTTCCACTTGCACCCAACCAGCACCATATGCACTTTTGACACAGAAACATTCCAAGGCCCCAGTCTCGCAATGAAAACCTATCAATAAAGGGCAAAGTCCCTAGAGAGATGAGCACTGAACATGCAACACATGTACTCCCAAAGAAAGATAGATTGAGATCGAAATGATTAGATATCAAACATGGATTTTAGGGAAAAAGAGGCTAGATTGGGTGGGTTATGAGCTTTGACGCCTCTGCGGGTGATGACCACCATGAGTGCACTTCTGACTTCAAAAAATTGAGAATCTAGTGAGAATTGAAAAATGAGCAAGTGGAAAGATGGAAAATTGGATTGAGATAGGAATAGGAATAGGAATAGGGATCGGAGCATGGACTCAACTCCATAAAAACTAAACTACTCCCACCCATCAAAATTGTTTAGGAGTAATTGAAACGGGTGCGGTGTCAGTGGCACAGGGAAGAGAGGCAAAAGTCAAATGTGTGTGCTCCTCCAATTCAATTCAAATTTGTCAATTAATTATGCCTATAAAAATTTTTGGACAGGGAAAAGGCTGGAGGCAGACTTGATGAATGGATTGAAGCCTCCCGGTCTTCTTCTTCTTTTTTCCGGAAATGAGTTAGTTTCGAGGAAAAGAAAGGGGCGGCGGGGGTGGGCGGAATGATGGAAAAAAAGGAGAATAGAGGCAAAACGAACCCCTCGTTTTCGTTTTCGCCCCGTTTTTTCCAGACCCGCAAATGTACACCGGCTTGGCCCTGAGGATTATGCAAAATAGGAAAGGGGAGCTGAGCGGAAGCGGTTGAGAACCGAAACGGAAGCGGAAATCGGTGGGAAGTGGTGGGCAAGGAGTCGAAAACTTCTTGGCAACCTAGAAAAAAAACGCGACGAACGACAGGAAACGCGGTTACTCGGAACACGGTTCGTTCCGTTCACTTTTCGCAAACCCAGCCAATAACAATCGGAAGTACTGTTGAATTGACAAACATCTCCTAGAAGACAGTGGTGAGGTTCTAAAGCATCGTGATACCTAAAACTGTGCAAAAATCGTAGTGGCAAGACGTGTTTGCAGTTCATTGCCTGTACAAAATTACAGTTAAACCCAGCCACAGTTTCAGAATAACTTTCTAGTCATAAAAAGAAACAGTGAACAAGTGAAAGACAAATGGCAAGAGAGCCAAAATGTAACAAAACAGCCAAGTAAACACGGTGGGCGCAGAAACTGAGAACTCAACACTGAGAACACAAGAATCTCACGAAAAACATGATAGGGGGTCGATGATGCTCGATGAGCACTGCACACATGAGCTCACTTCTCTCTTCTGAGAACATATCGAATTTTGGGTGTCTCTGTTCTGTTGCTCCGCGCAGTTGTTTTCTATTCTAGTGTATCCTTCTCTACGTTCCACTACTGATAGACAAAAAGACAGAATAAAAAATAAATATATACTGAGATGTTCTGAGATGTTCTGAGCAGCAGCTGACAGGAAAGAGAAAGGTTGACATAAGTGAAGAGTGGCAGGGCTGAATTCATGTTTGATATCAAGGATGATCACAATATTAATCGAATATTCTAGCATATTTACCAGCTGAGTGGTTACTCTTCTACTTTTACTCGCTGCTTTGGTAACAGAACATTTTTCGAAAATTTTTTGAAAGTTTTTGGAAGTTCTGACCGAACGAAAAACTCGAAAAACCCAGTTCTCCACCAAATGTCATTTTATTTCTGTGAGTTGAATTGAAAACCAACTAGCCAATCAAATCCAACCCGAGCAAGAGTCGTCGCGACAAAATAACAGTAATTGTCCTGGTTGTGGGAGGGAATTTGTTTGTGAAGAGTGTTCTTTTTCAGAACCCACAACTGAATCTCGGTTGAACGGAGAATAGAAGTGAAGAATTGAAGTCAGTGAAAGTTGTGGTGAAGCTCAAAAAAATTGGGAAAAGGAGGCATGAGAAATAATATTTTGGGAGCATGGAGGGGAACGAATCGGAAGTTCCAAAGTCTGTGAGAGCTAGGAGATGGAAAACCACATTAGGAGTTTTGAGAAGTGAGTAGATATCAAGAATTACAATAAAATGCTCACCTTTCTATGTCTTTGTCTTCAGTTCTATTCTCCAGTTCTAATTTTCGATTTGGCGTTCGTTCCGGCTACGGTCTTCTACTTTCGTCCGTCTGAAACCATGAAACAAGTTATGAAACAGAATGTACTGGTAGTTCCAGAAAAAAGGGCAAACACGAATAAGCAAGTCAAAAGAAAGGATGAGCTTCGGCAGCAATGACAAGACCATAAAACTGGCGATAAAACGGTGACAAGAGCATTGGAAAGTCCTATTGGAAGTCGAGCTGGAGACAGACAAAAAGAAGAAGAAAGAGAGGAAGAGGAGAAAGAAAAAAGAAAGGAGCGGTAAGTGAGAAACTAACTTATTCGATTATATACATGAGGGATAGACCAAAGAGAATTGAGGAATGCTGGAAGACATTTGACAGGACATCGGAGCATCTGATGTGATTTCACAAATTGCTGGGATGGAATGACAATGGGATGAGGGAAAGGAAGAGAGAAACATTCTTTGTCAGGGGTTGATCGACCTTGTGTTAACATTGACATCTAACAAATCACGTGATTAATTGATATCAATTGATATATCCAGGCTTCCTGGTGGGGGGAGAGAAAAAAAGAGGAAAAGAGAGAAGGGTGGTAGGTGGAATAACACAAATGAGTTGTGGGTTCCTCTTGTAAGGTCCAGATGAGTGTGTCGTTATAGATTTTCTAATATTTTCATTTCATTGTCCCTCCAATCTACACGTTGTGCCTTTATAGACTTTCAAGCGAATAACTGTCATCTGGTTCTCTAATCCAACAGCAGATCGTGTCTTCACAGTTTCATAATCATCAAATACAACGAACTTTTCAAAAACTGCAACTTAAACTTGCTGAAGAAATGGAAATGTATCAAAAATGGGCAAGCGGAAATGCAAAATGCCGCCGTCATCGGTGTGGAGACAAAGAAAATCGTCGTAGGGGTTTTTAGGGAAAATACAATTACGTGTGTGTTGGCGAATATTTGAGTAAAAAGGAGACACACACGGGGCGGCAAGTTCAGTTTCCCTCCAGTTTGCCTCCCGACAAACAACGAGTGTTTTCTGGAGGTATTTTGGAAGGAAACATGAACAAAAAGGTCCTGGGCATCGAAGAGTTGAAAGTATGTGAGAAAGATGTGATTCTCTGATTCTCACTGTTGTCCAAAGACAATGAACGATGAGTAGGAATTAGTGCAGTGGGAGGAAACGAGTAGAAGAAGAGCAAATGACACTTGTGAGATCTAGAAGTTGGGATACAGTAAGCCGTATTGTTTTCAGTGTTCCACTTCACCAAATTGACATTGAGAGTGGCAATGTATGGGTAACTTTCCTTCCCGGAGCTCACTCACACTCTCTCCCACTCCCAACAAGAAGTTATCAAAAATAAATAAACACGTCCGGCGCTCGGCGAATATATCCAAAATATTCACGCACATGTTAGTCAAGCTTCAGTGTCCATAAGGCTCCACCAAAAAAGAGACATATAAAGAAGAAGGGGAGGGAGAGAAAAGTGTGAGGAGCGATTGAAATGCATTTCAGATGAGTGGAGACACACACCATGCGACGACCGAGTGTTTTGGAACGGCGCTGGAATAGTGATCCATCATGTGCGGGGAGCTGCTCTGCTCTCAGGCTTGAAATCACGTCATAACTACTGGAAGGTAGTGTACACACACTTATTGCACCTTTGTAGGGAATTCCGAGCGAGTAATTTCACGACTCAATGCGCTCATTGGAGTAGACAACGCATAAATACTCGTGGATGATGATGAGGCAAGCACAAAGAAGCGTGGAGGTTTGATCGGAACTCACGCGGTCCTGTCTAGGTTTGGAAACAAAACACTTTGTTGCCAAGGATTTCGGAAAGCGTGCGTCAGGTCATTTTGTTTCAAATTCATGTTTCAAAGCAGTAGTAATGTTTCGGAATACAGGACAGTTTACAGTTTTCGTTGCAACAATGAGAAGAATGAAAGAGAATCCCGATCCAGTCACAAAATCGTCCAGAGAACTGTGCCAGACAATGGATCGCAAACAGATAATCGGCTGCTGGGCAGGCTGCCCCTGATGATGAAGGTGGCACTTGACGCCGCGCACCGTCCGACAACACAAACTCCGGTGTAAATTGATAAATGGAGTATTTGGGCCAACAAGCAAAGCCAGCAAGGGGCGAAAGGGCGAGAAAACGCATTTTTGTTTCACTGGCTTGCTTGCTCTCGGTGAAGAAGGATTGTTGAAGGATGGCATCGATGGATTATTCATTTCGTTTCGAAGCCAAAGAGGAGTGTGTCATTTCATTCAACGACTCTTGTCGCCAATTCAAACAGCAATCTGGTGACTGGAATTGGCGTTTTTAGGGTTTCACAGAGGTCAAAATCCTCTGTGAAACCTCTGTGTGGCGGGGTTGCACTGGGAATAACACTCCAAAACAAAAAAGTTAGGGGTCGAAATAAGAGAGAAGAGTAGGAAACATGGTCTGTTACTTGAACTGTTTCCGGTTTTCTAATCTTGTCACAATGACTCCAAATATTCGCGTTTCTTTTTTCTATCACCTTTGTTCGACCAGGGATATCTGACTAGGCCGCGAACGCTGGAAGATCAAGTGGCCCTTCGCGCAAAAAGTAACAATCTTTGTTGACAACTTACAGCTCTTCAATTTATTTCGAAAAAGATAAGATAAGTTCAAAGATAAGTTCAGGGTTTGAGGTTTATCTGTGTGGGGGCTTGACAAAGTTTTGCAAGACAATGGGAAGCAAAGAAGCTACAATAGTGCGTGGGGTGGATGGATGTTTGCGAGCAGGGGGATGTCATAAGGTACAACTAGTATCTCTTGTCGATGCTGAACTCGTCGCGGATGATCTTCGGCATCTGGCCAATCTCGCTTCTCCAGTACTGGACGTACTCTCCCTCCCAGGTTTCTTTGGAAAGCACGGACTGCACCTAATTTGAACGTGATTAATCATATTAGGGGGAGGGGGGAACTTACACGGTACTTGCAATGGATCGTGATCACGTTGTCGGTGTGCTCGACCTTGAACTCCGAGTTCTGGAAAGCCACCTTGTTCTATTACAATGTGGAAGACTCGAGAGAGTCGAGAGTGATACCTGGGTAGTTCCTGGTCCGAGTCCAGCATGGTAAGCCTTGATGGCGTCGATGATCGAGTGGACTCCGAAGAACGTCTCCTTTCCCTTCTCGATCAGAACAGCGTCTTCGTCGTAGAAGTTCAAGAGCTAAAAACAAGCAGTTCACAACTGCAACAACCTGAAATGTAGCTTACCCCGTCGTAGTCATCAGCGAACACAGTCTCCGAGTACTTCTTGAAAATCTTGGCAGCATAGGCGTCGATGTCACAGTTAGCAGTGCGAACCTCCATCATTGCAGTTGAGAATGAGAATGTGAATGAAGATTGATCAAGTAGTTGAGAAGTGGTTGAGAATTCGCGTTTTCAAGGCTGTTATAACCTGAAAAGATATTGTTTATCACTAAAAACGGTCAGCGGTGGGAGGAGATTTGTGAATAAGAAGATAGAACACGGGTAGCCTTCAAACTCTATTCGCAGAAACGACGGCAGCAAAATATTGTTTTGAGTCGTAAACAACATGACGGACAGTTCCATTGGTCTGCTTGCAAAGTCAGAAAATCCCTCGATGTATCACAAAACATCATCAAACGGAACCGCCAGCAATACTGTACTGTTTGAACACCCAGTTAGTCATGACTGGTAGCCTAATGTTGTGGTGATGGATTGCAAAATGTCATGGGAGTGATAGGTGTAACAGTAATGCACTTTGTGTATTGGAACCGAAACGGAATGTTCGAAAATTGAAGTGATGAGAATACAAGATGGGATCTGACAAGGAGGGTTCGACGAAACTACACACTCAAAAGACCAAGAAATCGGCTGATGCAATCTTGAAGGGAATGCGATACAAACGAACGGTGCTCTAGAGCGAAAAGACGTCAAATTTGCGATATGTCAGTGAAAATGAGATTGCGAACAGACTAATTACAAATTGCATACTGTTTATAGAGCCGCAAAGTGTACACGTTCAAGTCTCCAAGATCCTCTCCCGCACATTTTCGAACGCAACAAAAACCAATTCTTCCTTCCCAAGCTGACTCAATTTTGGTCTATTGTACACCGTCGAATAGCTTTTTCCATTACACATCGGTGCTAGCCGCGCTGTACATTTCAGCCTGACCGTCGCCGTGACTCACATCAACTCCGCCTCCAGACCGGAGCCCCTAGCGCCTGACAGTTTCATTCTATCCACAAAGCGTCGCTTCTATTCTCTATACTACTCCCGGCTCCCGGCGCGAGTCGGAAGTTTCGCGGCTAGAATGCAAGCGAATCTGCATACTGGCCCCCAAACTTTCGCTTCGGGTCAGGGAGTCATTCGAAAAGGCGAGGTGAGTTTCGGGTTAAATCCCGACTGAATTTCACCCGGAGCGTTTACAACTAACTGTTTGTAATGCCCGGTATGAATTTCGCTCGGTAGGAAATCCATTGTTTTCTTGATTTGCGCAGCTAAAAACCTGAATGACGCGAGACGGAGCGAAAGGAAAGAGAAGAGTGAAAAGAGGACCGAAAACTGATCGCGGAGAACGAAAAATTGTCGAAAATGGCAAAAAAAAAGAAGAAACGCCAAGAATGGCGAACAGAACGAGTGCCCCAACACACGAATGGGCACCTCTCCGCACACCACCGCTCACCGTCGCGGAGGGCGACTGTGCGGTTGTGCGTCGTTCTCTGCGCCGCGCGTCCTTTGTTTTTATGTTTTGGTGTGTATATGGTTTGGTGTAGGTCAGATAGGCAGATATGGGTGTGCAATAACACGCAAAGATAGCGGGAAGGGCGGAGAACATTCTGGAAACGTCTCGATTATTGTAGAAGGGAAACGAATAGAACAAATGGGAAAAGAGGCGTGCGTGACACAGTGTTGCGTTACGAATTGCCAAACACTGTGCCAGATTTGTTTTCTCCACTTGTTTTCTTCTTTTATTGACACTATTCCAAGAGACGAATACTTAAAGAAGACTGGAGGAACATAAGAAGACTGTATCTGCCTTCTGCAATCCTTTGTTTGATAACAGTGTAGTGGTATTCCGAGTGGGCGGTGGATTCCTTTTGGGGTCAAAGATTTGAATATGGATAATGCTGATGTGTGATGCGAAAACACTACCGAAACGGGTTGAACGCACGTTCTGATCTATGTCATACCGATTAGTTGATATGTATTCGTTGATATTTTGATTTTATACAAACAAAGGGAAGGGAAATCCTGATCCCCTGTTCTAACTAAAAGCATGTGTCCTCCGTGCATCCTTCCCAAACACTTTTCAGGTGTACTACAAATCTTCGCTTCGAAAGTTTGAAGTTTACAAGTGTCAGGTTCCCAAATGACGTGTTTTGCAGTGACATTTACGTTTCTCATAACACCTGAAATAGAAGAAAGGTCAAAACAGATCATCCGATTGGTTATCATAATTGTTGCGACTATTCAAAACGTCTCAATTCAAAAACACAACGTGTCTCTGCAGAAAACATGTGCGAAAAGTTACACTTTCCGTCGCGTCTAATGACGGAATCGTGCCGCAACCACCTTGTGTAACCCGGGACAAGGGACCCTCTTCTTCTTCCCCTTTCTTCGTTCACAGAGCATATTACACTCGTCAAGAAAAGAGAAAGGATCCCGCCATCATCAGTTGAACAAAACTTTCCCATTTCTCTCTCTCTCCTCTATTATCATCGATTATGCTGAAGGCAACGACGACACAAGGGCTGACTCCGGATGGAGAGAAGAAGAAAGCTCGTGTTTATACTGATGGATGGTAGGAATGATATGAGATTGTGAGATTGTTTTCTGAAAAGAAACACTTTCAGCTTTGACTTTGTACATTTTTCGAATGCCAGACTTCTCTGGCCTGCAAAACAATACGGGAAGAAACTGATTGTGGGGATTCACACTGATGACGAGGTTGTTTCAAAATGCCACGTGTCCATAAGCTGCCTTTTGTAGCTTGACAACAACGGAATCCTCCCAATCTTCACTGATGAAGAACGGTATCGGTTGATTTCTGCAATCCGATGGGTCGACGAAGCATTTGACGACGCTCCCTTCCACCCAGAATCTTGCACATTGAACCAGTTGGATTGCGATATCATTGCGATTCCAGGTGAGTTGGGGAAGTTGTCCAGATGTTGAGACATCTGGTGTCCGTGTCAATTGGTTTCTTCTAGACATCAGCCACCCGACAACTGTTGAGACCTCAAGGTACGACGAGATTCGAGGCAGCGAACGGGCCAAACAATATGTGATATCGGAACATGTCAATGACCAGGTAAACATGCATCGGGAAACAATAGTGTTTTTGATTTGCGATATCACGGAGACTAGATAACAATGAGATAGGAAACCAATTTGAACACATCATTCAAAATATCAGATGCAATTTATCGTAACACACTAGAAAACTGTTATACTTGTGCAGAATTGCAAAAAAAGTACGTTTTTTCCACAGGAAATCGCTGGACGACTAATGCTGGTTACTAAAACCCATCACATCGACACCGAATCGATCTTAGACTTCAAAAGTTCAATCCTCCCGTTCACTTTGGACCCCTCCACCCATGAACCAGTCATTTCTGTGTCCCTTTTCCGACAAAACTTCACATGCTCGCCCGTAGTCATTGGAAAAAAGCCGAAAGAGGACGCCAAGGTAAGACGACTAGACGATTTATTGTTCGTATCGTAAAAATTTATCGAGCTCTTCTTCTTCTTTTCTGTTTCAAGGATTTCGTACAAACACTTGAGTGCCTCTTAAAGTTTTTAGTTTTCAGTTTGAAAGTGTCGGTCAAATTTTGATCGAAACTTACACCAGAGACATATCCCTGAATGGCATCTGCTATGCGTGTAGTGAATGTGACATTAGACAATTCCAGAAAACCTAGAAAACAGGTGGAACTTGGAATTGAGTGATGACTTATCTTCGGTCGTCTAATGACGTGATCCATTACAGTATGACAATTGTTATTCAGGAGTCTGGAATTCATAATTACGCATTAACAGATTCAAGTGTCAAAGCAGGCAGCTGAATACGAAAAAAGCTATTTCAGGTTGTGTATGTCAGCGGAGCATTTGATCTCTTCCACGCGGGTCACTTGGCGTTTCTGGAAGCAGCAAAGGAGTTGGGAGACTATTTGATTGTTGGAATTGTTGGAGATGACGTGGGCTAAAATGGTTGAAGGGTTATGAATGAATGTGCATGTTCAGGATGTGAATGAGGAGAGAGGAACGATTTTCCCAGTTATGAACTTGTTGGAAAGGACTCTGAATATCGCGTCGTTGAAGATTGTTGATGAGGTGATGGTTGGCGCGCCTGCCATAACCAACTCAAAATTTATCAATCTAGTAAAACCATCTGTAAGTTCACTGTTTCCCGTTGTTCTTGCGCTTTTTCTTCCAGAAGATCGAAAATCACTCACTGACACCTTCTTTTGTCATTTCTAACAATCAGTTTCAGTTCCTTATGACCTCCTTGCACCTCTTTTTTATTGCAACATGACGTCAAATTGTACCTAGCTCTTCATTTCCTCTATCCTATTTTCAGGTCATCGCCGTATATCCAGAAACCCACCCCCGCCGTTTCCTCGACTGCGCACACCTCGGAATCATCAAAGAGGTCACACCGGACTATGACGCGACCACAGAAGAGATCCTGGAGAGAATCACATCACGGAGGTTTGTTATTATGATTGTATGAACATCACAAATGATCAAATGAAAGAGAACAAGGAAAAACAGTGATTATTCAGAATCGCTTCCCCGGAAAGCGACGAGATAGCCATGTACAGCGGAGTTCCACCCAACAACAACCAGCACTGAATCTTGAATAATGTGAATAAGTTCCCCGATCCATTTGCATAAATCAAACATTACTGAAAGTCGGCATCGTCATCAATACTAACCTTTAGAAACTCTTTTCATGAAAGTTGTTCCTTCTTTACATAAATTAGAACCAGGACAGGCCAAGATAAAACTTTTTTGCTCTCTACGTACATCTTTCAGAACCTAGACGTCACAACTAGACACCCATTTGAATATTTGTGAGTGGTGAAGGTTTCAGACGTAGCCAAACCAAGTTCATGATCATTTTTCATCAGTAATGATGTGTGTTTTTTGGACGCGGTGGGAGGGCATGAAAAGGAAAGCAATTGAGGGCAAGGAGCAAGCGTTGAATTTCAATTGCGAGAGAGCACTCCGCCATTTGAAACTAAATATCAACGAGGGGGATCCGGGAGGGCAAATGGAAGTGAAATGCGTCATGATCTTAGACAGTTGTACTAGTACTAGTACTCATTCATATTCTAGACCTCCCAAAACAGATGTTTCAATTTCATCCTTGCTAGTTGACACCAATGGTTGAAAATTGCAACTATAAGTTTGCTATAAAAATCACAAATCAGAATGATTTCTTCTTCTCCGTGGGTGCAAATTCCCGTTTCAGTTCCGAGAAGTTATTGCAACAAGCAAGTTTGGTGACGAAAACTCATTCATTCTCAGAAAAGAAAGAAATGTGCAAGATCTTGTTCACTTTTTCCAGTAAAATAGAGTTTTCAAGAAGAATTCCTAAACACTGTCGTTTCTCAACACTCAAAACATTGAGCCGTTCTTGTTTCTTATGAATTTTTCAGCAGGTCCTTTTTCAGAGGACCTCTACAAACCCTACTTTACTTTTTTCTTCTTTTGGAACATATGACGAAGGAGTGTACATACTTCTAATTATTCGTTAATTGAATTCGACGTTTCTTATCCTTCCTATCCTTCCTATATCCCTTTCAGTTTCTAGTAATGGAGTTTGACTCTTTCTCTTTTTTCTGGTCACTTGGTATTTGGTATGTCACAATACACACGTTTTCAGTAGACAGGTTCATGTTAGAATGTGGTGCACCTGAATTAGATTCTACCAAGTACCACCTCCACTCCCGAAATAGAAAATCCCGAAAAAGTCGTCGAGCATTTGACACCCCCACATCGTCAATCCCCTTTATTCCAGAAGAAAATGAGAAGAAATTGAAGCAGGTGAAACGGATCTGTTATCAAGTTCTGACGATAACGGCTAGTGTGTCAGCGTCAGTTATTTGCGCCGGGACCCTGATTCCACCTGTTCCAAAACCCTTGATAAAGCCCCTCCGGTACCTCTCCAGTCACATTTTCCCATTTTCTTCTTGATTTTTTCTCTCCAGCTTTCTCTCCCACAAAGCCAAAAATGGGTGGAGCCTAGCCACCGGCGGGCGTAACTTCTCCTCCAGAGTAATCCGTATCCCAGAAACATGAATAATGAGCTCCGCCCTCTACGGCATGTCTATGAATACCAAAGCCTAGAGGTGTTTTTTCCAGTTTGCTCTACCTGTTTTCAACTCTTCCTTACTTTTCTTCCCCCCCCCCCTTTTTTGCCCTTTTTTCTCCGGACTATTCTCCTCATTTCAGGTAACGCATACAACAATGTTCGGACTCAAAACCGCTCTCTGCTTCGCTCTCATGATCGTCTGCCTCGTCGAAGCTGGAAAGAGGAACGCGCAGTGCGATCAAGTTTGTCAGCGCAAGATGACAATCGAATGCTGCGAATGCATCGGTTGCCACCAGGGAATGCGGTTTGGTAAACGATCGCAGCCGTTCAGTACTCCGGAAATCGAAGACGCTATTAGTAAGTTTCTCGTTCATCAAACTTGTTTCCGGAACTGATTGTTTTTTCCAGTCGCCCAACAACGCGCCAACGAAATGACCGGAATCGAAGAAGCCATCGCCGAGATTGAGATGGAACTGGCCGCGCGGGCTCCTCGTCGACTGGCCAAATTTCATTAAATGAATCGTCTGTATTATTTACACCCCCGAATATTGTGATTGATTTTTACTGGCTTAGACAGGCTTCTTTTCAAATAAAAATTTGAATATGTTAGCGCAAAGTTTGATTATTTGGTATTCAGGGGAACGACCGGAAAATAAACTTAATGGTAATATTAAAATAATTATAAATAGTTTTTCGGGTACGATCTTCTGATCCTGTTGTGAGTTCGGTAGAAAGGATCATGGAGATCTCAAGATCGGTAGGTGCTCGTTGGATGTGTCGGCCTGAAAAAGAGAATAAATTCTATGACGAATATCCTATAATTAACCCATCTTTCACCCTTGCAAGGCACATTGTAATCCGCTTTACCTTTTACTAGCTCTTCCTCATTGCCCCGTTTCTCTTTCATTCTACCCTAATCATGTAATTGCCTTCTTTGCACGTAAGAATTACGTTACCCACTATTCAGACTGCTTGTCTTTGAAATATCACCTATTGCTATGGTTATGAAAAATCAGCTGTCTGTGTTTTCACGTATTCTAATATTCTACTAGCTTGACATATCTTACAATCGATAGCATTAACCTAGAAAACAGCTGAAATCTAGAAAAATCTGAATCTGAAAACTCCCAATTTCTGGCATAACACACACCACTAACAAAAAGCCGTTATTCCCACATGATACGGGGGTGTTTGAAAGCAATATTCCTCCATTCTTGCATTCTCCGAGAAAAAGAGAATGAAACTACGATTGTTTCCCCCCACTTGTGTCAGAAACTCTGAGAAAATGATGTAATGGGATGATGGACTCACTGTGAACACAGCATTGTAGCAGAAATCAACAACATTCCGTGGGACTCCTACATCCTTGAAGTTTTGAGTGACAGGGACCATGTATGGAAGATCCGGGTACTGAATCATAAGCCGTGGGGCTGATGCTGTTCCATTCAGAAGATTGGGGACAGGAGGCCCATACTTGTCCTCTAGTTTCTTGGCCATTTTCTGTGGGCAGCAGTGAAAGTCTGTTTCAGGGAACGTCTTTTTCATGGTTGATCTCCCTAGTTTCTTGAACTTTTTCCACCTGAAGAACTTTGATCTCGGCATCACGAGAGTCTTCGTTTTCGGCTTTGCAGACGTCTGTGTTCTGATGTCCGTTATGGGCGGATTTATGTCAAAATCTGGAAGAGCTGCACCATCTGGGTTACGTAGATAGGACAGTGGGACGCCGTTGCTTTTTGGAAGGCCCTTGAGGGTTCCTGCACTGACATTGATTCCATTCATGTGACCAAGTGCAAGTTCCTGGAAAAGTTAGAGTCCAAGAGTTATTATATTAGGACAGTAATCTATATAAGTTGTTGTCTCGTGATTTTACACGTATCTTATTATGATTGACAACTACTCTAATGTCCCAGTGGAGTAGTATACAAATGTACATATTGTTTATCCGAACCCCTACAACAGGAAGTTATGACACGTTTGAGACGTTTGTATACATGCATTGTGTCATATTTATTCGTATTTATCTAATAAGAAAGTGAAAGGTCAAAAAGCTTTAATCTATTTTGTGTTCTAAATCTATTAGACCCCACTTACGAGAACTTCCGTGACATAACCGGCGACATGATTAGGCACGAAAAAGGCAACAACTTGTTCCGGATTCGGACCAGGGGACTGAGGGCTGGAGTTGTTGTTGTTATTGTTAGGTTCCATCGTGGGGGTGCTAAAATTTTGAACTGGAAACTGAGAACTGAAACATCTCAAAAGTGAGAAAGAACAAGATCAGTGTCATCGGCTACGAGATGAAGGTAACAGGCGGAGAAATAATGATGGGTAGTAGGGCAGTGAGCAGTCTGTCGCAAAAAAATGAGCAAAGCATGAAACGGAATGGAATTGAGAGTACAACGTGGTCCCATTTCTAATGGGATCACTTTTTAAAAGCCAATTGAAAACAGAGTTTTTAAAAATGTAGCTGACAACTATCAGAATACGGTGGTTCAGACATGGCAACACAACTGAATCAGTGGCGGATGAAGCGAGGAAGCCAACACGGCAAATGGTAATTTGGAAAATAAATGCGGATGGGTAGCGATAGCAACGAACGCAGAGAGCTGCACAAATTGATAGTTATTCATAACAGACCAAGATTACCTGTCACGACGAGGCATTTGTTTTCGCGACGAGACCAGTTAATTAACGGAGATGAACAGATGCCGGCTACGGAAGCAGAAATGATGAAAGGTGACTGGAGAGGTATTATAAGAGGCTTACAAATCATTCGTGTCTATGAGCAACCATGAGAACAGAGAGCAAACGAGTACTCTGACGTTGTTGCGAACACGAAATGTAGGAGAAATTGGCAACGATTGTGGTACAAATCTTGAGTCAGAAAGGAAATTGGGAGCGTTTTGAATTCTTCTGACTGACAAGGTACAATTTTAGTCTTGTGATATGGAAGGGGTACTGTAGCAAAGCGATTCTGAACAGAGAGACGAATCAAAGTGTTCAAAAGGCAATTTTTGTTATGGTAAATAATGTGAATCAAACCACGTTTTGAACAGGGATATACAAAGTGCTGAAAAGCGCTCAAATTCAAAAGCGACTTATAATCAAGATTTTGAAACATTTTGCTGACATTTCCAGCGAGTTTGAACTTTGAACAAAGCTGTCATTGCAGTACTTTCAGCGTACTTTCAAAAGTGCAGGAAACTGAAAAATCAGTCGCTGACAGCATGAATTTCAGATGGAAAATGTGCGAATCAATGCGCAACAAAATCTCTTTGTCGGTGACAAATAAAAAATAAATAAAATTTCTTCCAATTTTCTCCCAATTTTTTGATCAACCACATTTTGTAATAGAATAATGGGCAATTGCAGAAATGTGTTGCATTCTCTAGAACAGCTACTGTGGAATTGCTCAAATATACATAAATGCCAAGAAACACACGCAGGATTATGATTATCCTTATGCTGGTGGCATGCCCCTCACAATTGGTTCATTATCAACAATATCCCCAATCCACAAAGCACAAAAAAAAAATACATGTGATAAGGGCTCTGAAAGCATGGGAACTGGAAAATGAGCCGGATGGAATAGAAGAATGGAAGCAGAATGTATCGGGGAGGTGGGATTATACTCACACTCCAAATTGGCGTTCTTCCGACCGGATATTATTTTTCAAAAACGTCCAGTCATTCTCTTTCTGATTCTTCTGATTTTAGGGTAGTAAAGCCACTTCAAATTTTGAGGAGACGGTAAACAAGATGGTCAGAAGAATCCGATGACGAAAATATTTTTGTAAAATAAATTTGAAGTCAAAAACTGATTTGCGAAATTGCGAAATCAAAAACAACGCTTTGTGAGGAACCTCATGACATGGACCTGATAAAATGGAAACGCATGCAAAAATGCAGAAAGATTGGTAGATTGGCCAGAAATAGGGAGTCCATGACTTATGTGCTGGTGTGCTAATTCGGATTATCCGGGGAATTTTGTGAAAACCAGTGGACGAAGAAGCCAAATTAGTTGAAAGGTGTCCCTTCTTGTCCCCGATGCAAATGACTTTATTTTGTTTTGTTTAGAGGTGTGCAGGAATACATTTTGGAAAAATAGATTAACTATGTAATTATATCGATAATTATAAAAACAGTTCTTGTTTTTATGAAACAATTTGAGCTTCTTGAGTTTCCGGATAAGTCGGTGGTGGTGGAGTAGGGGTGGCCTCAGATCCGAATGCACTGTTGGTGTAGGACTCGAAGTTGAAGGAGAATGAGTTCTCGCGGTCCTTGAGAAAGTTGTGGAACGAGTAGATCACCTAAAACACAATGTTTCTTACACATCGAAACATGGTAGGGTACATCGACAAAGTAAGCTTGAATGAGCCCACCAATGCAGAGGAAGAGAACGAAAAGTACTGTGAAAACTGCCAAATCTAAAAAAAATTTGGTATAGGCTTTCCGTTTTACTATTGCAATCCCCACCTGCATCCAATTTCTCTGTGGCACTAGTTGTATCCACATTGCCCACATTTCTAGCCAAATCCACTACCATTGTAGCCCCGACTGCAATAGATATCAAGAACGCAAACAGGATAATGATTGAAATGGCGATAGATATGACTTGGAAGAACATGTAAGGGTAGAGGTACAGACGCTTCTCTTTCCAGACTCCATAGAGCAGGCTTCCAAAAATAACAATGGAGAATGCAGCGCTAAACATATTGAATGAATCACGCAGAAACTCGATTTGTTACCTCATACACGTGTATACAATAACAGTAGAACTTCTAGTGAAACTGAAGATGATGTTGATTGCAGTAAGCACATTTACTAGAATTGCCACTATACGGGCTCCTTTCTGAACGAAATAAACCTCTTGAACCAAATAGAATTCTAAGGGACTCACCCGTATATGAAGTTGTCCGCAGAGACATTTATATTTCTGATCATTCTGATCGAATGGTACTCGATTCGCGGTAGCGGCCATATGAAAGTCGGGATGAAAGTCATCGAAATACTCGGCGCTGAGTCCTCGCATCGGGCTGGCACAAACAAAAGGGCCGATGCTCTGTATTTGATCAACTGCGTTTGCATATTCGGCGTGTCACCAGTACCAGCACAGAAAAAAAGACCCGACGATTCACACAGTATATGGAGACGGCCGGGATTTTTCGATTCATAAAAACGAATGATCGATTCGTTATTTTTGCCTTTTTCCGGGAAAAAAAGAGAGAAAGATACACAACATGTTAGAAGTGAAAAGGCAGAGTTATCGAGGATTTCAATATTTCGCAATAAATCCGATTAAGTTCCATTTAATTGGAAAGTTTGCAACGAAGTGATCACACCGGGGACACATTAGATACTTGATTACACTTCTTTGCAAATGCGAAAGTGATGTTTGCTTCCCGTCAATCGCAAGTCGCTTGGTATTTTATCAGTGTACACCTGGAGATTCTTCATCTCCGTTGTGGTCTAGTGGTTAGGATTTATGGCTCTCACCCATAAGGCCGGGGTTCGATTCCCCGCAACGGAAGAACTTTTTTTATTTTTCTTCCTCATCAAAACAAACAATTTGAAATGGAACACAGTTATTACCACATCTCAAGAAACCCCCATGCACACCCTCAGTCGTCTAATTTCTTGCTCTGGGCTGAATGTCTGTCTCTCCAGAATTCTTCAGGCGGTGTCGCTGACGCACACGAGAATTGTTTGCCGACTAGGCGAAACGCACAAATTGCGGAATAGCCCTCTGGAAAAGATCTTTCTAGTCTTCAACGCCCCCCACGCACCAATGTATTGTCTTTCATTTTCGCCGGCAGCAACGTCCCCAAGAAGATTGGAAGAAAACGAGTGGAGGGAAAAGGAAGCGGAGAGCCACAGTGTATTTTCTTTGCTTCGTCTTCGTGTCCTGAGCCGTTTGCAACAATATCCGATTTTTCTTGGACGGACATACATGTTCCGAGCGGGAAGAGAATGGGAGAAGAAGATGATGCATTTGGTTCCTTTTTCCACGGTCATTGACACGAGGATGTTTAGGCAAAACATATTTTCACAGATTTTCCAGCGTGCGGTGCATGACGAAGCGAAACGAATGTTCGGAAGTTTTATCTTTGGCTTTTTAGTCGTAAACTCTCCATAATTTTCCCATTTCCATTTCCCGTCAAAAAGTTTCAATTGCTCTCACTTTCCCACAAATTTCCTAACGAAATAAATAATCCCTCTAATTTCCTCCTTCTCTCTCACGTCCTTTTCGCTTCCTTTTCAAGTGAAAAATGTCGTGAGATGGGATGGAATGGAAAGGGAGCACCATCTCTGTCGACCGGATAACTGATTCGTCAGTCTTCTCCTCTCCTGACCATGAAAAATTGCCCCTAATTTGTCAGAGCAGTTCAGTTCATCTTGCTGGCCGATTCGCTCCGTCTCACACACATTGACTCCCCATATCTCCATATTTTGTGTGTTTCTGGGTGTGTTTTTTTTGAAAAGAAGGAAAAAACGAAAATGCCAAAATGCCAAAAGTTTCGCTTCTTCTGTTCCCACTTCAGACATAAAAGAACGAACAAGCTCGGCTCAAAATCAAATTGTGTTCAGATTATGAATAATTCATCTCAATTCTCGGAGAATATTCGTTTTCGTTTCCGTTTTTCCTCTTGACAATTTGTGACTGATTCATAATTTACTAGTCTTGGACCCACCCCTCCTAAGTCCTTCCTGGCATAATCCCACTACTCCAAACATTGGCACTCTCCTAGATGACCGCATCAAATGACGAACCGACCCATTGTCCCTGGAAAAAGAGATGCAGAAACTTGATGGAGCGTGCAAAACTTGTAGTGGCAGTGGTGGCTGCAGAAGGATCATAACCGGTTGGTCACCAGAATACTTGAGCACTTATCTAGTCTTTTTCATTATTTCGGCTTCCTTCCACTCTTTCCCCTTCCCCCACACGTTCGTCACACTTGTAAGATTTTCAGATTATCAGAGGATAACGTAGTTATCCTTAAATCTGAAGGAAGTCCGAAAACCAAGTTTCTCTTATTCACTCTCCTTCATTTTTCATCGAGCAGCACTCGTTTTGAACTAGAAAAAATGATAAATGTTCAAGTTTTGGCGTTTTGAGTGAAGAGTTGGGAACGAGAACCTTCCGACTTTCTGAGAACAGACTCCCTCCCACATAAACAAAATTATTCCACTTGCACTTATTGTGCTTTGACCATGTTGTGTTGTGACCGGATGAACTGAAACTTTCTGGAACCCTTTTCATTTGGAAATGAGATTAATTTTGTGTTTTTGTCAGAGTTCGTTGTTTCGAAATTTGTATCGGAAAGTTTCTAGAACATCGAAAATTGTTTACTGTTTCTCGCTTTAAACAATTTTTCACATTCCTATGAGAATGCAACATAACAGAAATCCACTACAAGTTCGTTTTCAATTAGATTTCTTGGCCCGAGAATGAATGTGTCCTACAAACCACTCCCATAAACGAAAATGAGCCCGAATGAGCTTTCTACCCCGGCTTTCTCGTTTCTTAAACTATATAAACTCTGTCGGCCGCCCGTTTTCGGGGACAAAGACTGCTCTCTTTTCTTTTCTTCCCCTTCTCCATTTTTCCGTTAGTTAGGTGCGATAATTGCATTCCTCCCTCTACTTTTTTCTCCCTTCCTCCACTCATTATAAATACATAGGTTCATCCGTGCCTAACTTTTTTCTCCCTTTCCTTTCCTTCCCATCGAGAACTCTTTGCCTATCCATCCATGAGTCAATGGGCAAATTTCACGTCTTGACATCATGATTGCCCTTTTCCTGGGAAGATTTTCACCGCATTCCGCTCGATTTCTCGTTCTAATCTGTCTGTACGAACAGAGAACTTTCACAGAGACCATGAGGAAGCCTTTCGTGCCATTCATCTCAGTTTCGAGCAAATTTCCAGTTCCTTTTCTCTTTGGGGGAGTTCAAAAATCCGAAACCACTGTTAGTACAAACAGAATTCGTATTTTGTATTAGTTCCTTGACGTCAATGATAGCAACTGGAGCTATTCAAAAAGTTTGACCCTTCCAGCCAATTCACGACTAAAAGTCAAAGGTGTCGGAGCATTGTTTTCAGCTTGACTTTCCGTGTTGTGCCGTGCCACTCCTTCCTGCCTCTTTTCACCTGCAATTGTGTGCCGTGCCCCCTTCCAAACTAATCTGTGTCTGTTCTGTTCTCCGGCACAAAACTGATAAGACTGTGTTGTATTTGCGTGTGTCGCAGCCAACACCAACCCAATCTTACCAAGTAGAGCGTCATTTTTTATAGTCATTCCCACTTTCTTTCTCTGAGTTTTTGTGTACATTTGCGATTCTGAGTTTTGCTTGTTCCAGTGACCCTTCTTTTTCGGAACACATCCAGAAACTTACGGATGGTAGAGTCATAATAGGCTCAAAACATGTACATCTGTCTTGTGTTCCTGCTACGACCCCTTTCTCAACTCGAAACGAACACTTGTTTTTCAGTAAGAATACTGGCGGAGCTAATAGATGTGTGTATGTGTTAACATCTGTTTTCAGTCTTTTGCATTCTTACTCCTCCTTTTTTTCACATCTTCCACTGATTCCCCCATTCCCCTCTCCTCCATTTTGTCATTTTCTGTTTTCTTGGCCATGTCCTTGTCTTTTCTTTGTCCTCTTGAGCCCATGTGATGCAGATGTCTCGAAACGACACGTATGTTTAATTAAAACCAGAAAAGATGAAAGAAGATGGATGAGTTATTGGTGTTTTTGTTGTCAAATGGTAAACAATTTGCAAATTTTGCAAATTTTGAATGCACTCCCGTCCGTTGAGTCCTTCAGATCTCTTCAGATCCCCATTTGCCTCCATTCTTCCCGCCCATGTTGCCATCTTTATTCCAGAAATGAGAACCCTCTCCTGATCATGCTAATAATTGATAGACGACCTCATAAAACGTTCCTCTCTGGTCCCGCTCCCTTTCTTTGCCCCCACCCCCAACTTTATTTCATTGCGTTTCATTTCCGTTTCCAGTTTTCCTCCAGACGTCACAACTTTCTTCTTACCCATTCACTTTCTAGATTGTGGCCGTGAGCACAAGAGCACAATCTCCTTACCCCAAACCACTCTATTCTACTTATCAGCAATGTTCACATTGCCGTGTGAGGGACCGTTCGGTTGTTTCGACTATCACGGCGGACGACTGGTGTGCATCGACGAGGCTCGGAACTTGGTATGTGTGTGGCGAGTCAAGTTGGTCTGGTCTTTGTGAACATTTTCATGAATAATAGATGTAATCCCTCGGGAGAGTTTGATTTCCGGCTTGTTCAGGTCCTCATCTCTGGCACGGATGTCCCTGCTAGCACGGAAATTGAGAAATACACGTTGCCAAGCAGTCTGAGCAAGGATCACTATGTCTGGGTGAAAACTTGTTATATCAGCGGGTAAGCCGAGGGATACAAGGGACTGACATGGTTTCTGTTTTTCCAGCCGTTTCCTTCTCGGACTTCTCAAATCACACCACGACCAGTCATTCCACCTGATGACTGTAGCATTCAACGGAGATCAAACATGCTCAATCTTGAAGCATGTCCCGACTAAAATCATGTGTCATGGTTTACGGGTGAGATTAGAAATCTTACGAAAATTCCACCTGTTTTCTCGTTTTTCCAGGTGGAAGCTCATCGGAGCATGAGCCAAATAGTCTTCAGCATCTGCAATACGAAGGTTTTTGTGAAAAGGCATATTCAGAGGACTAGTGATCGTCAGTCTTTCATGAAGCAGCTGCGACAGGATGTTGCGGCGACAAATGGAGAGAATGGGGTGGTGGAGGAGAAAACGGAGAGATTGGAGAAGGTGGAAGAAGTTATAGTAGAAGAGAAGAAGGAAGAGACGGTGGTACCACTTGATGATGAGAAGAAGATGATTGAAAGTGTCTTGTTGTTGGTGAAAGTGGAGATGGACGGGGATATCATCCCAACTATTCTCTCGACTGGACGACGGCGGTATGGAATCAAGATTCATAGAACCAGAAACATCCGAGAGCTTCGACGAACGTTCAGTACAAAGTTTATGACAAGGTCTGTATCATTTCGTCCTCCCTGAATCGTTTAGTTCCTTCCAGATGGCGTTGCGTGGTACCAATTCAGAACTCATGCGAGCCTTTTCTGTGGGGCAACAACGCATGCATCATCTCACGTGACAACCCAACATGTTTCTATCTTGCCCACACTATTCTTAACCCGAAAAGCGGAATTCTCGCTTCCCTCCTCCACAAATTGAGCCACAGATTCAGGTAACACATTACTAGATATGAATGAGTTCTTTGTATCAATCCAATTCCCATGGAGAAACTCAAAAAACGCACATTTTCAGAACCCATACACCTGTCACGGAGCCGTCATCGACACCAATTCGCGGGCAGGGACCACCGAAAAGCTTGGTGTGGAGCAACATTGACATTCTGGCAGGAATGCCAACGTTCCTGACAATTGTGAGACTGAATGACAGAAGATTTCACTTTCATCCAAACAATTTCAGAATCAAGAGACATGGAAGGTCACAAAGTGGCAAGTGGCGCGAGATGTGTACGGCCATTTTGACTGGCGCAAGACCGAGTTGGATATTGAAGGACCAGAAGGAACATCGCGGATTCTGTACAAGTGCAACGCCGAGAGCAACAACTCCTGCGACTTCACAATTCGTTTCCAACTACAGAAATCGGATGGAAAATCACACTTTTATCATTTCTCCGTCCCACGTATTGTCGTTGAAGATTCTCCATAGAATCTACTGATCAACCTCGGCTTGTTTTTTTTCATGTGATATCTCCCTGTCCGTACCTAACCACTTGTATTCTGATTCCCTATTTCTCATTTATTTCCATTCGAGTTTATCAAATTGGCTCTTTTTATGCATCTCATTTCCTACTGTCTCTTATTTGACATCTCTCAACTCAACCCATCCCGAAGAATAGACGAGTGTGCTCAAATGTAACCACGACCGCTTTTGATTAACTATTTTTCTATTGATTTACTAAGTTATTTGGTCAATTTTATTCCTCTTCTACTTTTCATGAACATTTTTCTTGACTATGGAACTCTTCTTTCAGGTAACTCGAGAATCTCCTGAAAAAGTTAAAGTAAATATTTTTGAAATTTTCCAATTTTGGCGCTTTTCGTTTCTGCTTAGTAGGATCATGTGACCCGCAGCGACCTACTAAAGTACTACGGAACCACAGGAATGTGACAACTTGGTTGCCAGGCGGGTCTTGTATTCTTTTTCATTCAACAACACGTTGTAAATGCCAATATTGGCGGCTCTGTTTATGAGGCTCAGCAACACATCGAAAAGGTCGTAAATCAATTAGAACAGCGCGTCTTCAATAAATATTTATCTCATTAGATCAATAATTTCGAAGAACCGCAGCGTTCTCTTCAGTTTGTGTCATTTCTCTTTCCAGTTCTCTCCAATCTCGGTGAGTTCTATTGATTTTTTTCTCTTTCCAGTTCTCTCCAATCTCGGAGTAGTTCTAATGATTACTTTCTCTTTCCAGTTCTCTCCAACCTCGGAGTAGTTCTAATGATTAACTTCTCTTTCCAGTTCTCTCCAACCTCGGAGTAGTTCTAATGATTACTTTCTCTTTCCAGTTCTCTCC
>LR537955.1:452968-468173 GCA_900883565.2 Caenorhabditis panamensis
CTCCAACCTCGGAGTAGTTCTAATGATTATCTTCTCTTTCCAGTTCTCTCCAACCTCGGAGTAGTTCTCTTATTATTTCCCGGATGTCGCTGGAGACTCCAAACCCTTTTCCCTTTCACGTGCTTCGCCTCTTCGTGGCGAAAGGGATCAACCGTTCTTTCCTTACGGAAGGTTCGGGCCAAGAAGCACAATCCTTTGGTTTCTCTTTTGTTTTTTGAGTGCCAAACAGCAGAAAACGAGTATAACGTTATTTCCAATAACGTATATTCAAAACGAAAGCTAATTCATGATAATCAAACACTTCGTCTGTGAGAACAGGTAACAGTTACAGTCACAGTAACAGTCAACGAAAAAACTGTTAGTTTCAAAGCTGTTCATTAATTACCAAGATTGAAAAGTATTCTGAGAAACGAAAACAAACATTTAGTACGGCTGAGCAGTAGTGTAGACTGGTGTTTGAGTGTATTCCTGTGTAGTGGTCACTGGAACTGTTGTTGGCTCATCACTAGCCGGCGCCTCAGTCGTGGTTGTTGGTTGAGTGTACGCCTCGGTGGTAGTAGTTGTTGGAGCAACAGTAGTCGTAGTGTATGCCTCGGTAGTGGTAGTCGGCTGGGTATACGCTTGGGTTGTGGTGTATGGAGCACCGGTAGTAGTTGTCGTGGTCTCCTCGGTAGTTGTGGTGTATGGAGCAGCCGTGGTAGTGGTAGTAGATGGTTGAGTGTATGCCTCTGTGGTTGTCGTGGTATACGGAGCAGCGGTCGTGGTTGTCGTGGTTTCTGGTTCATCACTGGCAGGAGTTGTTGTGGGGGTCGTGGTCGTTGGAGGGTAGTACGGCTTGGCAGTGGTGGTTGGCACATACACATACGACTCGGTGGCCTTGGATGTTTCGTAGTATCCCTTCACAGCTTCGGTTCGCGCGACGTAGTCAGCTCCACACTCCTTGTTGTTTCTCTTCCAGTCACAAAGTTGGCTCTCCTCGTTGAACACCAATGGGGATGCACAGGTTCCGGCCTACAAAATGTGAAAATTGATCTGTTTCTGTAATGTTTGACTTACAATGGCAATAGCGTTCTGGCAGACGACATAGTGGGACGAGCACTGTCCGAAAGCATGAAGACCTGCAGGGCGGATGGTGCAGAAGTCGCTTGGAACACTGAAAAATGTTCTTATTTCCTAACTCAAAGATCAGCGGTTAACTCACGCTGGTGGAGCGTTTCCGATTGGAGTAGCAATTCCACACTCCTTCACTTCACTTGCGTAACCACAGAGCCCAGTCTTCTCGGAAAACTTGAGTTGGTTCGGGCAAACCATCTTGCGAGTTCGTTCTCCGGTGCACGAGAAGTAGTTAGAAGAGCATCCGGCGGAGTAGTAACCATCAGGCTTGCCTAGACAGGCGTCATCCACAATGCTGTCGGCTCCTTTGCGGCTAAAAATATACAACGTTTCGTTTTTCTACACCAGAATCAAACGTACAGTCTGCAAACTGGAACGTTCTCTTTGTAGTCGCACAGTCCGTCGCGTTCATTGTAGAAGAGACCAAGGGCGCAAGAAGAAATCAACGAGCGACCTGAATTTGAGTTATCTTGAATTCGTTTCTACGTTGCATGCTCATACCAGTCATGCACTGAACGTAATCTCTTGTACAGTATGGCAAAGCGTAGATCCCATCGGCACGTCCGTAGCAATTGAAAGTTTCAGCGATTGGAGTAGTGTCAACTGGTCCTGGAACTGCGGTAGTGTAGTCAATGTTTGGGTACGTCTTGGTGGCGTATGGAGCTGCGGTTGTTTCATCTTGAGCTGGAGTGGTTGTGGAAACGTATCCAGGACATCCCTCTACGTTGACTGCATAGTCGCATCTGTCTCTCAACAGACTGTAAAACAGTCCAGCTGGGCAGGTGATGACAGTTGTTTCAAAGTTGGCGCACTGGATGAAGTCTCTCTGGCACGGCTTTCCGTAATTTCCATCGGCGAGTCTTTCACAGTAAGCTGCATACTTTGGTGGTTGAGTGGTTGGATAGGAGTGCACTGGGGCGTACACGGGAGCTTTAGTAGTCTCAACCGGGGCATTGTACACTGGAGCAGTGGTTGTGGTTGGAGCTGCAGCCGTGGTGGGGGCAGCAGTCGTTGTTGGTTGAACATATGGAGTATCGGTTGGCATTGGAAGAATTTGTGGCTGATCTGGAGAGCGGCAATCAACAATGTTCAATTCGTAGTCACACTGTCCGTTGTATGGATTGTATTTCAATGTTGCTGCGCATTTCATGGCGTGGAGTTGGCCGTAGGAGCAGGTGTAAAACACGGTTTTGCAGATTCCGGAGGCATAGTTTCCGTCGACACGGCCCGAGCAAGAAAAGCTAAAAGAAAAGTTGCAAACATTTGTATCACTCTTTAAAATTACTTGTCTGTTGCGACAGCTGGAGTAGCTGTGGTGTACGGAGCAGCAGTGGTAGTCGTGTATGCCTTGGTAGTGGTTGGTTGCTGATTGTAGACTGGACGAGTTGGAGGTTGAGAGTAGACTGGAGCTGTAGTCGTGTATGGAGCTTCGGTGGCAGCAACAGTAGTGTACTCCTCTTGGCTATCCTTTTGAGTCTCTTCGGCTTGGTTTCCGTAGAGACGAGTCGGCTCCATGTAGTGCCTAAATGCTTTTTCATAAACAACTAGTACTTCAGGGATTCCGTGGACGGACTTCTCGCAGTTGTGAGCATGATCACAAATTTTGCTAGCCAAGTTGTACACCAGATCCGCCGGGCATTTCAAAGCAAACGCTCTTCTATCCTGGCACTGGAAATAGTTGTTGACGCATGCCTCCTTGGTGTAAGTTCCATCCTCCTTCTCAGAGCAGTCAAAGTCGACTTTCACTTCTTCTGCCTTCTTGTCAAATGCACCACCATGATTGTAGAGTTTCGGAACGTCCTCTTGCTTTCGTGGGGCTCTGAACATTGAGATTTCAATTCTTCAGACAAAACAAAATCAAGCAACTCACTTGCAAACTTCCAGGTAATCGCAAGCATTAGTTCTACTGTCGTACACAAGATCATTGGCACAGGCAATGATACGTCCTCCTCCATTGGAACAAACGAGGAATTTCTCATGGCAAGAAGAGATCTCGTAGAAAGAATCAGCTTTACCGTTGCATCTAGCCAAGATCTTGGCTTCTTCGGCGTCGTGGACTACTGGAGATGCTGGAGCAGATGCATATGGAGCGTAGACTGGAGCGGATGTAGTAGTGGCTGGGGGAACGTAAGCTGGAGGAAGTGTTGTCGTGGTTGGTGGGACGTAGGCTGGAGTTGTGACACGACGAATGTAGAATGTCGGTTGTGTGGCTGGTTGTTCCGAGGCTGGGACTGGCGTTGTTGTTGGTGCAACGTATGGAGGAACATAGGCTGGAGTGGTGGTCGCTTCGGTGTACGGTGCTTCATATCCACGAGTGGTAGTTGTTGGAGTTGGTCGTCGTGGTGGCTCAGTCTGCTGGTACGATGGCGCTGATCTAAAAGAGAAAGTAAGCATATTGTTTTACAAATATAGTCTTACCCATCGTATTCTGGACATCCCTTCACACCTTGTGGGTAATCGCAGAGGTTCTGGCTGAGCACGTAAATCAAACCGGGCGGGCAAGATTTTCTGATCAACTTTCCTTGGGAACACTGCCAGAAGTATGCAGAACAGTTCAAATGGCTAATCAGAGAGTCTCCTTGAGTAGCGCAGTTGATTCCTGAAATAGTATTGTTTGTTTGATAGATCATTCTGAAACCCGTAGACTCGCCTGGCGGTCCTTGACCCTCTTCTTCTTCAAAAGCAGTCACCACGTACTTATCAGCATCATAAGTTGGATCAGCGTAGGCGGCAGCTGGACGATTCTTCACCATATCAATTCCGTGGCAATCCTGCTCGTAAGTGCAATCTCTGGAGTAGGTACTGAAGACCAGGTTGTACGAGCACTTCCTCATGAAGGATCTTCCATTGGCGCATTGGTAGTAGTTCTGCGAGCAGATATCCTTGTCCAATGCGTAGTCTCCATCTTTACGGCCTTCACAGTTGATCGAGCTGAATGAAACTGTCATAAAATTCTAGCCAACTGGACTTACACAGCTTTTTGACGAACTGGAATGTCGATCTTGCGAGAGTCGCCTGCGTTTTTGCAGCTTCCAGTGTTCATCTTGCGTTCGCATCTGGCCAACAAACGGTCGAAATAGAGCCCGTCTGGGCATGATCTCTCGAATTCCACATTCTGAAAGAAGCGAATAGTTTGATTTAGGGTTGCAAGATACTCATTACTTACATTCACACATTCCAGGTACTTATTGCTGCAACCGACGGCGTACAGTCCATCGCCTCTTGGACATGGTGGTCCCTTCGGTCTCAAGACTCCGGCATCGACCGACAGTAAAAGCCCAGTTGTCACAAGCAAAGAGAGCAAACGCATCTGAAAGGAGAACTGTATGACGAGAAAACTGGAAGAATGACACATCCCAGAAGATCTCGGCTTTTATAAAGCCAATTTCTTCATTTTTTTTTTCTCCAGCCTTTTTCAATAAGTGGGCGGTATGGGAGCAAGGGAAGGGAAGAGATGATGGACATTTCTGTGGTGCTATGACGTTGTGAGATATGAAGAAAGCAGAGGAAACAAGAGAGAAATAATGGCATTTTCGAGATTCTTCTTTGATCAAAAGCGCAGACTGTTGTTTGTGAGTCACTGGTGGCTGACCAGACTCAGAACTCACTGTTTGTTGCTAGTTCCCCTCCTCAGTTTTTTTCCAACTGACCTAGTGTGTCTGATGACAAAATCCATGCAAGACAGTCATTATGCGCTTATATACCCGACGGTTTTACGACTTCAAAACAACCAAAACGTCAGTTTTTTGCGGGTTTTCGAAGGTTTCTCGAAGGTTTTTGAAAGTTGTACACAAAAGTTCCGATAACCTTGATGTCTGAGGATCTGCATGCACTATTGTTCGACTTATGCAATCCCATGCATCACTTTTTAGGCACTTTTTTTTCAAAAACAATGAAATTCTTTGGAAAACAGAAATTTTCCCGGAACTTTTTTCTACTTTGATGGTTGGTGGGTAGAGGGAAAACCAGGAAACCAACCTTTTAGCATTCCTTCCATTATCCTCCACACCTACGCGTCTTATCTCTGTTATCAATTGTTTTCATCTTCGTTGTGTCGTTGAAAAATGAAAAATGCTTCTTGAGAGCCGTCGGTGTCCGGGAAATTGTGAAATAGGTGTTCATAACTGGCACGGTCTGCAAAATGCAAAAAAATAAGGAAAGTGAACGCCAAAAACACAAAAAAAATTAGTGAAAAAAAATACCGAAAATCTTGTCGAACACCAATTCGAACGGTAGTGCAAGTGCGCTCTACCGCACACCGACGCACAAAACGCTTCTAATTCGCGCAGATGTATCGGATTTTGCTATCCACGTATTTGGGAAAGTCGAGAAACACGTCGAAGAGTGGGAAACTCACCAATCTGAAACGATGGACTAGAAAAAAGAAGATTTTTTCGTTGATTTATTAACAAAATGACGAAAGACGTCATGGGAGGGAAAGGGCGGTGGAAAAGAGAGATTTGCTAAGTAATTGGAACAAAAACAGAGGTTAAAAGCAGTGATGGAACGACAAAACGTCGTCTACTTCTTCGGGTCCTTCTCGACCTCCTGCTCCTCCTCTTCCTCCTCGACGATTGTGTCGAGCTGGAGCTGATGCTCTCCTTGCTCTTCGTAGACCTCGTTGATGGTCGCGAGATGATGAGACGGGAGGACATGTCCGTGGTCGACGGTATTGGCCACGATCCACTGAAAATTGAGTAGTTAGAAAAAGTCGCTTTTGTATTAATGGTTACCTCGCCGACCTCTCCGCCAGCTTTAGCGGTTTTCGGGGACTTTGGCGACTGGACCGGATGAGTGTGGACGAGCTGGAAAATAAAGTTAAAAAGTTTTCAAGACCACGGCTAATGCTCACCTGATTGTTTCCGTTGCCAGACATGGTTCGCCGTGCTCTCGGTTTCGATTTCGATTTGACACTGGAAGTAAACATATCAGTGCTCGACAACAGCCAATGATTCTGATCGCGCACACGATAACCCGGCCTTGCACCTATTCACTCCACACAATACGATGGCTCTGATTATGCAAAAAAGTACAATGCGATGTCTATCTTTTTTCACCCGAACGTTGAGCAAAACAAGGAAGATCTTTGCGGCTGTACACAACAACTACCGCCGGGATTTGATTTCGCTAATAGGAGAAAAACAGAAAATTTTACAGAACAGGGAAGGTAAAATGAGGAATGCCACATTGCGATTATTTGTGAAAGTAAATGGAAGTGGAGGGCTGTGGGAGATAGCAGGTGTTCACCAAAAAAATTGGTGCACTTTGGCACGACGGCTGACAGTACCCTAGACAGGAACATCTGTGACAGATGTACGGATAACGACCGTGTTTTCGTATTTTCAGATTTCGAAATTTTCAATTTTCCTTTGAGCATATCTAGAAAAACTCATAATTTTATGACGTTCGATTCGGGAAAAGTGACAAATGTTTTTTTATTTCACAAGAAATGGATATGCAAAAACCCAAAAAACACTTACCGTCTAATTCTGACAAAAAGCAGGGTGACAAATAACAAGAGTAGAAACATTTTTGGTTCAGATTCCTGGTGTTCTCAACAACTTCTACTCGGTAAATTTCCACTTATAGCTCGCCAAAATGGCATTTCCGTCAAGTGTGAGAGTTTCTGACCTGAAAAAGCCGTTCTATGATCGAAAATTATAATATCTCCGCAATCAGTGGCAATTGAGTTGTGCATAGATGTCTCTCTACATCATACTGCCGGTTGGATTTGAGATGTTTGTTGTTTTCTTTTCCACCTGTTCCAGAGTCCCTCGCCATGTATTTCTTCTCAAAGCAATTCAACGTCACGCGTTCTTGTACTCTTGGCTCCTTGAACTCTAGCTTGAAATTCTGAAAATAACCGCCGTCGAATCGAATTTGCCACTCATTGAGCATGAAATGTGTCTGAACAGTTCGAACTTCACGCATGAACTCTGGTTTCGTAACATCACATCCCAAGGTCCCCGGCTTGCCCACTCAATCGTAATTGAAGATATTCAAACAGTTCGATCGTTTTTCTGGTGTCAGTGACGTCACAGACGGAGACGTCATCGGTCACGGATTGACCCCTCGGCTCGAGAACGAAGTGGAGTTGCATCACTATGCGGAAGGGCAAATGTGTTGGTGGTGGATAATTGCATCCGGCGGGATGGGAGGAGCACTTCTATAATTTGAATCCTCTCAAATTTGTCTGGATTCAAATTTGTCGAGTGTGTGCTCTGTGTAGGAGAGGCGAACCATTTGGAGATCGAATTAGTCTGAAGAAGATTGATGGGTGCATCTGCATCTGAAAATGGGATAACGGAATGGGGAATCACTACTGTAGCAATTTTCTACAAGTGCTTTTTTTGTCGAGGTGGTCGGTGCCTTGTAATTGTTCATGATAGAGCAGGTAAAGCTGAACTTCCAGCTCCCCAACCTTGAAAGTTCCTTGAGTGGGCGATTGTTTTCAACATCAACATCAACACCAGAATCATTGCGTGAGAAAAAAATCATTGGATTGACTTCTTTTTTCTTTCCCATGTACTTTTTCGCTCCCATGTACCCACGCGTGGTAGTACTCCAACAACAAGCTTCTTTTTGCACGTACCCACGTGACGCCCGAACTGTCAAAGAACTGACCAGCAATGTTAGCTGATCAGAAGTTCATTCCAAGCACTTGATTAGATCTTTCGAGAGTTCACCACTGTCGTCACAAACGATTTCGCAATCTCCTTTGATGGTGGATGATCCTTATAAACTATCCATGTACGTGGACTCCGTGGTCACGTTAGTGGGATGCGTAGGATGTTAGTTTTTGTATGATCAGTTGTTACAACCCAGGAAATGGCCAAGCGAAACAAAGTATGAGAATTTTTGACAAAGAAAAATCCAATATAGTCCCTCATTATCCAATTATTACTGGATGTACTTCAAATATTCCATCAAAAGGTCATTTCCGTCATCCCATCGCACCAAACTGTAGCTGATATCATCAATCATTTTATGCCCGAAAAATTCTCACATTTTCGAAATTCCTGTTCGCGCGACTTGACATAACCCCCACGTAATATCTCTGAGAATGGATAGAAGAAGACTTGACGTCATTCGACATGCACTTTTGAAAAGAAGATGTTGGACTGATAACAGAGATGTTGAAACATGTGACTCATTGATTAATCTGTTTCTATCCATCTGATCACATAATTGTGGCAAATTAGGGAGTATCATTTCTGTGATTTCTTAACGATTAGTACATTGAAATCCATCATCATCCATCAATAGGTTCCAGCTGTTTTTATAGCTCTTCCAGTTGACCTGCTTGTGTTAGTCCCTTAGTTTGTGCACAAGAACCCATTACTTATCTTTTCTTTTCTTTGCTCTCATGCTCACGGCAGCCGGAAGAAATTACTACACGGGGTTCTCTGTTGACTGGTACGAGATGATGTTTTTCTCGGTACCCGGTGCTGCTCGGCGGTTGTGCTGTGCTCCTGCGGTAGGTGTAAAAATGCGAAAATGCAGAAGAAAGCAACGCCGAACAACAACTGATCTCTTTGCGAACACCACGGCGAAAAGTCGACGCTAACTGCCATCAATCATCGCCCGTCGGAACCTGTCACCATATCTCTAATCAAACGGAGAGATACTTAGGCCCCCCGTGCCCCCATGTTTTTCTGCCAACTCGGAAACATGGAAACACAAAGTTAGAGGATCAAACTCTCACACACACAAAATGTTACTATTTCGGTAACTGCGAGTATCCAAAAGCCAAATTTAGCTGAGCCGAGAATAGAATTTTCACTCCATTAGCCTCCGCAACCTCCCACCGACCGAGTTTGGTCCATGGCCGATTATAGAACTTTCGGTGCTGTACTATGTTCCCTGCTCCCCAGAACCAATTCAATAAGCGTAAACTAAGTGTCAAGATAGAATTAGAACACAGATTCGATTCCGTGGTTGATCTATGTCCACTGATCTCCATCTCACGATCTGAAACATTTTAATGAAAATGGCAGGCACGTAAGATGACCGGATACATGTTCAGACAGGAAGAGTGCAATACGTTTAAGTGATGTATATCATTATTTCTGGATAATGTGGGCTGAGATTTGTTAAGTTCTGATGTGTTAGTTGGAATTATCATAAGAAAACCTAATCTTAATCCGAACATTAGAGTGCACTTCTAATAGAACGAGTCTGGTCATACGGTAACAGATCCCTCTTTCCTTGCTTCTCGAGTATCCCTGGCTCCAGTTCAACGTAGCGCCGCGTCATTTGAGCCATAACAAAGGATGCCCTTGACTTCAAAATAGGGTTTCATCAAAACGTCATGTTCAAAAATACCCGTACACCCAGCTTCGCGCAACATCCAAACAAACTTGGATTCTATGTTGCATTGCATTACGCAATAGTTTTATGATTGTTTGTTCGCAATGGCTCGGGATATTGGTTTTGGTGTTAACTTGGGTTTTGAACAGAATCGATACACCAAACGTGCAAAATGGGAAAATGATGTAATGATTTCAGAAGTCAAGAGCCATGGGTACTTTGTGTTCTGAACCTGAGTAATGTGGCTTGGAATAGGCTTCAACTTTCCAATGGTTGTAGAGGTGTTCATTCGCACGAAACCCTTTGTGGTTTGGCAAAACCAACTGTTTTCAAAACTCCTCACAATTTCGAACAGTAAACAAAGACAGTATCAATCAGTTCTTTGTCCTGTTACCGGACACCAGTTTGAAAGAGCAATCAATCTTGAGCCGGAAACCGGTTCCACTTAGCATCCGTCCCTCACTGTCGGTGTTCTGCTCCCCCTCCCCCGTTTCCCACCGAAGCAAAACATCATCCCTTCAAAAGTACACTTTTGCGAAATGCTCACTGACCATCCCTCTAAATTCGGGCGGATAATCAAAGAGTGCACGTCAAGCTTGATGCTCTTTGAAGAATAATGAGAGATAAACCCTCCGGTATCAAATCGCCCCCTTACGCCTGCGCTATCTTTGTTCTACAGATAAGATCCAAGAGTCGGAGCGATTACGGATAGGATTTGGAACAGAACAAATTCTGAAATAACTCTTTCTGTAGTCGGGCACAAAGGATTAGTGGGTTGGTTGGGTTTCCTAAGCGTCACTGTCACTAATTCCTTCATTGTTTTATTCTGATCAGAAAGAAGAGAATGGAAGACAATGACAATGTGCGACAGAGTGTTCTTTCACCTCTCCTAATCTCTCATTCCAAGAAATATGTATAGACACGTTGTCTGACAAGCCAATGACGTGCTGGAGGAATACTGTAGACATCGGAATCTTGTTCTATTTCCCTGAGCAACTTAACTTTCACGAACTGTGCTGCCAATACCAATAAGAGCCTCAAAGTGCAGTAAATCTCATTCAGAAAATGGAAAAGAAAGCTTTCGCCCAGCTTCCTTCCCACATGATCGCTCAAGATCGGCCATGAGCTGACCACCATCATAGTAATAGATCTCTATCACACCTTTCCCACAGAAACTTCCACAAAACATCACTGATCTCATATGCACTTTTATGGAAATCGGATGATATCTCATTCACAGTTCACTGAGCACAGGCGTTTCGACTTGTAATGTGACGACGCTTCAACGTCACCAGTGATCTCAAGGGGCATGGTTCACCGGTTCCGCATGTTCGAAATAACCCTGTGATGAGATCAGGCTCGTGTTCGATGAACCAACGGTAGGATATTGTGACTATTGGAAGAATGATCGGAACGAACGCATCAATCAAGACTTGATTACGGTATTATTCAAGGTTTTCCAGGCTCAAAATGGTTCGTGAAAACTATTGAGCCAACCTCATCCGGTTTGCTGTTGCAATCCAATCCATTTCGTAGAACTGAAACATGGGCCATTTGCAAAAAAAGGCGCAAAAATCGTTTTCCGGAGCGTTACAATTTGTAAATGTCAAATTTCCGCTGTATTTGGTACCAGATCCATCGGTAACTTCTAATTCCGGAAATTGGATAACATTGACACTGACTTTTAGTCGGGATGATCCTCACGCCTCTGTGTGTATTGGTTGAGCAAAAACTTGGTAGAAAAGTTGGAAAACCGTCGGTTTTGACTGGAAGGATCCATTAGCAATAATGCTTACTGTAAATGCCATGTGCGTACTCACAACAGATTCACTTGGTTTAGAAGAGCTAACGAAATAGATAACCCACTCTTATGGTCTGTGCTCTGTTTTCGTTAGCACCAAATGTTTTCATACTCTCTAAGCACTCGGTTCCTTCTGGAACACGGTCTTTGTTCCAGTCAGTCTTCATTATCGTCTCCATTATATCATAATCTACCGGATTAACTTTAGTCAAGTCCTTCATCAGTCCGGATTAGTACCAGCAACATGAGGAATCCGTTCAACTGATCTGTCTGTTCCCGATTATCTCCCAATGGCCTGTTTTTGTTCCCTACTTCCACGTGTTTCGTTAGAAACTAATCTGCCTCAATGATATCATGTTGAAAAATGAAAGCGGAAGTAAAGAAACAAGTCCAATTAAGCAGGGAAACTGAAGATGGCATCTCGTTTAATGAGCACTTTCAACAAAAGTTAGACGGTTGTTTGGTTATTATTTTTTTCAAAAGGAAAATAACAGAACTCAAAAAGGTTTTTTTCTCATTTTTCATTAGTTGGTTCTTTGGAGGTTGAAAAAAACATCTCGGCCTCTTCATCTATATGGAAGTACCTCCCGCGCAGTGAGTCAGTGAGAGCAAACAAGATCTGAAACTTTGAAAAAAGTTTTTGATTAATGTTCTCCGCGAACCTTTTCTCGGTACCATATTCTCTGAAGCCCTTGATGAACCGAGACAAAACCTGAAGAACATCATCAAACAACCCGTTCCTTTCTCGAGATCAAAAAACGGCCCCCCGTTAGAGTGATAGAGCTAACAGAAACCGGGACCCTTGACATATTTGTTGTCAAAGCTGGCTGGCAGCATCGGCTTGGGCTCTTTGGACCTCTTCCTTCCTATCGAGTGACGGATGAGTGAGTGGGAGCAAATAACAAACATTTCGACGAGTTTGCTGGTCCATCGGTCAGTGCTACCGGAGAATGCCAGTTCCATGAGACGTTGAGGAGACCAAATCACATTTTTCTCCATGCAGACAACCACAATCAATCACAAAAAGAGCGAAAAGGTCCAGAGAATCTTTGCGGACTCCAACTAAAAGCTTTCGGATAAGTTCTGCAAAGCCTTTTCTTCTGGGATTGACCACTCCGACTGATTGCAGTTCTTGGATTTGGTCTTAAGCGCCCCCAAAAACTGTATCAGTCTCCGGATTAGGAAGCACAAAGCGTCTTGTTCTTGGCTGCCGATTATTCCAAAGCGAATAGACTCTTTTAGAAGTACATTCTTTGCCTTCCTCATCATTCTGCCATCACTTCTGGAGACCAAATTCAGATCACCTAGATAAGAAATGAAAAAATCGGAACAAAGAGACAACAGTTCTTCATCTCGACCAGACGGATTTTTGGTGTTTCGTCTTGGTTGCTACTCTTTAGTTTTGCGGTTCCAGTACCTACGTGGAAATGGCAGCTATTGCGCCGTCAAGGACGGGACTTGCGACTCGCGACTTTCGGTTAAACATCCGTATTAAAAAATTGGTGTCAAGGCAATTGACAACCTACCCGTTCTGAACTCTCTTGCAGTCAATTCGATTAGTTAGGGTTTCATCTTACCATATAGAGTTAGCGAAAGTTGGAGGTAAGATACAAAATTCCTGCGCAAACCGGCAAAACGGATGCTGTTCTCGGCGATATCGGGCCTATCTCTCTCCCTTTTTTGCCAGACAGGAAACCGCGGCACACCCTGGTTGGGTCTCGGCGGCGATGAAAACCGAACCCTATTCGGAGTTTTGGATATCGTTTGACATTTTGAGACGGAAATGAACTTTAGTTTCGGTCTGGAGTTCGTCCTGCAGAACGGAAATGGGAAATGTAAAGTTGTTGGTTTGCTGGTCCGGAAATGTCAAACAACTGAACGGTGGTTGTCCGCCTCTACAGTACCTCGGAATCGCAGACTATCACATTTTTTGGATGACGTTCACGTCATTCATAATGCACAAAGCGGGCCACCCGAATGCTTCATGGAACTGAACAAAATAAGGAATTAATCTATCTTATTATAGATCACCTCATTGGATATTCCATGAAAAGAGGACCTGGGTTAGGTTTTCTGCATTCTTATTAATTGAACTGAGTCATGATCCAGAACTGGATGAAAAGAGTAGAGTCATCAGGGAAGATGCGCCCACTCACGAAAAAGTCACTTTTGACTAATGAAAGTTGAGGATTTCGGTTTCAGTTGACTTTTAGAAAATCTTCTTTGGATGACATCAATGAAGTAACAAGAAATTTCAAAGGAGAACGTCGGCTACAGTAAGACCGCGAGATCTTAGACTTTCAAATTCTCAAAATGTACTGAACATTCTAATGAGAACTTCATAAAGGAACTTGAGGATGATCAAAGTATTGGTTCTGTGTATTTTGAGCTCAGGACCGTGAAATTCCGATGAAAAAGTTGTGTGCTCCTTTCAGATGCTCCACGACGACTACCGTATCTTTTCATCCTAGTCTATGCTCATTATTCAGAAAAGTAATCATTTGGTCTCGGAATAGACATGCCTATATTCTGCCAAATTTGGAAAACGTTCGTGTGCAGACACCTCATTAGCAGTGAACCTTTGAACTTCGACCTCCGAAATATTTCAAAAAACCACACGTTTCGTGGTTTGGTTCCTAGAATTTGATGACTACCTCCTATAAGATCTCCATCGCAGTTTTCTCCATTTCCTTCTAAATTGACCTCATCTTGGCTGCCCTAATTACCATGTCAGAGCCTATCCGAACCCATTGGTCCGGAGCCTTGTCCTTCGTTGTCTCCGGCACATTACGATGTTCTCTCTCCTACGTCACAATCTCCTCATCCGCCGCATGGCCACGCCCATCGGCCAGAAGCAAAAGAATCTGGGGCGGGGCGACCAGGAAGGCAACCGATTACGCCCCGCCTCCCCTAGTATAAGAACCCTGCCGAAAGTGCTTTTATCATCAATAGGCAAACTTTCCAGAAGGAACTCCTTCTGAAAAACTCTTGCTCCCCCTCACTTCTGTGATACCCCCTCTCCTCCGATTCTTGCAATATGAAGCTTATTGCCTTCTTCGCCCTTGCTGCCATCGCTCTGGCTCGCCCTCCAGTGGACCCAGAGGTAAGGAAAACCAAAAAAAGAGCTCGAATAATGTTCTCACTTCCAGATGCAGGATATCCTCACCGATCTCATCGAAGAGATCGATGACCACTTGACCCAGCCGGTCATGCTCAAGTTCCTCCAGAAGACGACCGACACCAAGGTCTCCGCTGGCGACAGACTCGTGCTCCGCTGCGAGGCCACCTCTACTCCAAACGCCGTCTTCCAATGGTTCTTCAATGGAAAGCACATCCAGGGAGACAAGCACCTCAACGTCATGGAAAAGCTGATCAACGCCGGAAAGAAGACTGTCGAATCCGGAATCGTCTTCTCCCAGATCGTCATCCCATGCGCCTCTGCTGCCAACGCCGGACTCTACAAGTGTGTTGCCTTCAACGGATACGACAAGATTGAGAGCCAAGCCGAGGTTGTTGTCGGTAAGTTGAAACAAAGAAAACCAGATGAGCAGTGTTCTCAACTATACATTTTTCCAGAAGGAGAGAACGCTCAATGCAAGCCAACCCACCGTGTTGCCCCGACCATCACCCAATGGACCGACTCCCGCTTCGAGGCTGAAGGAAACACCGCCACCCTCACTTGCCGTTCTTCCTCTGCCACCAAGCACACCACCGCCTGGCAAAACGAAGATGGAGCCATGATCAACACTCAGGGAGGAAAGTTCGAGGTCCAGGACAACGGAGATCTTCTCATCCACAACATCAACTGGAACGACATGGGAACCTACTCCTGCATCGCCTCCAACAAGTACGGAGAGTCCCGCATCGAGTCTTTCCTGTACCCGTCCAAGCGCGCCACTCTTTAGGTCCCACACCTTTGTTGTTCTTCTCCTTCTTCAATTCTTTTCTCGGATGCTCGTCTCTTGTCTCCGTACCCCCCCC
>LR537955.1:468185-526803 GCA_900883565.2 Caenorhabditis panamensis
CCCCCATTATCCTTTCTTTGTTTTCTAATACCGTTTCACCCCGACTCCCGATTTTCTCCCACTTCCATCTATCCAGTACAAATATTGTAGTTGAGAGTTGTGTCACCAAGCCCGGTTTTTCCCCACCGAGTGCAGCTCCCCCCGTACCCCCGTGTCCACAACTAAATTATTGTTACTCATCTGATCTCCTTATCTTAATATTGTGTTGCATTGGGGACTTTAATAAAGAAATAAAGGGACATCTGTTAATAGATACTTGTTTTGTTTGTTCTTCTACTCGACCAGTCCGTCGGATTTCACAACAACCGTGAACTATTTGAAAGTGCAAGCGGTGACTCTTATCGTATCTCGGTATGAAATCATCTCGGACAAGTGACCACGACACACCGTTGGCACGTTTTCTCTCTTCTCCATCTGAAGTGAATGGGAATGGAAGTGGGCAGCAGGGTCTGTCTAGTGTACTCTGATCATCATCATGTCTGGGCTACGGTAGCTTGGATCCTGTCTGAAACTTTGCTAAGCTGTCTTCCTTCCTGTCTGGAGCATCAGCATTGGAACTCTGGACCAGATTAGACAAGGATTCGTCATTTTTAGATCCTTAGTCGGAGAAGTTTCGTTCGGACTGAACTTATCTAATCCGTTCGCATCAAGGTTCCGTCCAGGAAGAAGGAAGGCAGGGAGAAGTCTCATGATGACACTTTGTAACATATATGCTAAGTGGAACAGGAACAAGAACAAGAACCCAATGGAATCAAACTAGCCTTGATCGTTGATTTTGCCCTTTCACGCACACTACACATGGGTTTGGTTAGATACAACAAGACACGTCGAGAGGTTTCGTATCCCTTTTTCTTTCATAACTTTCCCCGGGGGCCAACCACTTTCCATTCAATCACACGGCAGGCATGTCATAGAATTATCATCTCTATTCCTGTCAAATTGAGAACGAAAAATAGCAAGGAAAAGGAAGGCATTGATAAAAAGAAAAGAGAAACAGAAACATGTGAATTTTTCGGCCCGCCAGGTCAGCTGGTGTCGTCCAGTCTTTCCATTCTCCTGTACAAATTGCATGGGACCTTGAAATGGTCATAAGGTGGATTGAATTTTGGATGAATGACGACGTAAGGGAACAAATAGCATCCGTCGTTTTTCCACAGGATCTCTGCGACCCGGCCAGTCTAGGGGGTAAACTTTCAACCTTTGAACATCACAGATTGTGATGATTGATATATACAGAAAGAACCTTTCGCATGGTCATCAGACCAGTGTTCACGTGCAGGTAATTGAAGATTGTCTGTGGGGGAAATTGAATTTTATTACAATGTCATGTCGCCCGCTTCCTGTCTAGCTGCGTCACAGTCGAGAGCTATCGTCTGACTGTGTCATGCTAAGAGGGATCGGAAAAAGACCTGAAAACTAAAACAGGAACTTGACAGTACGTGTTTATTGACGAAGCATAACAGGATTTGGGACTCCAGATGAGCATATCTTCCCGATTTCTTGGTAGAGATGAGCCGATGATCCACTTCTGGTGGTGGTTGACAATCTGCAATTGCTGGATGCAAAATACAAGTGGTGTGCCGGCTTAGACACCCCAAAACCAGGCTGATAGTTCTTGTATAGTTCCAGGTGCAATCCCATCTTCGTAATTTGTTTTTGTTGTCCACCAATTTTACACCAATCCCTTCATAATACAAGCCTGAAAACCATCTGCTCTTGCTGTATGAGGGATCAAAATATGCTTGCTACCACAGTAGATACCTTCCGATGTTATTGTTTTTTGCTCTGCTCTCCTTCTTACTCTTCAGCTGCCAACTGGAGTCATGATGGCGTCGATCCAACTCCCCAGGGACGAAATTTTAATTTCCGGGACAATTATCGTCATGTCTGGTGTTTGGGAAATGGTTGGTTGGATTCTACAAATTCTGAGAAGGAAAAGGAGAGGGATCTTTTGGAGGACAATTAGGCTTTTAGGTCAGGTCAATTTGGGAAAAGGTCAGGTCATTATCATTTTTGCAGATGCGCCGGAGGGAGAAGTGGCTTGCTTAGGCAATGTTGGGGAAGATCCAACATAATTAGGTTGTCTTTTTATAGAAGCAAGGGTCCGAGAAGCACCATACAGATATGTCCACTATGAGGGAAATTGAAGATCAGAAAGTTGCATCTCTCCAACTACATTCAAGTCGTCATGAAACGTGAAAACTTGAGGGATATGATAATCGCTTCCAATTTTCCAAATAGAGCCTATATCCAAATGCCGCTACCGTAGTCATAGTTCATAAGACATTATTTCTGATGTCATTTATTCGAAAAGTGGTTTGGACTTTCCAAAGAGAGTGCCCTCGGCTAGTCAAAGTGATGCCATGTCAATCTCGTGCTATCCCTTTCTCCAGACATTCTCTCCAAAAGCATGCAGACTTTTTCTTGACTCTTCTGAGAATCTGGAGACGCTGTAGACACTAATAAAAGTGCAAGCGAGTTGACCTTTTCAAACATTAACCGACGGAAGTCGTGACATTTGACAAGTTTCGGTTTCGAAGCCAATCTTAGCACCTCCACATTTCCGGCGCCGTCGCGCGTGAAGCGTAGGAGAGAGCATCAGGGGTCGAAGAGCAACCGAACCCAACCGGGGTAAGCGGTGCTCAGAGTCACATCATAGGCTACAAGTGTTATCCTGGATAATCTGCGATGACAAACCGGGGACAACGTGACAACGAACGGAAACTAAAAACACATAGCATCACAATAGTTCTGACTCTGGACTTGATCCTTGGGATTACATAGATCCGAGATCCGAGATCACGAGATTGATCCTCACACAGATTTCTGAGTTTCCGTTCCCAATCTCATTTCCTTTGTGATTACCCGGTGATAATCTTGTTTTGCAACCATAATCTCTATTACATGTATAGAAATCGGTTCAACAACTGCTGACGACTACATCCGTCGTCGTTCCTACGACGCTTTCGTCACATCCTTCCTCTCGGCCCGGGACGTCTAGCTACCGTAATCAGTGATAATTAGCTAAATGAAGAGGAAGGAGGCAAGGTTTTTTCCACATGGTTTCGAAAAAGAACGGGTGACGTCGGGGTGATTGAATTAGTCGCTCGAGTGCGCAGCGGCGCCTGGTCCCGGGGACACTGTGTTCTTAAAATGGAATTGTGAATTTTCTATTCGTGGGGCTGTCTGTCACAGACATGCCCTTTTGAGTGCCAGCTTTCATTTTTCCTCTTTTGAAAGCGGAAACGAGAGCACATATCTGGAAAATGGGACTAAGCGATGGTTGTTGTAGGACTAGAAAACAAATACGATATTGGTTACGTTAAGCTGTTCGTAAGCTTTCATTACGACTGTAATCGGTCTATCGGATTGGGAGCCACTTGTTTTTCACGGATTGTTATGTAAATCCCTGAAAATTTCAGACAGAGGCAAAACTATGATGCGGGAAGGGATACTTCACCAGAAACTTCACAGTAACCTGTTCATGTTCTGTCTCTCCCAACCACACATCATTTTGCAGGTGGAAGTAATCCGATTCTAGACATTCTCAGAAAATCTGAACTCTTTGACTTTCAAGAATTGTAGACACCTGGCATTTCGAAGTTCCGTCTAAAATTAGGTTAGATCAGAGGCCAACCAATAGGTTTTCTGAAAAGTACAAGTCTCTCCTAATTAGGTTCTTTGAAACAGAAATAGATATTGTAACTTCTAGCTGAAACTCAATTTTCCATAGACGGCTAATTCACTTTTGCCCCAAAGTTATCTAAAGATCAGTTTTAGTATTGGACATGTACTTCCTGCTTCTCGGGAAGAAACTCTGATCTTTATTTTATGGTTTACACCCAAAAAGGGAGCTGTGACTTTTCGGTTTTTGAGACATTGAGCCGAACTATTCGCTGAGCAGTGAAGTTCTCAAAAACCTCAAAAATATTTGCACATGGTCACGAAACGGCGCGTGGAAGACGTGCCTTGGGGACATTGTGACGTGAGTTGGACCAAGTAGGGCACGAGGTTTTTTGGATGCACTTGTGAGCCCTTATGGGTAATGAAATCCATCAAGCGAGTCTGAAGCAGAACTGCTCTTCTTCACTATCCAATTCAATTATCGGGACGTTAGCTACCTTGAGCAGAAAACACAAGTGTCCTGATATGTCTCTCACTCATATGACAAACTTAATCAAGTTCAACCCGAGTTTCTTGTACCGACACTGATTGGTTTATGCAGTTACTGGGAATTGTTCCTAATTGTTCTGGACGGCTGGACTGACCAATGGATTCAGGAACCGCGTGTTGAGGGGCTTTGGGACTTGCAGAAACATGCGGGCAAAGTTAGCAAAAAAGTTTTTGATTGTTAATTGACTAGAATGACGTAAAAAAACTCTTTAGGATCGGTTTTCTGATCTGTTTTAGTGAAACAGACTAGGTCAGCAATCGGCTACTGTACTTCACTTCTCCATGAATTTTTGAGAACTTTGGCTTTGAGTTGAGTTTTTGACGTTGACCTGACCTTTCCGTCACACCAAACAGACCTATTCAATAATTCAGATGTTGTCACAACGGCCACCACAATACCCTTCAAAATCGGAAGAACTTTCATGAGGGGTCTGAGAAACCCAAAGATCTTCAGTTAACAAGCAACTTTTGCTAATGATAGACATTGTTACAGTTCTCTAACGTCAGCCATGTGACTAACAAGCTTCTCATCCTTCCTTGTCTACCGGAAGTGAACCAGGAACCAATTTCTGCCGAACCGTGGAATGGCTATTTTAAAAGTGCAAAGTGGGAGAGTGGTCTTATCGCTAACTAGTAGTAAACAAGTAATGGCCGCCACGGAGAATTGAATCGTGGCGCAAGTCTCTCGGCAACTTTTTAGGTCAAACCGTAAACAATGCTAAACAATTAGATGATGATGGCAGGGAACTTTGTTCAAAGAAATGTTGCGTAAGAACCGAGAAACCGTAAAAACCGTGTTTGGGGATTGGAATTGGGATTGGGACTAGGGCTAAAACCTAAAACATAAAACACACAAATCGCCCGTAAGAGTGCAGACAATTGGAATGTGGTTTCTTGCAATCTCGCTAAAAGTGCAAAGGAAGTAAACAAGAGAACCAACATGGCACTCGTGATTTCTCTGAGATTTGGTAAACGTGATACCGTTTCATTTTACTCAAGGGAAAATGAAAAAAAGGAAAACTGAAAGCGAAATGAGAAGAAAATCACTCTTTATTTCAGAAATTTCATTTTCATTTCCAATTTCATTTCGATTCGCTCGATCACTTGATAAAGTACACTAGAAAGTATACTCAATCTGATCGCTACAACACTGCAAACAGATATCTGGGGGTCAAAATAGATGCGTCGAATAAATAAAAAAAACACAAAAGAATGAGTTCAAGAGAAGAAATGTGAAATGTCACCAATGGATGGTACGGTAATGAGTTCCCCTACGAGTCAAATAGGAGCTCAAAACAATTGGTGACATGGGGGGTTTTGGGCGGAATTGTCAGAAACAGAAACAGATGGTATTTGGGTGGTGGTAAGTTGGATTAAATGCACATTTTGGTTGCCAATGGTTGTTGAAAATCATCCTTGTTTGAGGAACTGAAACGTAAATTTTAGTTGTCTGTTATGTCAATGATTGCTCCGTACCACAGTCGGGATCGACAAGCGTCTTGGAGTGGAAGTTGGTGTAGAAGTTTTGGTTGGTTGGTCCTGAAACTTGATGTGTCATGCTATGCACCCACTGCTTCCTAATCCCGCTTTTGCAAAACAAATTGCTACGCAATACCCGGTTCCGGTCGACAGCTGCAACCCACGATGTGACGAGGATCTTTGGGATTACGTAGGCATATTGTTCAGTGATTTCTGGTTTGCACCCAATATCCCACACCACATAGGCTAAGTAAAAGCCAAAAGATCATAGTTCAGCTTAACCCCCTTATGATTCATGCAGAATGACGACAGTGATGCATAGGAAATTGAAATCGGTACATAGTAGCTACTGGTCTGACCAAGTGAGCATCCTCTGTTTTTTGAGCTTCAACGTCATCATTTCAACTGAATGTCACATAAGGGGGTGTCTGTACTTGATGTAGCTCTAGTTGGAATTCTTATGATTTTGATGCTATAAACGGAAATGCATGGTGGAGCTCGATTTCTCTTTGAAAAGTGGAGTGGGATGATACGATTATACCTTTTCAGTGTACTTTGGACATCTGTCTGGGCTGTTGAGATACGCATGAATGTCATCTCGAGCACTGATTGTACGGAGGTCTTGAGGAGGAGCAATATCGGAGAAAGTGTCGAGCCATTCGAAGAGGAGATCACTCTCGGATTGTTTTATCTGTAGACACATAGAATAACACAGAAGTTTATTGATGGTACAGACATAAACAAGAACAAAAACATGAAACAAACATGCATTTTATTGATGTTTTGATGTTGTCGAAAAGGTTTTTTAATTGTCAGTTACAGAAAACACACACTAATCGTTTGATTTGTATTTTTATTTCATCTCGATGCTCATTGAGTTCCCAGTGTCAACTGTTCACTCTTCTTCGTCTTCATCCGCCACTACTTCTTCCTGAAAGACATCAAACGTAGAACACAATCATAAAACCGATGATTCTACCTCAACGGCCATGATCACTTTCTCGTAGAGAGCTGGTGGTGGTGGGAGTCCCGGGAAGCACGGGTGAGCATTTTTCTGAACAGAACACACATAGACAAGGACAAAGGAACAGAACAGACTTTGTCAAAGACAGAACGACGTTCACGGAAATTGCGACGATCCATCTGACGGTCGTACTTGGACACGATTTGGACCTTTGGCTGCAAACAACACATATCTTACTTTGGTGAAAAGAGAACGACGATCATAGAAAGCTTGAACACCTTGGCGCTCGAATTTGGAAGCGATTAGTTGTTTTGGCTGAAAGGTTTAGTTGATAGATGAGATAGAAGAAGGGAGTTACAGATTAGTAGCACTTACTGGGTATCTGGAGCTTCCAACCTCAGCGGGGTCAATGCCTTTCTTGAGAGCCGAGTTTCGGGTGACTTGACGTTGACGCTCGTTGAGCTCTTTCATCTGAAAAATCACAGTTTTATTGCAGATCTCATATTCTGAAAATGTCTTACGTCGTACTCCTGACGCTCGTGACGCTTCTCGAGATCGTACTTGTCGGCCTCGAGCTTGCAGATTCTCTGGTGCAGCTCCTTGATTTTGGCTTTCAGCTCGCTTGGGGAGATCTCGGAGGCGCTTGGGATTCCCTTGCGGATTGCCGCTAGGAATGCCTGAAACACAAACAGTTACCGTGAAAATGAGTGTTTTGTATGAAAAAAGACACACAATGGTTTGTTATTACTAGTAGAACTCTAGAACTGAATATAACGAAAAGAAAACTGAAAATATTAGTGAAAATAATTGAAAGAATCATCGTTATGTAGTTTTACCTGATGGTTTCCGAGGAATGGAAAGTTTCTAGAAAGGAGTAGTTGTGCAAAAAGTTGTCAAAAAGATTCATTTGGTACTTACGCGCTTGGCCTCGTCTTGCTGGTCCTTGGTCATTCCCATCTCTTGCTTGGCCTGTACGATGTTACCGAACTTGTCGTTCTGAGCAGCCTTCTTTGGCACCGTGAAGTTTCTAAAATGAGAGAATATTGATAGTTTCTGGGGTATGTTTTCGGCACCTTCCACCCTGTCCGGTTTGCAATCCACCACCAATCAGTTGGTTTCTCTTGTTTTTCTCTTCCTCCTTCTTTCTTCTATCTTCGTCGACCTTAGCTTTTCTTTCCTCCTGAACAACTCAATGGTTTCACTTCTTCTCTCATTTCCCTTTCCGTACCTCTTCCTCACGACGACGGTCTTCAGCAGCACGACGTCTCTCCTCCATCTCCTTCTCCTCCTGTTCACGCTCCAACTTTCTTCTCTCCTGCTTCTCCTTCAATTTCTTCAACTCCTCTTCCTCCTTCTCACGTTCGATACGACGACGATCCTCGTAATCTTGAAGTTTCGCATGTTGCTCTTCCTCGTGACGACGCTTGGCGGCCTTAAAACTGATTAGCGTAAGGTCACTCTAAACTGGTTTGCCGATTACCGCCATCGCGCGTTCTCCTTCAGTCAGACCCTCTTCGTCCTCGGTGAACGATTTGGTTTTTGGCCTGAAATTGAAAATTGGAGTAGAGAAGAGAATCAGATATAAACTGGTTTGAGTTAACGTTTTCTTGCATGCATTCGCAAGTTCCTACTATCTTCACTTACCGATCAGAGCGGGTGGTATCAGTCTCCGACGGGGCATAGTCGGCTTCGACCTCTTCTTCTTCGACCTCCTCGACCTCCTCGTCAGTGCTGAAAAAAAACATTGATTATGAAGAACAAAACAAGCAGAAAACTAAACAGATCATACTACACAATGCTACCCTTCCTCCTATAAACCAACCCTTTGCGACGCCATCTAGGGATCCATCGCATAAGACGAATTCTGGGTTTCAGACGGGAACGGTGTTTCTCATGGTCAACGCGCTTCAGTTCTACTTTGAAATCTAGCCAGTGGCGTCTTGGAAGAGCCTTCTTCGACACAACAGCTGAGTTTAGCTTGACTGGCTTGACCTCTCTGGCAGGTGTTGGGGATCGCATGCGAGGGGCTCTCCGGTTGACGAACTTTGGTGGGGGACTGGAGCATCTCTCCTTGATTTGCGATCGGATGGCGCGATATGCGTTGAATGGCGAAAGAGCGCGGATGATGGCACTGGGGCGTGGAATGTGCATTCGAGAGCTGAATCGCTCGATGAGTAGTTTATCTGTTTCTGACAATTCCGCGAAAGTTTGATGTTGTGACTCGTAGTTTTTGGCGGCTCCTCTAGGCTTCGCGGACAGCGCTAGGGAGCCATGCAAGTTTAAATGCTTCGATGATGATGCGGGAGGCGGTCGTCTCCGAGGTATGGGTGGAGGATCTGGTTCCAGAGGGCTAACAATCCGTATCTTTGGTATTGGACTGCTAGGTGTTTGAGGTGGACAGAAGTCAGAGTAGGGAGCACTCGGCTCTTCCTTGATGGGAGTCGGCTTCCGTCGGATAGCTCCAGCCCTCCGAAGAGTTGATGGGGGAGGGGTAGCTGGCTTTGCTTTTGGTTCGATAAGGAATCCGCCAATAATGGGAACCCGTTTCAACCCATTCTTGACACCCATAATGTCCTCGAGCATTTCGGCATTGCTCTGCAAGAAGTACTCCGGAATCTTGAGTCGGTTCACCTTCCGAAGTTCCTTCTCTTCTTTCTCCAACTCAACCGTAAATGCTCGATTGAGTCTTCCAATCTTTGGCTTCGGCATCTCCTGCGTTTTGGTCCTTCTGATACGTGGTCGAGTAGAGAATATGCTGATATCTTTTCGAACATATATGACACGTGGAGGTGATGGCAAAACAACAACGGCGTGGCAGTTCTTTGGCGCTCGTTCCGTCATTCGCAAGTTGAGACGGACGTTCTTCTCGGCAAAGTTGTCTTTGGCCAGTTGATTGTAGAAACTGCAGTGCTGGATTGAGATCTCCGCTGTGCTTGGAATGACATCCATCTTCTTTCGTTTCAGACTGGCCAGCACGTTCTTCTGCTGCACCTTCACATGATCGTCGTACGTCGTCCTTCGTTTTGGCAAGGTTGGCTTTTTGAGTTTATCGAAGTCTCCAGCACTGAAGCTTGCACGCACTGTCAGTGCTGGCCGCGGTTGCTCCAGCAACTTCTCCACTTCCTCTTTCCTGACTGTTGCTCTGAGAACTTGAGAACACTTGGCTTCTTTCTCCTTCATCTTTGGTGCTTCTTTCTCCTTTTTTGCCTTCTGTGCAACTTTCTTCAGATCTTGTCGAGCATCCGTCAATTCCTTTGGTGTGGGAGCCGCTGGCAACGTGAGAGAGACAGTCTCTTTGATTTTGGTTTTTGATGGAAAAACAGTGCGAGTATCGCAAATATTGGCCTTCTTTCTGTTGATTGCATTGATATCCTTCGCTTTGATCAGCGAAAGTTGGCATTGATCGGGTGAGCTTGGTGTGAGGTACGACTTGGAAGCTTTTCCGGTTTTGTCCTGCTTCTTGTTGAGTTTGAAGTCGACAGTTTTCAGTTTTTCACTGTAGAAAGCACTTGCACGGGTCTTGACAATGTGAGTGTGCACAATTTGGACATCTTCTTCCTCTCGCTCAAATGAGAATCGTTCAGTAGCCTCAACCTCCGGTGGTTCTGCAGGTTGTGCTGGAGGCGCTGCCTCCGCATTGCTCCGATCGCTATCATTGTCAGTTGAGAGACCGGAATCGCTTGAACTGCTTGGTGTTCGCACTCGTCGGTATCGTTCCTCTCGAATAATCGGTATCTCTTCCCACGCTCTCAAGTACTTTCGCTCATCCTCTCCGCTCAATCCACGGGATCGAAGTAAGTCATCAACTCGGTTGTGGGCGGCCATCAAACGCTGCATGTACTCGTTTTGATTCATATCTTGAGAATCCGGAGGGTTACGGGATGGTCCACCATCTCTTTGTCCGTAAAGTGAAGATGAAGTGGAAGGTTGGTCACGAGAAAATGGTGAGAGTGGTAATCCGAACGCCTCAAGGGATTGACGGCGTTGACCAATGGCTGATGATGATGGCCCAGAGTCCGGCTCGAGCTGTCGCCGCTGTTTAAGGTACTGTGAAGTGGAACTCTCACCTACTGATGTCTTACGCGCCCCATTACCATACCTTTCGAGCAACCCGATCGTTTGCTCATCGCGCGTTACTCTACTACTGATGGGATCTTGCGATGGCCTACCAGCTAAGCTACTTGACCTATTCGGATAAAGTCGCGCTGGCAACGACTCGCGGGCTGTCGAATCGCGCTGAAACGGACTACCGTAGTCCGGAGCAGCACGAGACGACAAGCCATGCGAGGGAGTTGCCGATGATCTACGGAAGCCTAGTTGCGATGAAGAGCTACTATAAGACAGCGGGCTGGATGTGGATGAAGGGTTAAGCGAGGAGGAGGAAGAATACGATGATGAAATGAAACTGGAACGCATAACCCACTATTGTTCTTCCTCGTCGGACATAGTAGAGTGGCGCAGCTGAAAAGTTTGCATTGAATTACACTCAGCCTTATATTTTTGTTATTCTTAATCTATTTGGGGGGACTAAATGGGGGACCCTGTTTTGGTTCACAGACACCTCAGCGTAACAGTACACCAGACAGTCGAAACTGAAAATATCATTTTGATTAGAGCTGAAATAAAATATGAGCGTAATCGGAAGATGTTCGAAGATGTTTGGTTAGTAAGAAGTTTCGACTGTCTGGCTCGGTGTGCTGCAAGGGACTATCAAACTAACTATCACTGTTACCCCCCCACGTTATTTTTTTCAATCTCAAAATTTACCTTGACGAATCGAAAGTCACAAAATCGCTCGCAAGTTGAAACAAAGGCGAATGGCAATCTAACGGTGGATTGAAAGTGGGTGGGGGCAGGGTAATAGTGTGATAGTCACTTGCGCGGTTTATCATTACACACCGAGCCAGATCTCGCGCACAATTCAGCCGCCCCAATATTTGATAGAAGAGGATATCAAATAGGTCTTGCGTCGGGGGAGAAAGAGCCGCGGCAGCCGAGTACAAGGTGTGAAAAACTCCACTACCTATTTGCTAAGGCCATACGGAGAAATGGGTAATGAAGATGAAAAGGGAGAAAGAGAAACTGAGAATGCATACTTGAAGATATTTTCAGAGATGAGCGGATCTGACAAAGAACCTTCTTGAAGCGTGGGTGGGGGTAACCTCGAACACAGGAGTGAACAAAACAACGCCAATTGACAGGTACAATATTTCAACACGCCCCAACTGCGAGCCGTCCGGAACCAACCTTGCGACAATGATCAAAACAATTCCCTGCTGTTAGCATCAGCACCCCCACACAATCCATGACGTTTCCCGTCCATTTTTTGTCCGACTTTTCCGTTTACTGCCGCCCGCCAATTCCCTGGCCCCGAAGTCGCGACGGCCAGCAGATGTCCCCTTTCTCATTGGATTAAAGCTCACACCAACTGTTCAGACAGATGAGTGAGGTGGATGTTTTGCAAAATAAAAGGTGAACAGCCGATGTCAACTTTGAGATAATGGGGGATTCACAGTGGTCAGGTTTTAGTTTCTGATACCACGTCACTTAATTTTGATTTGGATTGGAGCCGCCACTTGAAAATGATGGAAGAACTTCAGAATAAGTGTTCAAATTATAAAAAAAAACAGTTGAGAGGCTGGCATCCCTTAGCAAACACTATTACAAGCACCAAGAACAATGAAGATGACGGCAATCTACTTATCAATCCGAAAAACTATCAAAAAAGCGACTTGATCATCAAAGACCGTAACATCAGGCAAAAAACGGTAGGGAATTTATGAGAATGACGTTCATCGCACCAGAACTCAACTCCAGGGAACACACTCCCCAACCCATCCCGTTTTTCAAGAGTTCCAATACACATACGAGCACAAGACCTCCCCTTCAAGACTTCACATTCGAGAAAAACCCCTTGTTTCTTGCAAACATTTGTCGTTTTTCTCACGCAGATAGCACCATTCGATTCGCACTTTTGTCGGGTCGCTGGGTCTACTGTAGATTGGTACATAGGACCGACGTATGCTTTTTTCAAGTGGACTCGTCGCCTAACTACTCGTCTACAGTCTCGGGGTTTTGGGAAGGTGGTTTTTGAGGTTTTCGAACGGTGGAGTGATGAGTGAACGGAGAATTGTGGGAACGACTTATTGTATACAAGCTGATCATCAAAAACCATACAGAAGGGGAACCTTACTGACCACATCAATTAGTTTCCTTCACCTCTCTCAGCAGTCACAGCCACAGAATGTCGATTATAGATTTTCTAATAAATTCATCTCCCCAGATCCATAACTAACAATGATATCGGGATAAAACATACCGACTTGTTCCAAAAAACAAAACCTACATAAAATAAAATGAAGCCCCCGTCTATCTGAAAGTGTTCTCTAAAAACTGAGAGCTGAGGTCATAAACTAAGGAATTTACTGACGCATGGGGCTCGGATCGAACAAAAAATAACGGACGGAGGCACCGGTGTCTTGATACTCGACACAACTGAAAGTGTAAAACTACTGACGTCGTTTTGCCTTTGAACTAACATAGTTTATGACAAGGGGAACACGAAACGAAAGGTTATCTGGTAACCTGAGCTACAGAAATGCAGAGAAAAACGTCAAGCAAGTAAGTAGCTTTGAGTAGCTCGAAATTCCGCTTCCTCCTCTAAAAACATGTCGATTTGTAACACATGAGAGTTGAGACGAGACGGACGACGCAACACGGGTGACCAGTTGCTCAGGAGGGACGAAAAAACCCGAGTGAAAATGAGGATGGAGAGGAAAGGGACACCTCGAAACTATACTGATTACACTATGATAACGATCGAGGTTTCGGGTTCAGTTTCTTTTCGAAATCGTGTGTTTGTACGAAATTTACACTTTGATCAAATTTCCGAGAAGGATAGTACGAAACTTATCGACCACAAATGAGGAAAAATCAGGGATTTTGCTTTGAAACATATTCAAATCAAACAAATCAAAACTTGGTGTTTAGATGTACAGTGTAGGAGAAGATACTTATGTTCGCAGAAAGGAAAAAACACCACTCTCCTCAAAAAAAAAACAGTGGAAAAAAACGAATTCAGTCAATACAACAGTTAACAGAAGCTCGTAGCAAAGAGGCGAAAAGCAAAAACTTGTAGATCTAACGTTAAGCTCAAGTATATCACATAGGGGGAGAGATGAGTGGGAGTTTTGTGGAAGGAAACGGCACAAAAAACAGTGCGCGCGACGAGGAGAGCGCCTCGCGACCGAGTAGACTCATCATCAGCCCCACGAGCAAAGTAATCAGTTCAGTTCGAGAGTACCTGGCTCGCAAAAGTTAGGGAAGGATGGATGGATGGAGGAATGGATCTCACTATCTCTCTCTCCCCAGTCTCCGTTCTCTTTTTCCGTTTGCCGTTTTTTCGGATTTTTCCGATGGATGAACTGGTTTGTTTACCAAACTCCGAAACCTGGTACTGGATGAAAAGAAGATTCGTGAAGGTCATGACTATTGTGAAAGAAAGTGCTGGGTCTGTGAGTGAGATGGGGGGAGATCTCGAGATTTGAAGATTTGTAGTCGAGACGGAATGGGGACGGGAGCCGGTGAGGAGCCGCGGTCAAAGTGAGCACACCACATGACTATTGTTACGATTCCGGATTTTTTGCTCTCGGGGAAGGAGAGATTAATGGGGATACTTGGGTTCGGTTCTAGGGAGTCACGTAAGTTTACAATTGACCGCAGAATGAACTTTTCTGCAAAATTCCAAATGGGAAGTGCAAATTGTAATCTTTAACTGGATCAAACAGAAAGTATCAAACAGAAAGCAACGGTTTACCCAAGGCGGTTCGAAACATGTCAGCTATGACCAGATAAACCTTCGTTTGCAGATAAACCTTGTACGTCATCAAGACCGCCCGGCTCGCCGCCCTCCGCTGCTCTTTGACACTTTGCACAAGTATTTCGTGGAACATCGCGTCAATGCTGACAGTACAGCACAGCTAGCCAATCAAACATTGCCCCGAAACTTGAGAGGTATTTTGCAGAGAGTACAAATACCACAGACCACAACTGGAAAGAGTCTGAAATTCAAAACATGTTGTGGAAAAAGTCAGAACATCAATGATTTTTATTGTCGTGTTTTGTTCGTGTTTTTTTCTCTTTTTTTGCATCGGCTGACTGACTGCAGGTTGCAAATTACAAAGCATACGGGGAAGACTGCCGTTGATGGGTCATTATGTTCAAAAAACATCTGCTACACCACCGAAACGAGGATTATGTTTCTTCTGCAAACCTCTTCACATCATGCGGTCCACTCTGGCTTCGAGTCCGCAAAGATCAGTGTCTTTTTTGTGTCAAGAGGCAAAAATAATCAAATATGGTTGTTTTCGTTCTGGCCATGCTTCTTTTATTTTCTAATTGGAATTTCAATGTAATTCCCTGAACCGAACTTTTGTTACCTTCCCTTCCTGTCTCATTTCACGAGTTTCCAAGTGTGACTGACTGCCTTCATGAATGAATGCCAAATTTCTTCCCATTTGCCTCTCCATAAACTTCATACGAGACAAGAAAGAAGCAAACGAGAAGAAAGGCCATGAAACTCTGTGGCTACTCATTATTCACTGAACAGAATGTTCCTCTGGGTCTCTGACAAGTATTCGGTTCTCTCGTTCTGCCAGTCGAGCCAATTGGCATCTCAATGGGACCCTCGGAGTGTGTCCATTCCACGGCTACATACGCATCCAATTTTAAACATCAGCTGATCGGCGGCCCGTCTGCGCTTCCGCCCCGGCACGCGCTCTTTGGTTGTCTTATGCGTCTGCGTCCGAGTGGTCATGTGCACTTTCATGCCGTCTCACATGATTTACCACGTATTCCTTGCCTCGACCAGGCCCGACGGCGAAGTGAACCGGACCACCACCCCACAAGCACCCATCGATTCCTCCGTCTCGCCTTCTCCGTTCGTCTGGCTTGCCTTCATTTGGTAAATACGTAGTCATATGACCACTAGCTCTATTCTTCGCACTGCGGATGTTTTCCGCTAATACGCATACTTGGAACAGAACAGAACTGAGGGGAATACACACGTATCGCCTTTTCTTGCTCCTTATCTTGGCTAGAATTAGGACACTGACTGCGAATAAATCATGAGTCTCCTCTTTCCTACTCTATCCAGCTTCTCCTTCTAGTAACATCGAGACTAAGCCGTTCGAAATACAAAATCTGTTATCAAAAATCATCAGTCACTATCTTATCAATCTTGTCGCACTCCCTAACACCTTCGAGAAATGATAGAAATGATAACTGTCTCTGTTGCGAATGATTCTCTTCTCATTCCCGTGTTCAGCTAACACGATCAATTGTACTTGTTGTATTGAAACCAATATCATGCAAACTGTGGCGGTACGTGCAACAAGTACGATCCTCATGTGAACATCATATGATTGCATCACATACCGCTGAATGTTGGAAGAGAAGAGGTTGGGCTGGGTTGGAGGAGTGACCCCGATTCCATTCCTCTTTGAAGATTTCATCGGTTTGCAATTAAGATCATGGACAAACTAGTTCAATCGAGAAGAATCTCACAAAACAGTTGTGTGTCGAAATCCAGGTAACACAGCTGTTCTATCATGACTATCTTGCTCTCTTTCATCTCGATTTCTGGAGGTGTTAGATAAAGTGCAACTGTTATCTTCAGTTCACAGTGACCAAGTGACTCCGCCAGTCCCAGTGGGTTTTGATCGTGAAATACCAACTGAACTTCTGTCTTATCAAATTGAACTTACACTTTGGAAGAGAAGGTATTTTAGTGCCCTGCATCACTGCTTTCTGGCAGGTTCAGCTTCCCATTCTCTCTTCAATTTTTATAAGAATCATTTAATGTTTTCCTCGGACAAAGATTGTTCCTTCATTCCGCATCCACCCACATAAGTCTGGTTCGTTGACAATACGGTCACATGTACTTCGCTGGCTTGGCCGAAAGGAAAGGAATCGAAAAGTGAGAGGCAAAAGAGAGAGGAGTTTCTCCCCCACTTTGTGTTTGTGGTGTATCACGCGACATAATATTATGCCTCACTGCCCGCCCGCCCAATTTCCTCGATTCCTGAACTTGGCAGCCAGCCAGATTATATTGTTCTCTGGAGCTCTGGTCAACAAAACCTAATTCTCCCAGTTCCACTTGAATTGAAGTTTTCTCAAGTTCTTTCTCCATTTGAAATCTTCACAAGTACAAATTATCTATGATCCCTTCTTACCGGTTACTGACAAAACCCCAGAGACCACAAGCCAGGTGACTTTCTGACATAACTTACTTTTTTCCTTGTTCTCTTTCTCGACTCGGTTTCACGATTCCTCTAATCGTTCTGTCATCATTTTCATCAGACGACCGCCTAGTCAACACTCCGCATTGCCTCACTTTTACGGACATCACGTGAATGACAAAACATGCCTTATAGACGCGACGCTAGATCACATTGCTTGTGAGCAAGTTTGTGAGTAGTAAATGAAGGAGAAGAGAAGATACGCGTCTCGTTTTCTCGTTTTTAATTGGCATCATGCTCGTTTTGACGTGAGGCGGAAAGGAAGCTACACTAGCTTCACAGTCAACAAGAAGCTAGTCAGTCTTATTTTCAAACTTCTCTCCCTTCTCTCCTATCAATTCGATTTCATTTCACATATTATTTCACCACAAGACGCGTCATGTTTTGTTATCAGACGGAGAGGCGCAAAACCACACGTTCTGTTCCAATTCACAGTTCTCTCCTCCACCTCCATACCATATAAGCTTTTCCGATCCATTTTCAATTCCTATTCTGCCAGTTATATGTTTGCGGGGTGCAAACAAGCAAAAGCCTCATAGGCGTTTGACATCCACGTGCCCTTTGTGTGCCGGTACCACTTGTACCACTAGTATCACTGTTAGAATAGGGAAATGTGAGTGGTGGAAAGATGAGAAACGGAAAACAAAACAGTCAACAAACAAACAAACAACGAGTCGCGTCGGTTTTCAAAATTAAGAGAGAGAGAGAGAGTCTCTGTTCCCTCCTTTGTAAATATTTTTGCTTCCTTGCTTCTCCCTACCTCCTCTGGTTTCTTCCTTTGGTCACTTTTTCTCCATCCACACGTTTCCTACTTTTCCTGATGCGTTTCTTCTTCTTGGAGGTCCACAGAACACCATCTGCTGTGGCGTAAAGTCCACCATATTATGTTTGTTATCCTATCCATCTGCACAAATGTATAAACGAAGCTGGGCAGGCCACTAGGCAATCAAATATAAACCACCTGCTGACTCTCTAAACTTTCTATCCCATTAGTATGGGTTGCTATGCCGACATTTGTTTTCCTCCATTTGCTCGAGTGGAAAAGTATTTTTCAATATCCTACTCATGGATTGTTTCTTATTCTCCTTCTTCCAAAACTTCTTACGAAATAATTGCATCTTGTTATTTCAGAGACGGGTCTTCTCAACAATGTCCTCATTCCTTGAGTTTGCAAAACCCAAAATGATCGACATCAAAAAGAAGATCAATTTCTCAACAGTGTCAGGCGACAAGACGGATGACGCCCAACAATCCGAGCAGACTCCTGCTGCTCAGCAGACGCCGACCGCAAGTGCATCCTCCAACCCATTTATCACCCCGCTCACCGAGTCTACACCTGGTACGTACACCTCACATTTATCCCCTTCTTCTCTCACAATTGTCTCAATACACTAACTCTTCCAAAAAATTCCCATGTTTTCGAATGCTTTAGGTATGTCAGAATCGTGGGTGGAACTTGCGCCAAGCCGTACAAGTCTGTGCAGCAGCGTTGATATCAATATGGTGATTGTTGATGAGAAAGACAAGGATTCCCGTTTAAGCCCGGTTTCAATGATCCAGTCTCCTCACGTAGAATTTGAGAGTTTGGAACAAGTCAAATACAAACTAGTCAAGGAGATGTTGCCGCCAGGAAAGAATACGGACTGGATTTGGGATTGGAGCAGCCGTCCGGAGAACACTCCACCGAAGTGAGTCGAAAATGTTAGAAACACCTGACAAAGCTATGTTTCAGAACTGTTCGCATGGTTCAATATGGTTCCAACCTAACAACTCCACCAAACTCGCCAGAACCGGAACTCTACCACTACTTGCCGTGCGATTCCGACTCGTTCTTCAACGTCCGAGTCGTCTTTGGTTTCCTAGTCACCAACATCTTCAGCTTTGTTGTGGGAGCCGCTGTCGGGTACGTTAGCTATTCTTCGCGTTAAATTTCAGCTGTTGTTATCCTCATCTGGCCGTATTTTTCAGATTCGCTGTCTGCCGCAAAATCATCAAGCATCACCGTCATTGAGGACTCCCAGAGGACTCTCCATCTACTCATGTTGAACTTTATACCTGTACATACACTCCAGCAGTGCTGGAAGCTTGGGGATCCTTCTTTTTTTGCAAGTTCTCCAAATCTGTCCCAAATCGATTCCGCAAAAGCCATCCATCTTTCTTTTCTTGTCAAGACCCAGATGAGCTTTTGCTTGTACCTTCTCCTTTTTCCGATTCTTTTCCAACTCGTCATCTTTTTCTTTCATCCTGTCTCTTTGTTATTCCATTAATACTCACCACATTCCTACTCAAACCCACCACATAACCATTCTAATCGCGAATGAACGTTCTCGATTAGGGATTGATATCCCAGCCGTGTTGTATATAGCTTTACCCCGACTCACCACTACATTTTCCTGTATTAAAGGTGGATTAAAGTGATAGGGAAAGTTGGTTGCAAAATGCTAAGAATGTGCCCTAGACCCACCCTCCGCAATCCGTTTCTTTTAAAAAAATTTTTCCGATTTTTAAAAGCTCCTCAAAGTGGCCCCATTTTGCTAGTTGAGCAGGTTACAGAAAAGTCTCTCATTGCGCCACACTCTCTCGCCACCGTTTCTCTGCGTCTAACTTGCACACACACTCTCTCGTACCTGCTCGATTGCGAAATCGCGTGTTAGAGAGTGTGTGTGCAAGTTAGACGCAGAGAAACGGTGGCGAGAGAGTGTGGCGCAATGAGAGACTTTTCTGTAACCTGCTCAACTAGCAAAATAGGGCCACTTTGAGGAGCTTTTAAAAATCGGAGAAATTTTTTTAAAAGAAACGGATTGCGGAGGGTGGGTCTAGGGCACATTCTTAGCATTTTGCAACCAACTTTCCCTATCACTTTAATCCACCTTTAAAAAAAGAAAAAAAAGTTAACTAATGTATATAAACATAATTCTCTGGAACTGCATTCACTTAATTTTATCTCATTAATAATAAAGTGTACATAATAATTGTCTATTATGCTTGAAACTCTGTATTTGAAAAATGCAGACACAGAATGAAATTCGTTAAGTAAAAAGAGCAGTTGGCAATTGAAAAATACTATTTTCCAGCATGCGATACAATAAATTAATACTAAATTACGTCCACCTAATCTTCAAACAAAATTGAACTACTAAAACGCAGTATTTTTTGTTTTCGTTGCTCTTCAAAGTCCCTTATTGAAAAACACTCGATCTCCCTTCACATCCTTCAACTTTTCATATGCTTCAGGTTCCCATCGTTTCAATGTTGACAGCTTGATAGAGTTCTGTTGAGGGAATAGCGCACAGCCGACTGGGATCATTGCTCCGTATCTGAGAAAACGCTATATTTTCATCAAACCCCGTTGACACTACTCACATGACAAAAGTTAAAGCCAATTGAGTAGGAATGTTCAACTTGTTGATGTGTTTCCGGAAGCTTGCCACTTTGTTCAAACCCTCCATTATGACGGGAGTGAGAACTGAAACAAAGGAGTTGATGTGTTTGGAACTTCACGCTTGGACTCACTCATGCACGGAGCAACAATAATGTTCCTGGAGAGGACCACCAAGGAGATGGCTTTAGCGGCGGCTAGCCGAGAAACACCAACGTTGTTTCCATCGACATCAGTGACCGTCATTCCTTCTTTGAGCTCACTGGAAACCAAATGGGATAATGATCTTGATAGTCATAAAGAAAACTTACTTTTGCCTCATCATTGGAATGTTGATAGCGTTTGCCACGGCGACTGCTCCCAATGGCACAAGTCTCTGAGCCAACGGGCTGCTCTGCTTCTTGGCAAAGTAAGTTTTCAGTCCGATGGCCATCGCCAGAGCTCCTGACACTGCTGTCGAGTACGACATGACCAAATCCTTCGTGGTCAAAGTGCTTTTTGCATTCCGGTTGGTATAATTAACCAATGCATTGAACGATTGATTTGCCCATTGCCAGAAAATTACCGCTGGCGTTGATTTGTACCTAGAAAGCTTTGAACATTGACACTTTGAACTCTTGATCTCTCGCCTCACCAGATCATCATTGCTCCACAGAGCATTGTGCCTCCCCAGACATTGAAACACATGCGGCCGGCAAAGTTTTGCAATTCTCCAGTGTCCGGATGGAATGCGGATTGATAGAGACGTTGAGCACGGTGGAGTTCTTCCAGAGTTGCAGGAATTGGCTTCTTGTCTCTGGAAAGGATGTGTGATGAAGTCAAAATCATCAAGGAATGTGGGGATTCAAAAAGTACAATTACCACGTGTAATTGGAGTCTCATTACAGGGCGAGAGGTTTTTTGGGTAACGCAGTGGTTAGCGGACAGGTGTGAAGCCCTTCATACGGAAAATTGAACCCGTAATTACAAAAAAGGGCTGAGTATTGAGTATGCGGATTATGGGCAAACCAGTAATTTAGTTGTGAACCCATATTACTGTTCAAAATTTGGTTCCTTTTTTGGTTCAATCGATTCAAAAACAAAATTTGCCGAAAAAATTGTACCTGCAGTTTTGCATCAATTCCGACGCAGCCATTAACTCAGAAGTCGAGGAAAACGCTATCATTGGGTCCGTCATCCCTGCGAAATGCCTCAGTCTCCCATAAAACGTCGACTGATCGAATCGCGGCCTATCCGGGTCGAACGACATCTCTGAAAAGTAAAGTAGTAAAGCAAAGGTGCAGACAAGGGGGAGAAACGAAACGCAAAAGTGAGCACGTGGTCGACGGGTCGGGTGTTGACTCGAGAGTCCTCGAAACAAGATTGCCTTTCCGTTTTTCCTCATTTCGTTGTGACGAAAAATGAGAAGGAAACGAAGAAGAACGAAATGGAAAATATGAAAATGAGAATTGAAGAAAAACGGATTAGCTCGCAACTTCCGTTTCCTTCTTTTGTTCCAGATATGAATGGTTTCTTTGCATGAACAATGTTGGCCGAAAAAACCCAACTAATAGAACATCAAGTTTTAATTAATAAAAATTTCATTAAGAACAAACAGGATACATGGTGTGAGAATGACAAAATACTTGACAAAAGTATCAAAGCAAGAAGGCGTGAGGAGGGGGGTTACTTCAGGATTATTATAATTTAAGAAATGAAATGATAAAACTATATTGGAACAATTGTGACTAAACCGAAAGTCGTAGCACCGAACAAGAAGTCGTGATGATTGCAGGTCAAGACAGAGAAGAATGATAAAGTTTTTAGGGATGGGTACTAGACAGTTATTAGAGATGTAAAGGGGATAGACTGATCTCTGAACACATTTTCAGAGTATCTAATCGTCTAAAAGATCCGTAAGAAGTGGTGTGGGAAACAGAAAAAAGACACAGAGAAGAGACAAAGACAGGAGAGAAACTTGCTGCAGATAACACCCACAGACAACGTTAATCTACTATCTTTGGGGATTAACATCGATTGAATGTCAAGATACTGTGGGGACGAGGGGTTGATACAAAATGGAATAGTCTGGCAGGTGTTCTCGACATCATGGAGAAAAATGAGTGAATGCGTGAAATGAACTAGATGATTTCGGCGGTTTGATGATTGACAGCAATGGTACCCAGGGAGTTTCAAAGGACAAGGAAGTGTTGAAAGCAGTTATTAAACTAAAGGAAAATGAACATGCATGGTGGGGGAGTCGGACTCCTTCTTGTTAGAGTCAAGGATTGAATCCAAATCCAGGCGTCACATTGGAATTGCTCTTGCTTGTACTGTTGTAGGGACATACATAGTTGGAGGGGAAGATGCCTCGTCGGTTGTTGAGTTGTCCTTCCCACCAGTTTGGATCGTCTTTATTGATTACTGAAACTGAGAAAGCGATGAGTTAAAAATCTCTCAAAACTCGGGCTCAAACTGGGTTTTCTTTAGAAATCCCTTCATTCCCATTTTTCTCATTTCAAATCAACAATAACTTACGCGTAATAACATCTCCTCGCTTGAACGCCAACTCTCCAGGCTCCTGTGGATTGAAATCAAACAGTGCCTGCACAAACTTGGTTTCTACATTCAGATCCGACAGCAAGATTGTGTGGGTTCGCGATACAGAAGCGGTTCTGAAAGAAATCGGTAAATCATGTGTCTTGTCTGGTTGAGTCATCCCCCCATGTTGACTCAGTGTCTATTGCTTTCTTCCCACAGACGCATTCCGTTCCCGAAAATACGGGTTTTTGTCTGTTTGACAATGACTAATAGAATATTTTGTGAGTAGTTGTTCACGATTAGTTTTTAGTTGTATAAAGAAACAGTATCGAATTGGGTCCCGTTTTTAGAGCATACTCACCGGTGGTACGCAACAAGTTCATTCAATGAATTGAATTTTACTGCCCAAAGGTAGTATTTGCCATTTTGATCCCTCAAAACTTTGAAATGTTGCACTGAATCTTGGAACCGCACGCTGATTGAAAATTCGCCGGGACTGCTCTCACACTGACGAACAAGGAAGTGACCATCACGCACATTCGGCTTCTTCAGAAGGACTTCTGCGTCGTTTCGAGTGATCTTGCCAAGGTACCTGCAAGATTTTCACTCTATGATAATGTTTGTCGAAGACTTCTTATGTATCCTGTGTTCTATGCCGCCACGCGTTGTGCAAACAGAGGAAAGGCAAAAAAGATGAGCGAGTTGGTTGCGGGTTATCTATTAAAGTTGATCTCGCGCGATATAATAATATTTTGACGTAACTGTCATAACCCGTCACGCTGAGTAATCTTTGAAGACTCACCAATTGCATTCTGTCATTCGAATGTAGTTGGATGGTATGAAACCTTCATTGCCTTCTAGTTCAGCTTTGTACCAATGTGGATCTTCATCTTTGTTTAGAACCTGAAGATGAATGTTGGAAAAGTGTTGCGAAATTATCGACGAACCTTGAGAACGTTCCCGCGTTTGAAAGAGAGCTCGTCAGGAGACCCGGCCGGGAAATCGTGCTCTGCAACGGCCTCCATTTGATGTATTTTTGCGTCGGCCTGGCTTAAAATCGATTCTTTGCTGATAAATACTGATAAAAGAACGAAAAGGAAAAAAACACGAAGGAAAGGGCAAATAAATTGATAACCTGGGGAAGAATCAACCACCGGACAGACCCCACTGTCTGTTGCGGCAGATCAGTGGCTAGCCACAAAAAATGCCGGCAGAGTAATAAAACGAGTGGATCGAAACGAGCGGAACAACAAAAGATGAGGGAAAAATGGACGGAGGGATGGATAGCGTAGTGCAAATTGTAACAAGGGATGAGTAAGAGAGTGGAAGAAATGTGGGAAGGGAGGCGGCCAGAGGGGGAATACGCAGAGAGCGGAAGGGATGCCTGGTGGGTCAGTTGTGTCACAGAGAGGCCCGGTCCTCTTCGGATTCGCGGGCCCATTCGGCCCGAGGGTGTCGTCAAATCCGATGCATTGTTGGTCGCAACATGACTGTGCACTACACTACAGCCCACATACGGACGCACCACCCGCCCTCTCTAACGTCCCAAAACAACGTTGTTGTGTCTGCTTCTCTTCACTGTACACTCTCTCTCACTCGATCACTGCCGTACCCCGCAACGTACTGTTTGCCCGAGTGTTATCTGTAACGCGACTGTTTTAGACGAGAATTAGAGATTGAAAGCGGGCATAGAAGAGAACGATGCGTTTTGTGTGGGAGAGGTAAGGCGAGCGTTGGGTGTCACTATCATCATGCGTTTGAACCGGGCATCGTTTACACTTTGAGGAGAGAAAAGAGAGAGAGAGAGAGAGGAGGAGATTGGTGATAGTGGAGATGCTCTTCGAGAATTGTCAAGTCAACAAATATATGTTGGTGATGACTAACACCTCCCTTTTTATGGTCTGCCTCATTTGCACTGGAAGACCAAACGTAGAAAAGTTAGGAGAATGGAGAAGATGCAAAGTAAGAAGAGGGTTTAACGAATGGAGGTTTTGAGATGGAAAAATAGATAAACATCTTTGGTAGTCATATTTCACATTTCACGCGGAGACCAAGAAAATGGGTAAAAAGAGGAAGAATAGGGAAACCAGGTACTAGGTTCCTGGAATGGATCATTGCCCAGAGAGGTTAGCGACCTAGACAACACGGAAGGCCAGCTAAAGTGAGTTAGTCGCTGAGAAAAAGGAACATGGACAAAACTGCCAGCGATTCATTCATACAGCTAGACGCCCATGCTTGAAGTGTCGAAATGCAAGCCGTTTGGGAGGGCCGAATTGGGGAAATGAATCATTCCTGGAGACATAGACATTAGTGCGTGTGTACGGGCCGCTGAATAATGGATTGTGTCTCCTATTACATACTACATCTTCACGCAACACGGGCAGGGTGAATGACTGATACAACTAGAGCATGGAAGTGTCAATGTTGGTTGAGCAGACTAACAAGGAAGAGAGAGGAGGCTCTCATGATTGCAGAAGAACCTTTAGAACATTTTAGGAACTTGTGGAAACACTGAATAGACCAGAAAGGGATGTTAAAGTAACAAGTTTACTATGCTCTTTTACGCTGTTCCACTGCTCGGGATCTATTCATATGCAAATACCAATGCCATTAGCAGCGAGGACAAAATTAAATGAACTTTTTGAGTGTACATTTGCAATTGCAAACTTGAACTTGAACTCTGAATCGCAGTTGGACTCGGGTAAGAGTGCATAAAGGAGGCTAGAGTGTCGAGTCCACTATCGAGTTTCAATGAGAAAAGTGGACCGGGGTCACGGGGGCAATGGACTGAAGCAAAAAGCCGAGACACCTGTTTCTAGTCGAAAGATTTTGTTTTTTGCCACCAAGCTCACAAGATTTCAAAAACTTCCACAAAGAAAATATTGTCCCTCGAGACCCAAAACAAGATTGAAACAACATGGCATACCGTTGACAGTGTATTCAATTGCGGTAGGCCACCACCTGTTCCCAAAAATCCGCTTATACGATCATGATCAGGCGGGAACGTTTTGATGGGTGACACAAGGGAGGGAAATCTTCTCTGATTCAGTCGGAAGATATGCACAACGACCCGGCATGGTACGCAAAAACAACGGAGGTCAGGAGAAGGAAGACGAGACAACGTGTGACGTAAACGCCAATGTTAGCTCGGTCATGTTGTTCTTGGTGGTAGGGGCATGAAATATGACGAGAAATGTAACAGGAAACAATGCTCGCAATGCCAGGATGGGGAGAAGACAAGATTGAGATTCATCTCACATCACTTTCCAGGCGACAAGACATTGCCAACAAACAAAATTGCGTTTTTTTTTCCAGAAAGAATCATCAAATCGATTTGAAATCGGAATTGGAAAATGGAAGAAAATAGAGGGAAATCGAGGAATGAAACGAAATGAATTGGAATTGACGATAAGAAATGAAGAGGCAGCAAACTGCGAAAAGAATGTGAAAACTGAGGAGGGCGATGAGTAATTACCACTGTTTCCTTTCCAGGTGAGTGATACTGGTGAGAGAGACAGCGAGGAATGATTCAATTACTTGTTCAGGCCTGAACTTTTACTGTGGACATCATTGAAGAGGATAGTTTGTACATCCTCTAAGGAACAGAATTCGAAAAAACGAAGACAGGAAAAGAAAAAGTAATAGATGTATGTATTTCAAATCAAATCCATTAGTGTCAATGCGCCCGTCTTTTCTATACAAACATACACGTATGTCCTGACAGGAGGAAATGCCTTATTATAGAAGCAAAAAAACCAATCTCATCGGTCATATAGCACATTCTTATGTTTATGACATAATAGGAGTGTTGCGCAGAACAGGTGCGCACCGTATAATGGATTAGGTTCATTCGGAAGGAAAAGGTCGGGAGTGCATTTGAATAGGAACTGGGTGGCAAGACGACGGACTATTGTGTAATTTCCATAATTTTAGTCAAGTAGCTTCGATGAACATCTTTTGATGAGGAAATCTGTGTCAAGACAATTTTGAAACAAAGTATTTCTAAACAACACTCACTTTCTCCCAACACAAAAATAGACTAAAATCTAGAACCTGATACCGAAAACAGGTGAGAGAAGGGTGATGATCATGAAGATAGCTAAGCAAAACCCGACACGAAAAGAGAAAAAAAACGACTTCATTAGGACACAAGTCGCCCAACGTCATCAAATTTGAGGGTATGACAGTGGCAAAACGGTAAATGACATGAACAATCGTCTTCAGTTCGTTCGTTCTTCGGGAAACAGTCTTCGGGAACAGAGACAGTCCTAAAAACCGAAAGAGAAACAGAAAAACGGGCAAACGAGGAGGGAAAAGGAGAAGAAAACCAGTTTGATTGAACGGAGAACGAATCACAATCACATTAGTGCGCCTTCCTGCAAAACCCAACGACAAGAGGAACAACTGAGAGAGCCTAGAGGTTTCCTCCAGTTTAGGATTATGCCACTGCCCATCAGTCAATCGGTTATTATAAGCTCGTCAAGACCATATGGCATCAAGAAAATACTGCGTTTGTGTGTGTACATTTGCGTGTTTGTAGGCGAGCGGGAGGTCTGCGAACGGGGAACAGTCGGTGGCACTGCAGTGCGGTGCGCAAAGAAAAAAAACGCGTGGCGGGGTCAACGGGTGTCTTTGAAGACGCCGATCAGTAGAAGTGAAGACATACATATCATCGAGTGTGTTTGTATGGTTACGCAAAGCTCTTTTGAAGCGGAAGGACCAAGAGATTTGGTTGGAGTGAGGGAAAAGAGGAGATGGAAAAGGAGGTAATAGTGGTTCCTGAGTGGCCCGTTTCCATTTTTCATTCCAGGAAGAAGAAGAGGAAAGACACTCATTTATTTGCCTAAAATCCTCAGTTCTCAGTAAATGACGACACGAATTTCAAGAAGACTGCAAGATGAGGCCATCAAGATTGTAATCGCCATAAAAACAGAGCCCTTCCGTAAAAATCCGTCGTTCACTATAATTGTAGGGGTGTAAAACTGAGACCAGCAGGAAACAAGAAAGATTATACTGTACAGACAGGTTCACAAAGTGCTAAATGGGAAGAAAGACGTCCAGCTGAGAGGTACGTTACCTGAAGAGTACATACTTTGACACGTTTCTCGTGTGATGAGAGGATGGGAAACCAACGGGAGAACGTAACGAACGGCTGTGCAAACTCCACGAAGAACCGATAATTGGTTTTGGTAATTGGAGATGATGAGGGGTTTTTTGGTGGAGAATAGCACTTTGGAAGGGTTCACTGGTTGTTTAGCAAACGGGAAACGGGAACAGATGTTTGAAATGACGGAATTAGCCGTTCAATCAGATGAAATTAAGAAAACCCAAACTGACGTGAAGTTTCCATCCTGAACTTTGGAAACGTTGTGATTTGATGGACGCTCTTGGTTCTTGAGGAAGCCAGAAAAACCAGGAAGTGTTTCGAATAATTGCCGAAAGTGATTCATATGTGTTTTGATGTGATAAAGTTCGAATGACAAGTTGTGTATTTTTCGAAAAATGTTTCAGAGCAATGTTAATTTTGAATAATTACATGTTTGCCGCATTCAAATTTTCAGAAACGTCTTCACCAAAGTCCCTCTCTGAAACAACAACTGACTTCCGACTGCTAAATGATGTCACTTTGGACCTTCCGAATCGCGTTTCCAAAATTCATCCCCTGCTCATTGTTCATTGTCTTCGTCATCCCCACGGGTTCAGTCCATATTTCATCTTCCTCTTCTCTAGCTCATACAACCACTCAGCTGCCTCGGACGTTTTTGTCACCTTGGGAACAACAGCAGTGTCGGGCGCGCTCGAGAAGAGGTGCCTGGCACCAGATGACACGAAGCCATACACGTCGGGCCAAAAGAGAGGAAGAGAGCGTTTTTGTGCGACGCGGCCCGACTCTGCGCCAAAGTGCTCACTACTGGTGTGTGCGTGAGTGTGATGAAGAGAGGGGAAGATGAAGACGCGAAAGAGCCTCGTTTGGCCCGATGGCTGGCTGGCGCTCATGGGCAATGAAGCAGGAAACAATGAACGGCGTCATCAGAAGAACCAACAGATAAATGGGGTCCAAGAGGAAGACAATCATTAGGAAATCAATGACGGGAGTCTAAAGAGAAAATGTGAATCGGAACACCAGTGGGGTTAGGGGCGAAATGGATGGGTTATAAGAAAATCTGTAAATCCAGATTCAAAACGTCAACCTGGTCGATTGGACTGAAACGGAAAGATCGCTGATCAAAACCCAGATCTTCGCTGCAAAACATCCCTGCAATTTCAACGTCACCAACCTTTCGCCCACATTCCCACGATTCCAGTGCTCCAACTCGGGCACCTTACCCTATAATCATTCTCTTTTTGCGCTTGATATCTGATTTTTCAAGCCCAGTATCTGCTCCAAAGACTTCGCGGTGTTTGGTGTGCAGTGATCCGTTATGGAAAAAAAAGAAGAAGTTCTGCGTGCGTCCGATGTTGCCGCCGTTTCTTCTCAGATTATCATTATCCCCGCCCCGCTTTCTTTAAGATTAGACTTCAGTCTTTACTTTTTGTATCTCATGTAGTTCCAACAACTTATATCCATCGGAGTACTATACAACTACTCTTCCTTTGTTCTCATTTTCCGATGCTCTTTTTTTTTACTTTTCTTATTCGATTGAGACGACGACTGGAATGGACAGAAGGCTGGTGAGGGGTGAGGGGTAAATTGCACTGGCGAAAGAGAGCTATTGTGCGTTGGGTGAGCTGAGAGAGTGAACATGTGGAAACAGAAATAGAGTTCTGATGCGGCTGCACTCTCGAGAGCGCGTATTCCTCTTCGTCGGGCAGAAACGGAGCCAATTTTTTGCGCTATTCCACTAGCAGTTCACTTCATTCTGCCTCCACAACCTCTCATGGACAGCCGCAAAACGGTTCTCTCTGATTCTTGCAATAGTCGCCGGCGGCCTGCTTCTTGCTCAACAATGTCAAGGTAAGTCTACAGGTGGGCTCGAAAGGTTGTGGGAATGTACACCTCATCATCGAAGCATCAGATCCCTCTTTTCCTTACATCCTCTCATTTTTCTTCCCGTACGTCTAGTTCAATCAGACAGATTATTCAAATTTGTACACTCAAAACGTCTCTTCACATTCATCCCAAGAACTCTCCTTCGTTTGTGCTTGTGTTGCTGAAGATGTCTCGAAAATTCTGTGTCCTCACGCTACATTATACTTTTTTGCGCGTCCAAATCCTTCGCCATATCCGCTCAGACTCTTGCTGTCTCGCCGGCGGGGCCGACTTGGGCTCGGCTCCGCTCACGGCTCCCCTCTCGAATGCACGGCGGCTCACTGCGCCCAGTGTGCGCTCTGAAAAAGGAGAAAGAGCGGGCAAGCGAGGAGGGCAGAAGCAGGGCGCTGTGGGCCTTGAGTATTGAGCCCTGATGGAGCCGAGAGCAGGAGCGCGCACAGAGAACTAATCTGGCGGCATGAAAATGGATGTATTCTCGGAAACACACTCTGAAATATTGAGCACAGCGGGCACTGCGTGCTGAATTCAGAATACCAATAAACGGAGTGGTTGTCTCACACTACGGAGTTGATCAATGCGGGGTAAAAAGGGAAAAGACAGGAACTCAACAAGCACTGAGATGTGATTCCATGTTTGTTACCTCTTCTAAGCTCGAACATTTTGTGGCGAAGCCATTGCTGCAAAGACTCGGAGTTCAATGGTCTACGAGCAGTTCCTAGAAACCTCTGCGCTAATCAGAACACGAAAACTGGATTACTACAAAAGCTGAAACTGTGACCTCATCTAATCCTCGAACAAACATGGCTAGCCGCGGTTCTTCCAGAATATTTCTGCGCTGAAAAAAACCTTTGATCTCGGAATGTATGCATTAATCTGTGCATCGAGGTGGTTTGTCGCCTTTTGAATAGATGAATCAAGGCATTCTAACATGGCGCGGAGAAGTTTCTTCATTTGGCAAATCTCAGAGACATGTAACACGATGTATGCTGAAGTGTGGCTAGCTGAGGTCAACGGTCTAGACACTCGAGAGATCTGTGAACAGCTCTTCGCTTAGTCTGGACCGACGGCTATCCGGCTTTTCTATTTTTTATTCTGTTTTCATGTTTTAAACGGAATATCTTCAACTACGTAGTATCTAGAGATTTGGTTCTTGGGAAACTTGATACCACACGTGTTGGTCTCACTTTTTGCATGTAAACATGGACGAAACTTGTTGACACGTACACTTTTCGGACGTTGCGAGGATGTTTAGACTATTTTGAGTTTTTGAAACAAACAGTGAACTATTTTGGGAGAACCCTCCCAAAAAGTTGCGGATTCTACTGGCACACTCTAACACGTTTTGCACAATTCCAGGAATGATTAGTCTCCGTAGAAACTCAGCCCCTTACCTTTTGTGCATACGGTGGTGAATCAGATTAGAAGATTAGCGGAAACTTGAAAAACAGCTACATACATGACGAGTTCATAGATTCATAGAATACTTTGCTAATACTTCCAAAACTCTTTTCTTTACACATCGAACAACAACTATTGTTCTAAGGATAAGATTACCGTAGTTTCAATTCATACTCTGAACTACGAGTGTGCTGCGTGGGACAATACTAATAGAAGTTCGTGTTCCCGAATGTTCTGCGAAGTTCTAGGAAAGTAACTGCATGACTTCAGATTGACAATAGTGTTGTAGTCTGACTCAAAGACTCATCTTAAGAGTAAGACAATGTAATCAGAGTCACTTTGTACTCTAATCACATCCCACAAAGTGACAAGTACTTTGCTCTATTTCGGAGAATTTTACGAACCGAGGTCACAGCTGGGTACAGTGGTGAACCTGAAAGCAGATGTTCCACATGTCTTTTGCAGCCGTCGGCCTCACTTTTTTCATACCCATTCATTAGACAATTTCGTGGTTTTGTTCCTTCGCGATCTCGTCATTTCCAAAAAAGAAAGACCATCTGTTCCATCTGCTTCATTTCCGAAAGTCGTCGAAATTGTGTGACCCAATTGAACCTAAAGGCGTCATGGAGCCAATAGGTTTTAGCACGAACGAGTAAGGTTCCTCTTTGCTCATGTCATCCTGCATTCCATGAAGATTTAATTAAAACAGTCTCGTGTCTGGCCTGGTCGTAAAGCCCGTCTTTGGCCTTTTCTATTGGCTTCCATCAATCTGAAAATCTAAATCTGCACATCTGACGTTTCTCAGAAATTTATTTTGAAACTGAACAGTTGAACATTTCAAACATTTTACATGGCTTCAATGTGACATCTTCAAAATGTGATTCCTGGAAGAGTCGGAATCCGGTCCAAAATCCGGATTCGAACACTAATTCAGTTTGACGAAGTCCTAGAAGAGCGCTCCAGTACACTTTCTTACCGACCACTTATGGCCCTCAAAGAGTTACCGTATCCTTTTACGAGTTCTTGGGACCACGAGATAATTGTTGGCTCGATACGGACATAACCATCAAATTTTATTTGTTTTCTATTCAACAATTACCTTTTGACACGAAATGCGCAGGTGGATTGGTTTTTGTTTCACCAACTGGAAAAAAACACTGAAGAAACTAAGAAAGAAACGTTTTTGAGCGCGCGAGACACCAGGTGCTTGTCTAGACTACTTTTTTGGGACGTCTAGAAACATAATCTCTGAAGTTGCGCCAACAAAATCTCCATTCATCTGTGAGGAGTATGTGACCGACTCTTCTTTGTTCTGAGAAACATCTCATGCATTAAAAGCGCATTTACTGATTGAGTGGGAACCTGAACACAAAGTTCAACAGGATCACTGTGGGTTGGGAGCAAGTTCCCATGAACCTCTTTTGCTAGATCTGATCGTGTGAAGTCTTACAAATCCTGACTTCTTGAAACTCACACACCAACACAATTCTCGAGCTATTTTTGTCGAATTTGCTGAAACCGAGGAAGCCTTGCACTTCTCGAAGTCCTAAAATGTTCGTTCCGATTAGAATATTCAATTTCAGCAATTCGAATGAAACATTCTAGATGATTCACTAATGAAGTGTTATATCCGTTCTATCCTCTGACATTAATTCATTTTCTGCTCGTTTTTTTCTGCTCACTTATTCCATGTCTCATGTTCCGTGTCTTCATTTTTTGCACTCTGGTCTCATTCTTCCTTCTTCGTAGCCACCGTACTCCCTTTTTGGAGCCAAGGGGCGTGGCCTAAGACATTCTAAGTCTACACGATCAACGGGAGGCGGGCCCTCGCGGCTCCGCCACCACACCTCTCCTTCACCATTTCATTCTCATTTCTCAGCCTCCATTGTGGCAACGGTTGCACATCTACCTCCGGCTACAACGACAACTTGGGCAACATCTGGATCCGACACCCGGACCCGTACATCTTGCTGAAAGGTATGTTGTCATCAACCAACGACACCGGATCATCTTGCGCTATTCAGATGTTTGCGAGACTCGCGACAGGGCTTCGTGAGCATCGCGCGAACTTCTTCAAACGATTCATCAGCACTCGAAGTGAAACTGCGGACATACTGATTGAGATTGTGGCACCTGTTGGGGAACATGTCGCTGCGAGCCGAAGTTCATCTCCAATCCATCTTTTGGAACATCTGATGGAAAAGCCACTAAGAACGGTTAGTTCGAGTGGGATTTCAGGGTTTCGGTAGGAGTAGGAGGGGTTACGGTAGAGAGGGAGGGGAGGGGTATTAGCTACTTTCCACATGCTGTTAAAAGTTAGCAATTGCGAGACGGTTGAGAAAATCTGCGCGGTTTCGTCATCATCTATCACAATACTTCTAGCCTCTTCTAGCTCCTAGCCTCATCCGTCCGCGCGCAATCAGCTATTCTGAAACTACATGCTCATCACGAAACCAAACACACAAGCGCGCCGGTCCAGACCCATTATTCACGTTTTACATATTTTCCTACAACACATTCAGTCTGGGGCCATAAAAGCAGAACTCTGTTTCATTAGCACTCAAAGTAGTCCTAAGTAATCGCGTGTGACGGCTTTGATTACGCAAACTTGTTTTGTGTTCTGTTTTGTGTAGGAATAGGAATACACTTCAAGGTCTACTTGAAAAGAGCAGTGACCAGATATGTAGACGTCTAGACGACTCGATTGTTGCTTTTATGACTTGACTGGGAACCTGGGAACAGTGTGTGGGTGTTCAGAAAACCAACTACAAGGAAACACAAGACAAGCTCTGCAATTTTTGGGGATTGAGACGGAAAGAAACATGATGAGTTCAGAACTGTGACAGCGTATGCGCGGATGTCTCGCGGTTTGATGAGGCTCATAATGAAGCCATTTGCTCTTTCCGTTTTTCATCTTTTCTTCCCATTTTCACTCGTTATTGTAAGATCTGCTTGGCTTTCAGTGTCACCTACTAAAAATGAAAATTGGGTTTTCAGAGTTTGTTATTGACGGTATGAGCGCCTAGCAATATACAGTCTGTGGGGAATATAGTGAAGGGCCTGTAAACAATAACAAGGTCCGGATGAACAACAAAAACGTTATTTTTCCGCGCAAGTTTTGGTCCGCTTCTAGGGGCTTCTCCGAACAAGGGGTCAAACTTAGATTTCATTTTTACTTTTCAGTGGTACCAGACCCCCGCAAAGGCTGCCATGTCACCAGCTGACTACGCTCACATCGATTCTCCATTATCATCAGATAAGGGACCAGAGCCAGAATTGGATAAGGTGCAAGTGAAGGTGTTGAGAGAGAAGAAAAGACCAACAGCCAACTCTACCAAACTTGCGATGCGCACTGAACGTCACATGGCTCGTCGTTTCAACATCGGCGAAACTCTAGACTCCGTGCGCCTAAGCTTGCTTGGGATCTTCAGTAAGAAGAAACGACAGGGAGCGAAGAACAAACGACGTGCCAGTGGAGATACTCGCTGTTTTGGGAAGATCTGCAGCTGGAGGCGCACGGAACTCGCAGAGCCCTACTTGGAAGAAAATGTTCCAGAAGTTGAATTCGAGGAAGTTTGGGAAGAGCGTGACCCAATACTGCCAATTGGACTCGATGTGCGACAAACTTACATCTTGTGGGGAGTGATTAATTTTGTCACTCAGCAAGTAAAGTGGGGCACGACATTTCAAGCACATGTAAGTTGCATACTGATTGTTTATTATGAAAATAATTGTTTTTTCAGTCTGATCACAAGCCCTTCCTTATGGTTCACCAGACGAACGAGTATGAGATCATGCACAGTGTTGGAAGTTTCCGACTGAACAAGAAGCTGAAGGGGAAAAAGGACTTTGAGAGTGTAGCTTACAAGAATATCGATCCGTATACCTCGAAAACCATTTTTGATGCATCCAAACGGGAGCACAAACGCAGACAAGCTTTGTTCAACCGCAAGCATGTATGTTATTATGCACTAGACACAGTTTATTGAGTTATAAACTTACAGGAATCTCTTACTCTTCAAGAGGCATATGACCTCGCAAACGTAATTGTCGAAGAATTTGTTGAAGAAACGGAGGAATTCATCAATTCCATTGTCAGATATCCAGTGGTGTCCTGTGACAAGCCAGTGATCGGTGTTCCGTTCAAAGCGTGGTTCAAGGATGTCGTCGACATTCCCGATTACCCTCTCGAGATGCTCTGCGACATGAACCTGTACTTGGCTGAGCATGGCGTGCAGATCATTGACTTGAGATGCCGTACAGAGGAGATGATCAGCCATGTCGTAAGTGAAACTTTTGCAGAATAAAGATGAGGTGAAGTAACTGTTTATGTTTTTAGCCATATGTTATGGGAAGAGACAAAGTCAGCCCCGAAGTCACTCACTCTATCATCCGCTCTCTCGATGCCCTCAAATCGATTCGCCACACTGCTAGATTCTTTGTGGTCTACGCTTTCTACTCTGGGTACACAATTCTCTAGGATTTTCAGAAAATAACTTTATCTTTTTTCAGCCAAGTCCCATTCCGCTTCTACCAAGCGATTGTTCGATTCACACCACAAGAAGGTGTTGAGCAGGTAGACTGGGTCAATGATGGAATCACGAGACCAGAGATTGCCGACGATCGGTGCCCATCGCCGCATATGCCAATCTACTGAACATCAAACTTTTCTAGGCGTGATTCCAGTAGGCGCCACTCATGTTATTTGTTCTCTTCCTGTAGGCAATCTCTTCTTGTTTTCCGTAGTTTCACTTCTTCCTCCTTTTTGATATTTAGAATGCTCTTTACACATCCAAATCTCATAACCCAGTGCATAATTGTCTTCCATAATCAGAACAGTCGGAGGTTTTTTTGTAGGGAATGAGCGACGGTTTAGCAGTACTAAAAAGTGGTTTCGAATGTTGGGAAAAAACTGGTTTGTGAGCAATGAGCTAGAGCTTGAAATAAAATATGGGCACTCAAAAGTTCTATTCGAAGTTCCTATTTTGTACATGGCAAGGTTAGATCAGAAGGGGCGTATTTGTAGGCGAGTCAAGGTTGCGATGCTGCAAAGTTAAATCCGTTTTTGTTATGTTTTTCGTGTCACAGTAGGACAAACATGAAAACATTTGAGTATTGATAAGAACTTTTCGGTATAGTAACAACCTTGAGGGATTTCAATCAAAACGACTGTTTGTCCTCGGTACTGAATCATTAGTCAAATAATTTATTAGCATGAAACCATTTAAACTTTTTCATTCATTGTAAGCTTCTATATACAGAAGACACCTTCTTTGACATGTGGGAGGGAGGGTGGGTCCACTGGAAAAGAGATTCTCACTTTGGTATTTCGCCTCAAATTGTGCTTCGCTTTTGTTGTTCTCAACTCAAAGTGTACACATCCCAAAACCAAGCATTTACAAAGTTCGAGAATCCTTTTCCAATTGACACACATGTCATCTTTGTGTCTTTGAGTTCTGCTGCTAGAACATTCCAACTGGTTCCAGCTTTTCAAATTCTAGTTTCCATCTGTCATAGTAGAACTTACAAAACCTCGGTAGAATAGTGCAGTAGAACTCTGAAATCTGATGTTACTGCACTATTCCAACTGAAACAGGGTCGTGAAAAGAATGAGTACGGTTAGAGTGATAACATCCACACTCAACTGTCTCTCTCTCTTTTGAGATTCCAAAGGTCTCAACTGAATTCTATCGGAGTAACATCTTTGAGACCCCAATGGTACAGAGAGCTTTATTTGCTGAGATTCTGTAACATCTTTCTAACTAGCTGTAGTCCCTTTCTGATCTCTGTGTGGCTTTCTCGAACTGTGTCGGAGTTTTCCGAGAAAGTTACCACCCCCTTGCCATGAATTTGCCATAAGTTCCAGTTCTGACTGGGTAAAAAACAGAAACCAAAAAAACTAAAAAACCTTTTGAAAAAACCCAAAAAAAGCAAATGACCAAAAAATACACATGCGCTCGAAGTGTATCGTAGCCACCATCTGAAAGCGCATATGTGGCACCGGCTCTCAGTACAATGTAGATGCTTCAAAGACAACGATTCGAACTGCCCAAACCTTGCTTCTCTAGCTGCTTACGCTCATTGCTTCAAGCCAGTTAAAAAACGTTAAATCAAAATGAAAAAAACCAAAAAACTTTCAAAACACCAAAAAAACTCACAAAACTTCTCAAAAATTGAAAAAAATCAAAAAAAAAATCAAAAAACTTCAACAGTACTGCAAACTGAAATTCAATCGACAAAAAAACAATCGACTTCTCCTCTATTTTACTCCTCTTTTTTCTACCAGATATTGAGATTATTGTGTCATATACGTAGTTTAGTCAGGTCTTTTAGACCTTTCCTCCGTCTCCACATTTACTCCCCTTCACTCCTTCGCATACGCAACACCGACTTCAAACTCGGAGGTTGTATTGCAATGTTCGCTCCCTGATCCCCCGTTGATCCACAGCATCACAAAAAATTACAAAATCCCAAAAAAAGCGTTTAAAACATTTGAATAATTAAAAAAATCCACAAAAAAATAATATAAAACTCCCCAAAAACCCAAAAAAACATGTACCTTTTTCAAAAACCAGTTTATACCCCCAAATAAGATCAACTGTCCTCCCATTTTTATTGTCACCAACCCAATTTTTCTTGAAGTTCACCCAATGTCCTTTTATTTTTTTTTCAGTGTCCTGATATTTTTTGTGTAATCTTTTTGAACATCTCTCTCACAAAGCAATAACCCAAAGCGTCTTCACCAAAAACGTATTTATTTTTAATTGTATTGTAAGTGAACTTTCAGAGTGATAGGTTTGAGTCTCATGGGTCTGGTGGTGACGACAGTTGGCTTGATAAAAAATTGGAAAAAATGAGTGGTATAAAGTAGGCAAATGCCGTCACCACCAGACCCATGAGACTCAAACCTAACACTCTGAAAGTTTACAATTACCATCTCCTGAAACAATCAGAAATATTTGTAGACTGCCAGAAGCTCATTTCGCACAGGATCCTACCGCCCTGATCATTCAAATCAGGGCAATGTGCATTTTGAGTTTCTGGAGTGATAGTGAAAATGCCTTATCACCTTAGTACATCGTGAGGTCCCTGCATTTTCTATTCCCGTCGTTTTCATAATCATTTGTACCAAAGATGAAAGAAAAACTCCCTCTCAATGGCACCATTTAAAATTGAAGGAGTGCTGTTGGGAGGGAGTTTGTGTTTGGGAATCCCAAACTATTATTACACTAATTTATTTGGAACAATATATTCCTCCTCTTGAGAACATTGTATTTTAACCAACATTCAATTGTAAGTCTTATACTTGACATTGAATAAACTAAATAAGCCCATAACTCCTGTTCATGTTTCTTCTTATGATTTCAGGCAATCCAGATTTCCAATCCTTTTTTTTTGTCTTTTCAGGATCACATTTCAAACCTAAAGAACGATTGCTGAAGTTTGACCCATCTTGCGTTACGTCATCCCTCTTCACCCTTCCTTTCAGACAACATGGGAGGGCCGTCGGAACCCGCGAGATGTCGGTCACTAGGGAGGGTGGGCCTATATAACCGAGTCGTTAGTTGTGCACTATGTTTCTATCTGGGCTAAGAGATTTCTTAGTCTTGCCATGTGTGTGGGCAGCGGAGATTTCCGTTGTCCCCGCAGGTGGATGAATTCAACACACATTTCTATCTGGGCTAAGAGAGTTCTTAGTTCAGCCACCTGTGTGGGCAGCGGAGATTTCCGTTGTCCCCGCAGGTGGATGAATTCAACACACATTTCTATCTGGGCTAAGAGAGTTCTTAGTTCAGCCTCCTGTGTGGGCAGCGGAGATTTCCGTTGTCCCCGCAGGTGGAAAAATTTTGCGGTCTTGTGCACAGTTTATCTGTATGTTTCCTATTTGCTGATAGTGGTCAGTGTATCACGGAGATAGACCTGAAAGTTTTCACCTTTCACAACTACAGAGCTGGGGTTTGATGTCACTTTATTATGCCCAAGACCAGAATCCATAGCATTAGAAATGAGACAACAAGCAGATTATAGGATACGGGTACAAAGTTTTTGATAACATTCGAGATTCAGTTGTGTTTGAGAGATTAGTTAATTAACGGATTAGATGTGGACAACTGATCACATGAGTTGAGATTTGGTCGGGGCGGAATTAGGCACGCTCTCCACGGATGCGACGAGCCAGTTGGATGTCCTTTGGCATGATGGTGACGCGCTTGGCGTGGATGGCGCAGAGGTTGGTGTCTTCGAAGAGACCGACAAGATAGGCCTCCGAGGCCTCCTGGAGGGCGCCGATGGCAGCCGATTGGAAGCGCAGATCGGTCTTGAAGTCTTGAGCTGAAAGAAACCATTCATTTGTTTTGTCATTCCCGATGTTCAGTAAAACTAACCGATCTCACGGACGAGACGCTGGAACGGGAGCTTGCGGATGAGCAGCTCGGTCGACTTCTGGTAACGACGAATCTCGCGGAGAGCGACGGTTCCTGGGCGATAGCGATGCGGCTTCTTGACTCCTCCGGTGGTTGGAGCCGACTTGCGAGCGGCCTTGGTGGCCAGTTGCTTACGCGGAGCCTTTCCTCCGGTAGACTTACGAGCAGTTTGCTTGGTACGAGCCATAGTTGCAAATTACCTGAAAAAGTAGATAAAGTTGATGAACACCCTGTAGGATAACAAGTCAAGAAACGCGTAAAAAAGAAAAGAGGAGTTTCAGAAAACGCGAAAAGAAGTGAGTTTCCAGTTGGATAAGCATTGAAAATACGAAAGGAGTGTGCGCGAGACTTCTGTTATGCGACTCGCAGTGACCGCAGCGCGACACGCAGCGCATTGTAAGGGGTGTGAGAAGGGAATCTCATGACAACCACACTAATAACACCCATGCATAACTTCGAAGAGAAAAAAGAGTTCTGGTGAAGCGGAGATGTGGGACGGCGCGGATAACAAGGAATATGTGATTAGAGAAGATATAGAAGCGAGCATGTGAGATTCGGCCTCGGCGAGTAGAGACTAGCGCTCCAAATATGGAAGTACAAAATGAGTTTCGAAATCAGACGAATAGTGCAATTCTCCATCATTTGTCAACGGAAACAGAATGAAAATCTTATTTCAAACCAAATTTCAAAATCTTTTATCACTTCTAACCGCTGAACTTGTCAAAAACGAACAAAGATTAGAAGCTGCCTAGTTGTGCGAATGAATGAAAAAGAAGAGAAAAAGAGGAAAAGTGAGAGAGAGAAAGAGAAACGATCAAAATACACACGGGGTGGTGAGGAAAAAGAGAGAATCGCAAGCGAGTGTTTGTAGAGAGAAGGAGATGGAAGAGACAGACAACATTAGCATCTGAGTGGAGGAGAACGAGTGATGTTCGGTTTGGTTTGGTGTCGAACAGGAACTAGGCAGGAAGCATGAAGAGTTGTGAAAGAACGGTGGCTGTTACGGAAATTTGGAGTGAGAATAATTGAAAGCATATGGAACCTTCCAGTCGAAAGACTGGTACGTCTCTTTTACAAAAACAGCCAAAACAGACCATGAAAAACAATTAGAGAGAAAATTTCGAAATTCATGGACAAGATGCGCATAAACAACAACAGCAATAACAACTTCCTTCTAGCCTTCTTGAATCAAACTACACATGCTCAAAAGTCAGTTTTCTGCCCCGGATGAGATTCTGTAAATTTCTAAACTTTGGCCTTTTACTATCGAGAAAACTGTCTCATAGCTGCCCAGTTAGTCAATGTCCGAAGTTCATTGTGTCTTCAGCTTATTTGGTGAATTTCCCGTGCTAGCCGCTGTTTTGATTCTCAAACTTCTCAATTCTTCACCAAATAAGTGACAGTGTTCGTATCAATTGCCTGGTCCTCCGAGTGTCCGACGACTATTTCCCTGACAGACAGAATGACATCTTGGAGGAATGAAAACACGGAATTGAGACGCTTTGTGGTATAAAAACGACTCTTCACCCACTCATCGAATGACCACATCTTCTTTTTTCATGTGTTCTGTATCGTGGAATTGAATCCTGCTATTGAACTGTTACGCTATCTTCTCTTGGCGAAGGACTGTTTTTTTGTACAATTACGTAGTGTACTGTCGAGATTTCATCATCACAGATTGGTTTAGATGCTTCTAGATCCAGATGATGATGAGAAGTTTCGAGAGTTTATTATTTTTGAGTTCTAAGCGCTTTCAGTGTCATTTTTCAATCTAAACTTGCACCCATTTCATGCATTTCATCCCTCATTGCCACTTTTTGTACGCAGAAAACAGTCTCTTTTCCACCGAACTACCACAAAGATGGCAAAAGGTTGAATGATCGGAGAAAGGAGGCGTTGGGTTTGTCGTTGAAACAGAGACAACGACGGAAGACAGATGGGCCGAAGAAGGAAAGCAATGATACCGGTCTGTGGGCGGCGTCGAAGAAGAATGGCCCTACTTTAAAACCAGCGAAACCCCGTTTTCAGTTGTTTGTGTCTACTGTCTATTGTTTACTTGTTATTGGTTTGCTTTTGGTTCCTCTCTACTTCCTTCTTCTTTTGAACCTTTTCATTATCGTCCCTATCAAGTCAGAACGTCACAAGTGCTTCTCTTCTTTCAGAAATGTTTGGATTCAAAGCCAGCTCTCTGCTTGTCGCCACCATCAGAAACGGTAAGAAGCAGGTTAACATTAAGTTTCGAAGCGTTTTGATTCCAGGTTCCGGGAACAAATGGGCCAGTGCATTGTCTTCAAACATGGCGAAGTCCCGTGAAGTTCCGGCCACTGGAACAGACAGAGTGACTCCATCTTTGGTGATATTCGACAAAGACGGTACACTTCTGTGCTTCCACACGATGTGGGTTCCATGGATTCGACATGCCGTTGAGAAGTGAGTAATCGGGAGAACTAGGAGTGGGAGCTACGAAAAACAGGACCAGATATGTCAAAAGTTCTAGATCTTTCTGTGATTCAGTTTCTCTTCCTTCCCCTTATCAAAACAGCTAATGATATCTATCACATGGCGTTGATTAACATACTGTCAACTGCCAGCCAAGATCAAAGATTCTAGGAAGTTATTTGGGAAGGATGGGGAAGGATCTTCGGAATCTCATCATGTGTTCTGCTGCTTCTTATCACTTGTTTACAAGGGTCTCAATCTGTTTGGCTAAAGATTTCGTTGAAAGTAATCATATGTATTCTCCATTATCATTCTTCCTTTATCGTGACCATCAATGATCGTCAACGTCATTGCGATAATCTTTAAAGGTGAAACGATGGGTGGGCATGTCCATGACACCTTCTTCTCTCTCAAGGTATTCCCCAATGATCATTATCACAAGATTATCTTGGCATGGTCTAGTTTCTCGCGCAGTTGGAGAGATTTAGAACACAACAACGCATGTGAAAATCACACTCATCACATTTTTTGCAGCATTGAGAAGTCGACAAGCTTGGTTTTGTTCCCAACCATTGCAAAAGCTCTGGGATTATGCCTGATTGAAAACAAAGTGAAACCGGGACTCCTCGCAGAAGGCACAACCAACCAGATTGCCCATGAGATTTCCGTTCTCCTTCAAGATCATGGAATCAAGACTTCAGAGGCTAAGGAGCTATCGGTGAACTCTTTGAGACACTCCAGTGACATCATCATTGCGAATGAGCTTGTCAAGGAACTCTCCGACACCGTCGCCTTGTTCACCCGTTTGAAAGAACATGGAACAAAGATTGCTGTCTGCACAGCTGATAACAGGTTGGTATTTTGTAACCGATATCTCTTATCGTTTATCTCTCTTTCTCCCAGTCAAACATCAATCCTTTATTCAGGAAAAGTTCTCTCCTGGCCTTGAAGAGAATGAACGTCACCCATCTGGTAGACATGGTTGTCTGTGGAGATGATAAGAACACACTTCCAAAACCCCATCCACACAATGCACTCAAAATATGCCAACACCTGAACGTTGAGCCATCGAAAGCTATCATGGTGGGAGATACCAGAGTGGATATGGAAATGGCACATAATGCACAACTCGGAGCTGCAGTTGGAGTGTTATCGGGAATCGGATGCAAGGATCACCTGCACAGAGCTGATATCCTTCTCGACCATGTTGGGCATATTGTTGATGCATTCTATGAACCAAGATGAAACAGAAGGGGCAATGATGAAGTGGACACCTACTCACTTTTGTAGATATTTCTCTGTATTTCATTTCGTAATATGAATTTTTTCTTCTCTTCACCTTTTCAAAACCATTTCTGATTATAAGTACTTTATTTACAAATCAAAATAAAATACGAGTTAGTAAAAGGATAACTGATAGCTGTAGTTGTTTGGTATTGGGGTAGTGAAGTGAACGCTCAGAAAATAAGAAAATTGAGAGGAAAAAAGAAGATGACAACACAGAAGACAGACGAAGACACCGAATGAGTTTGGTATACAGTTAAGGACAGTGGAGTGGGGGGGGGGGGTCGAGAAGAAATTCATAAATTAAGTAAAAGTAATGAAAGTTGTTTGGATTTGATGTTTATGACTTTTCAGGTTGGCATTGAACGTAGCTAGCTGGGAACAAACCGACCTGAAATAAACGGTTCAAGTTACGTACTACCACTAGGAGACAACTCACAGTTCCATTCACTTTTCCCGTGCACCATCCCAATGAATCCGGCTCTGTCAGCACTTCAATCATCTCTCCTTTCCTCAACCCAATCTCATCTCCCTCTGCCGGAGCATAGTCGTACAACACCACTGCTTGCTTGCTTGTTGTGTACTCCTCGAAGTCCCCATATTTCGCAGAATCCGGAGTTTCAGTGGATAGAGGAGGAGAATCTGGTCCTTCAGATGGATGCCATCCAATTGGTGGTGGTTGAATTTGTGTGCTGGCTTGGGTTTGTCCCTTGTACTTGTTAGTTGTAGAATTGTGTTTTCGACTATCAAATGTGCTGGTATCAGAGTCACTGCTGCTTTTCGGACTACTCTTCCCAAAATCTTCATGGTTGGAGAGTGTGTTCACCGCAACAGAAGGCAGCGTACTGGATGTTCCTGTAGCTGGAATATCTTCACTTCTGTTGATCTGCCGAGTAAGAATGACACCCCCGGCATCCTTCGAAGAACCTCCTCTAGCAGCAATGTTGCGAATCTCCGGAGAGTACTCCTGAAAACCACACTATAAGTTTTTTGCGACTTTTATGCTAGTGTTACCACAAAGTTAGGCCATTCCGAGAGTGCATCAACTCCATTCACCCTAGACCATTGTGCCAAATCTCTCTTCACCGACTCGGAATCAGCAGATCTGATAGTCTGCTCAAGTTGTTGATGTAATCCGGACATTCTGCAACAAGATACGATACTTCAATGCTGTTAGAGCAATAATGCTTACTGGCTGCTTCTAATAAGTTCCGCATTGAATCTTTGTGTCTTTTGCACAATACCAATCAAAAACTGAGATCTGTCCATTTCCTTCTCTTGACACATCTTGAAGACGTGCGCCATTGCCTCCATATAGACGTTTCTGGAAACAAAGCATAGAACAGAAAAACTCAACGTTTGATTTCGCGGTCACACCCAAACGAAAACCCATTGAGGATGATATGATACAGAAGTCTATCAATCTTTCGTGGACAGAACATAACACACACAGCGTTCTCGTATCTTCTCTCTTCCCTTTTTTTGTTTTTTTTGTTTCTACTCACTTGTATTCGTTCAGGTTTGTCAATGTCTTTTGATAATCGACTTTCGTTTTCTGCACTTCCTCCTTTAGTTTCTCATGACGATCACGGAACTTTGTTGCAGCGTCCTGGGAAATAGATGTGTCGGTCTGAAAAGGCACGTAATCAGAAAATGATCTATACAACTGGCAAGTTCCCTCACCTGAGAGTTCTGCAAGTTGACCAGCGCAGACTTCTCCTGTCGACACACATTATAGTACTTGGCGCGTTTATCCTCCATCTTATCGACCAACTTCTTCCACGGCTTTTGCGCCTGGAAAACTTTTCACGCATTAGTACTCCAACTTTAATCATTAATATCAATAGGAATATCATAATGTGTTGTGGGTAGAGGTAACGAGTGCAAACAAAGGTTGCGGCTCGGGGAATTCAATTTGCATAGAGTTTGAGTTCCGTGACGTCAGTGTTGAACCACTCACTTTTTCAAAATGGTCTTCAATCTCGCGGATTTCTTTGGGACCCTTGAGTAGGGAAGTGTGCAGACTATTTTTTCTATAGGTCGCGGTTTCGTTCACAATCTGGAAACAATCCTTAGTGTTTTTGAACGTCACACCTTCCACTTTCTTACATCTTCCAAGAGATGATCTTTGAGTCCATTATGAACTCTAGAAAGAGCCGAGGCTTCCCCAATAAGCTCATGCCAGACAGTTTTCACAGATCCAGCAGACACCGTTCGATCCACATGAAGTTTCCATTTGTCAGCGTGTTGAGATAGCATCTTTGCGTACTTTGCTTCGATCTCAGCTCTCTCACGGTTCATTTTGCAATAATCGTCCAGTTGCTCGACTCCATCCTGAAACAAAAACCATGTGATCTAACATAGGCGGAAGTGAGTATTGAAATTATTTATTCAAATTTGAATAGATGATGCGCTCCCTTTCTTCTTCTTTTGTGTGCGATAGACTATGAGAAATGCACTCAAGAGTGAGCGCAATCGGAAGTGACTATGAGCAAAAAAATGTCAAAAAAGTCATGTAACCGTACCTTGAATCTCTTGACGTTGTGCTTGTAGCTTCCAACTTCCCAGAATCCGGGTGCCAACACATCGGCAGCCATGCTGGAATTCGGAATAATAGACATGTTTAAAGGGGAAAAATGCGACGGACAGGGGAGAATGAGCTGTATGGAATGTAGGAGAAGGAAAAGAGCAGAAAGTGATAAGAGAATCAATGTTTTGCAACTATCAATAAAGTCAGTGTACTAGCCTCGGACGGCAGAGCAGGAGAAATCATTGGTATGAAAGGAAAGACACGCCTTGAAGACGCCCGTCTAGGTGCTCATTTGGCTGATTGGAAATTCATGTCACGGCACTGAGAACGGATTATCCGGGCTAATTGAATGGTGGCATACGACATTCACCTCACAAACATGTTCTCTATTTATGGAAATTTCTCAGAATCAGCCTCCATAAGAGCCAAATGGGATGGATATACATAGAAAAGTTAACGAAGCAGAGCTATTTTCACGGTCTGGAGGAGGAATACGTGAATTCTATTTTGAAAAACTGAAATAAATGCTATTTCAAAACTCAAAAATGTTCAAAGCCGGGTTGGAAAAGAAAATGGAGGGAACAGTACGCCTAATCGTCCTTCGGGGCGCACTTATGCAAACACTAAACCGCCACTAAATGACCTGATTTTGGAGCCGGCAAGCCATGGAAAAGTTGGGAAATTTGCAATTGTTCCTTTCTTCCTCTACCGATCAGCAAAATTGAACTTTTTTGCATTTTTTAAACGACCACCTCGTTTTTTTGATGAACTCGAACTTGAACCAAAAGCTCGAGTTTCCAAAAATTGAAAAAAGAACCTCTTGGCAAACAAACAAGGTTAGTGGTCCTGGTCGTGGTGTGACGAAAAGTGTCAGCGTTTTTAGTAAGATGCAAGTTGGACAGGGAGGCGACAGGAAGGAAGGCTAGTGGCTAGTATAATACGGTAATTGGAGGTTGGAACGTTAGAAAAAACGCTGTGTCAAGGACTCGTCAGAACGAAAAAAGAAAAACGCGCTCAACACATTTCGGAAATCTTGAAGAGTGACATGAAAACAGATACTGTGCCAACTAACTGCCCTAGAAGGCCAAGAAAAGAAAAAGAGCGCCAAGGGACGGATTGAAGATTGTGTTAAGAGGCATTCCGTGTTACTTCCAAAGTTTTAGTGAAGGCCTTGAGCCTAGCGCCGAAAGTTGTTAGGATTTCTGAAATTTTGTGATATAACTATGACCCCTAGAGGGTAGTTTACAAAAAATATGTTTTTTTCCCAAATGGTCCCTGTACCCTCCCAGGACCCCCCTCAAAAGGTCCCAACTTTGAAAAAAAATAAAAAATTTCAAAAAGTTTCTGGAAGCAAGAAAACATCATTTATAGGTTTTATGCCCACATTTGCGTGTTTTTTCTTGTTTTCAAGCTGCTGGAACACCGGGAACTGTCCTAAATCACTTTTCCACTTTGGTTTTTTGAGCTTTTCTCAAAAAAAAATCATAGCTGAACATCCTGAAATTATTTTTATCGTAAACTACGTTCCAAGACGCATCGAATGGTATATTGAAATCAAAAATAAAAATAACCTAATTTGACGAAAAATCCACTTAAAAATGTCCCACTTCGAAAATCCAGAAAACAAACTTTCTCATTTTTTGTCAAAATCCATTTTTTATAACAGATTCTGGTAGAAAATTGTCTCTAGATCATTTTTGTAGTTGACAACTTTTCGATTGCTCGTTTGGTTCTTGAGTTATGAGCGTTTTCCCGAGACGCGTCCGATGTTTAGCGCGGCGGCCGGTCGGTCGGTGGGCGGCAAGGGCAAGTCGGCGCTCAAAAGTGGGGTGTGCAAGATTGGCCATAACTTAACGGTCAAGCAATATTTTGACAAACGGTCAACTACAAAGTTGTAGCTCTGGAAATAAGCTTTTCAATGATGTTAATTGTTGTTTGATTTTATATAAATGCAACAAGTTATACATTCAGAAACTTGACAAAGTTCTGTTGATTGTATACAATCGCAGGTTCGATAAATTTGTTGCAAAATAACACCATTGAAAAGCTTATTTCCAGAGCTACAACTTTGTAGTTAACCGTTTGTCAGAAAATTGCTTGGCCGTCAAGTTATGGCCAATCTTGCACACCCCACTTTTGAGCGCCGACTTGCCCTTGCCGCCCACCGACCGACCGGCCGCCGCGCTAAACATCGGACGCGTCTCGGGAAAACGCTCATAACTCAAGAACCAAACGAGCAATCGAAAAGTTGTCAACTACAAAAATGATCTAGAGACAATTTTCTACCAGAATCTGTTATAAAAAATGGATTTTGACAAAAAATGAGAAAGTTTGTTTTCTGGATTTTCGAAGTGGTACATTTTTAAGTGGATTTTTCGTCAAATTAGGTTATTTTTATTTTTGATTTCAATATACCATTCGATGCGTCTTAAAACGTAGTTTACGATAAAAATAATTTCAGGATGTTCAGCTATGATTTTTTTTTGAGAAAAGCTCAAAAAACCAAAGTGGAAAAGTGATTTAGGACAGTTCCCGGTGTTCCAGAAGCTTGAAAACAAGATAAAACACGCAAATGTGGGCATAAAACCTATAAATGATGTTTTCTTGCTTCCAGAAACTTTTTGAAATTTTTTACTTTTTTTCAAAGTTGGGACCTTTTGAGGGGGGTCCTGGGAGGGTACAGGGACCATTTGGGAAAAAAACATATTTTTTGTAAACTACCCTCTAGGGGTCATAGTTATATCACAAAACTTCAGAAATCGTAACAACTTTCGGCGCTAGGCTCAGTACATTTCGGAAATAATACGGAATGCCTCTTAATTGTTCATTCTTCTCGCAACTGACCAGCGCTTTTTTCGCGCAGTGGACTTGCGCGGAAGCATCTCTCATTCGGAGAGAACACACCAAAAACAGAAAAGGAAATAGAGCTGACAATGAGTTGAACACACAAACGAACACATCGCGAGGACAGGATGGTCGAGAGAAAGTTCATTCGAGCAACAAGCGCGCTCTGGGAGGGCCGGCCGCCGAAGGCAATGGACGCGGACGAGCATCCTGCCTGTAAACACAACACGATTTGTTTGCAGGACATACAGTTTTAAAAACAACAGAAGACGAAGAAAAGGTGAGCGGGGGGGAGGTGGGAGGAGGATTTGAGCCGCGAGTGCTGGTGGCGGCTTACAAGCGATGCGTCCGTTCCCCGCCGCCCGGTACATCGTGTGATTGAGCGAGCGAGAAGCAAAGGCGAATGGCGGGCGAGAAGGATTACACGAATCGAAACAGGAGGCAGAGGAGCACGTTGTTTGGGTTGCGACTGGAACCCAAGGCAACGGGAAAAGATGAGGGAAAGGTATGAGAGTTGCTGGCTTGTCGAGGGAATCAGGTAACAACGTTGCGAAATAGAGCATGGGAATGAAAACGGTTGGCATAACGGAAATTATGAAACTAAAAAATATATGGCAAGTGGAAAAGGAGAACAACTGAATCCACACTATTGCAGTGATCGATAAAAACAACAGTTGAACGAAAACTTGCAAAAAGTAGCCACAAAATTTGAGAGGGAAACAATGAAAAACAACGATTAATCAAGTAAGTGGCCGGTGTTCAACGTCTTGTTCGGTAACTATTGTACAAGTATGGCATGCCAACTGCTACTCACTACTCACTAATGACAATAACCAGACTTCCTAATTACCCCTCGGATGATGGCCGTGAATACTCTGATTCCTCGCATACCGTAAGATAAAAACAGACCTAGTTCGGGGCGTCGGAGAAGGTGTTCCTTATGTGTCCGATCCCTTCAGGCCCCGAAGAATGTACTGTCCTCGAAATGCGCCCTTCTTCTATCCGCGGATTCTCGAAAGTAGACGAATAAGTGCATGCGGTATTCATAAACGCAGAGAGATTTCGGGAACGGATAAAGAATTTGCATAGGTCATACACATATACACAACATTCTAACCGTCCCCGAACACATAGTAAAAAGGTGTGAGATGGATAGGAAAGATGACGTGAGTGGGGGTTCTAATTCGAATTCTGTTTCTGTTTCTGTCTCACCTTCCAGGGTGTGTGACTTCCATCGGCTTCATCTTCATCCAATCCCCCACCGAAATGAGTGAGTGATTTGAATGAACTGAACCGGTTCCTGGATATCTGGAGAAGTCTAGTCGTGGGAAGCACTGATATAAACAATATGAAACCCTCTCAACTGGGTGATTGGCCTAATTTTGGAAACGTTCGGTTGTTCGCACCCTTGGGAGGACGAAAGAACGGGTGGAAGGAAGGCGGATGAGTGGACGTACTTACTTGACAAGTGCGATAGGTATCCACTATTGTTCTATTTAGAGGTCCTTAGACAAGACATTATGGTGAAGGAAATAATTGGTTTGAAGAGTCAAACGAAAATGGGTAAAAAGAAACGAAATCCGACAATCTCACATTTATCAAGCAGACTTATGAGGGCGATTTGAATAAGAAACATGACTCATTCCATTATCGGAAAACCGTTTGAGACAACTCAAATGACTCATTTGTTAAGAGATGAACATTGCAAAAGGGGCATTTCGGTGCGGAACCAATAAATCAACCGGCGCCAAGTAGCCAACACAATTTGAATTTGTCTAGCTGGCGGGCATTTGGTGATGGTGAGGGTGAGACGGCGAGAGAACAAGAGACGCTGACACTCAGGAATGCCGATACCAATGCCACCAGCTGGTGCACAGATACAATGGCTTATTACGTTCCGTTTGTCTTATTGTGTATGTATAAATGAACGAGTCTAAGGAACGTTGATGACGTGACGCAGAATATGAAGCATTTTTTATACAAGAGTTGTTATTTTTTTGTTAGAAAAACTTACCACGGAGAGCAAGGCATGTTGAATTATTAGGGGTCACAGAATGAATAGTTTCTAGTGAGAGTAAGTAAGTCAATTGAACGGCAGAGTGGGCGAAATAGTCGAGAAAGTGTGAGTGAGACAGTGATAAAAAGTGTTTAAAAGTAAACAGTCAATAACTGATTAGCATGACAGCAAGACCGGCGTTTTTGATTTTGTGTGCTCAGCGAGCCAACTTTTTATTGGAGCCTATCGACTCTCGGAGGTAGGTAAAGTTTACAATGAACTTGGCAGGGTGGCAAATGATTGGGAACTGTATTTCAAACGGAGATTTCAGACGGAATGGTGTTTCCTAGAAGATACAGATAAGAGAGGTTCAATGCCATTCATCTCATCCGCGAAAAACGCCACTTATAGTGAAAGTCAAGAAGATGGAAAGAAAGGGGTTGAATGGTTTTCGGAAGTGAATTGAAGTGAAGTGCCTTCGATGACATGAGCTTCCAGGTGGAAAGACCTTTTTGTCGGAAGACAGTGTAATTGCGAAACGCAGGCAGACTTGACTGCACTTCTTACACGCGGAAAGAAACAGAAACACGATACATGGCATGCCATCTGACGAACGGTTGAGAGCGAATTGTGAAAAAAGGAAAAACGCCACAGAACCAGACGGGGCGGCAGCGGTATCTGGTAGTTGGCATCGAATTCGATCCTCACTTTGTTACCACTCCACAGCCCAGATGACTTTCGAGGCCATGTCAAAAAAAGTGAAGATGAGAAGGAAGGAAAGAGAAAAACATGGGTTAAGGACGATGATGATGATGATGATGGACAGTTGCTTCTGCATAACAAGAGACGCAGAACGTGGAACGAGACGGAAAGAAAGAGCACGACTGTATAAACATGGGCTCAAGAGCAGTTTAGGTGGTGCAGCGGCAACAACATGACGGACGGGAAGTGCCTGACCACGTTTTTGGTGGGTGGGAGGGAGGAAGAAGAGCAAAGGAACACACGACGATGAGGAATTATTACGTAACTGTTTTGACATTGGATTAGCAGTTTGGAGCAGACTGGGATACTGTGTATACAGGAGTTCATTCTTTGGCTTTTCTATGAACAGGATCATGAAATGAAACATTCAAAAGCGGGTGCAGACTTTTTAAACTGAATAGAACTTGGGCTTAAGATAAAAAACACCTAATCTACCTAATGTTTACTTTGCAATCTGAAAAGTGGTTCTAAAGTGTAATTGTTCCCGTTTACAATCCTCCGCCCCACAATGTGAACGTAAAAATCATAACTACCAAGAACGCACCTTGACTGATTGTGAAGAATGCGTAAACAGAGATCGTGATATCAAAGTTCCAACAAACAAAGTTAGGGATGTCTGGAGAACAGATGTGTTTCTCTTTTCAAAAACTAATACAGTCAGAATACAGTCAATCCATATCTTTTCTTCAGTTCAAAAGTAATTCCGAATGGCAGAATTCCGCTAACACTTCTACTTTCAACGATAAAATCTTCAAGACGTATATACATACACAAAACGATCGTGATGGTGTGACGCACACCTTTTTTTCGGGACTACTTCCATTTGCAAGCATCTGGGTTTTTTGAAATGGCTTGAAATCGAATTGCAATCTGATCTCTGGGAAACTATGAAAAGGGAGGGGGCAAGTTCCGGATGCAAAAGTGTTTGGGTGAAAGTTCAAGAAGTTTAGAAGTCCGAAAAAAGAAAGGAAGAAGCTCAGTTCTGACAAAAAGCGTGTGACACAAAACTGTGAGAAACGTGATTTTCACACTTGTACGCATAACACGGAAGCTCAGTGTCAAATGAGTAAGATACGAAATTTGAAACTCTGTATGCCTAAAGCACGCGCTTATGATCCTGTGAATCTCCTCATGTTCCATTTTTAGAGTAGATCCTTTTTCTGCCCGACCTTTTGATCTCAGCACTTTGAGATTTTGCACAGGATGTTGTTTCTGTTGTTTCATTGTAGTTTCACTATTTCAGAACCAACCGACGACTTCTGGTCTCTGTGAGCCGTTTTCCCATCCTTTCCTTTCTCTCCTAATTAACATAATTTGGCATGTTTCAAAGCGCCTCCGGGCCTTTTCTGGCCACATGTGACTCTTCTCTTTTTAACCAACCGCCTGAAAAAGAAGAAATGAAATTCGACGAGAATTGAGCACGTCTTGCTCCATGCTCCATGCTCTGTGCTCTTATTTGTTGTTTGTGAAGAGCTTTTTTGTAAACTGATATGTATGGATTTCACTCTTTTCCCCATTTGACTGAAGTGAGGGAGAATTTGGAAGAGAGCAGAACAAATTTTAGACATTTCGTATCGTATAAATAAACTCTCGTCGTCTTCGGCTTCTGGGAAAACATGAATAAGTCAGAGGATAGTTTATGATTGTTCATTCTTCAAAGTTATGGCCCAGTCAACCTCCATCCTTCACTCAAAAACGTCTGCCCTTTCCTTCCTTCTTTCTCCTTGCTTTTCCTTATTCCGGTGTCAATATCCGTTTGTCAGTCCTCAAACTCTCCTGGTCCTTTCCTTTCCTTTCTTTTCCTTTCTTCTCCAACTCTTTTCCGCTTCACTCAGTAAATGGCCAACTTCCTTTTATTGCTCTCTTGATTTATTTCTCAGTCCGCCCACACCACAGGACCCATTTTCTTCATAACCATCTGTTGTTTTTCAGTTAGGGAAAAACACTTCGAAGACACCAAGGAACATGAAAAAAGACAAAAGAGGGTGCTAACCCTATCGTCCATTTCTCTTCGTCGTGCAGCCCTATTCTAATTTTGTTCGTCTCTTGCACTGCATCTCGTCATCTTGTCCTTTTCGGAGCCCTTCGAAGGCATCCCCCATATCTTTGTTGTATAGATAGGCCAGACTCGTCCGATAATTTCGTACTGGAGGTCCATGGTCCTTCGGAGAAGGCAAAACGGGGGCAGCTGTCGCCGAAGACACCATGTATTTCCATTTGTGGGGCAGTGCTCATAAAATGAGAAAGGCTCTTGTTTCCTGCTATCTTTCCGGTCGTTTTCTTATTTTCTCGTTTCCTCATTTCCATTACCATATGTCAAGTGATGATTTGTGTCTAGCTTCTCACTTTGGAGCTTTAAGCTGGGTGGGTGAGAACGTTCGGTTTGCCCATTGACTGAAGAGAAAGTTGTGAAATATTCATACTGAAACTTTCGATGCTCTGTTCTCTTGTTTTATAAACCCATTTTCTCAGCGGTTTTTCAAAACGTTTAATTCAAGTTCACCTAATCATATAGTTTCCTCTGCCCTGCTTTCATGAAAAAACCAACTGTAGTCATAGAAATTCTCTAATCCTTCAACAAAAACTTTAATCTCCTTTCTTCCCGCTTCCCATTTCGTAGTTTTTTTTTCTTGTCTCGTACAAGCTACCCGATGACTTGAAACAACCAAAACCCGATGACATTCTCAACCAATCTGTCTTATTCATGATTTGTTCGACACCATTTGCATAATCGTTGATAGATGACACTTCTGTGAGCAGCACGGCGCTCAGATTCATGTACCAACCATATCAGATGAAAAAGAAACAAGTTATCTGCTCGACAAACAAACTCCCTGAGTACTAGTCGGAGCCCAAAAAGAACACAAAGAACCCTCTTCTCGTGAATTCCCCAATGAGGCATTGTGATGTGAAATCGATGCTAACGCACTCTTCCCTATTCTGTCTGCCTTCGTCCTTCTTTTCCCGGATGTCATTTGATGTGTTAGGCCCGTTTAGGCTCGGGACGCAGCCGGCTTTAATTAAACTCTTTTTTCCATTTCTCCTTTAGAGGTGTATTCCCAACGTCCTTCGGTGTTTAGTTTCCATTTCATTTCGGTCTACCACTTTGTTCCATTTCAAGGGCTCAGTGAGCAGGACCAAGGAAAAGAGAGACAATGTGAGAAAGCACATAAGTGGGCAAGTGGGCACTGGTTTCCGCAAATTGCATGATTCGCCTTCACAAGTTCACCCGACTACTCTACTCTGTTTCCCCCATTGTCTTTCCGTCCCATTCCCACTCTTTTCCTTCTTCTACTCTCCTAAAAAACAAGTGTTTGCAGCTCGCTTCTCAGCCCGTCATCTCCGGCACGCGATTGTTCAACAAGAATGACGGATGAGCTTGAAGCGCAGATCAACAGCGGACACGTGGCCCGACGCTCCAAACTCGACGAACTTCTACAGTCCGTGGCAATTGGAGCGACTCCCAGGAGCAACTCGTGGAGCCGGGAGCAACAAGAAATGGCGCAGCTCACCCAATCTGCTCGCTCACCAAGAAGCAAGGCAAGTCGGGGGAAAGCTATCTGTCTTATTTCGCGAGTCCTCCTAGCCCATTCTTAGTCCCAGTCTCATCTCCACTTCCGATTTTTGCCTTTTTTTGGGTGGCCAAGTTACGAGTTACTACTACACGCATACAACTGCACTTTCCATGGGTTTTTTGTTGGATTTTGAAAATTCAAACTCCCATGTTTCATTCTACCAGAAACCGACACGCTCCAATTTTCCTTTACCACACCAAGGCCACCTGTACTAAGTTTTCCGGTTTTTTCAAAGGAACATGATCAAAAAACTCCTAGAAATTTTAGTTTCCCACTGCGTTTTGGCACCAATTCCTAGTTTTCCACTGTTTTGACGGTGTGCTCGGTTTCCTTTCACCTGCTTTCACCTTGTTGAACAATCCATTCATTAGCAAGGATGTGGAGAGGAAATAAGATACTTTCCAATTGGTTTTCGGTGTTCTGCACACACAGAAACACACGCACATAGGTTGTGGCAGACGGCAAAAGGGAGAAGAGAGGACGAACGAACGTCTTCCTCCTTCAGCCGTAAATGTGGAAATATGGTTCATAAAGGTGTGAAAGTGAAACAAGACGCTTTTCTTCCTCCTTCTTCCGGTGTTTCTCTTGGGGTGTGTCGGTGACTAATGACTAATGTGTAAAGAATTTGATTCATTTTTGGACTAGTCTCATCTTCGACTAATCGAGGTCATCTGATTATCTCGTCGGTTTTTTTCGTTTTTCACTCGCTAATTACAAGATGTTATTTGATTTACTTACTTACTAACTTCATTTTGAACTTTTTTTCGATCAATACTTTCGAACTAGATTCAAAGTGTGAAAACGTGTCGCATAAAATTGAGGACTAGAAAAAGGCAAAGGCAATCATTCATTTTGAAACCCTATAATCTCGACTTTCTCCTCTCAAAAAAGACAAAAAGGCTCCATCTGTTGTGTTCGTCATGCAGGTAGACCACCCCGCGTGGTCGTATGTATTATTCAACTTGTCGCCGAACACACAATAGAGCAAACCTAGTCGCTTATTCGGTCGCTCCACTAATTTTCAATTCGATTCCTGCCTCTTCCTAGCCTGTGTCCTCTTTTCTCTTTGCCCCGTTTGCCACACACGCACTGCATAATATGCATTCATACATATTCTGGTTCTGCACTGCATTTCGCGGTTGACTCACACTGAAAAATCAATGATTCAGGTTTTTCAAATACGTGCTATGATGATGTTGCGATGTGTATGTGGTCATTTGACTACTTTTACTTTGCGCAGAAAAGTTTTACTTCAAAATCTTGGTAGTGGTATTGCCATTGTTTCTTTCTTGTCCACTTGCCCCGCGGTTCGCGTATTTTTTGTAACACGTTGTAACACGTAAAAAACGCGAAAAAGAAAAGTTCCTCTTCTCTTTTTTGCTTCAAAACCCGCGCTTTCCGAAGAAGAGGCATCTTTAGGCCACAAATCCTCTAACGTCACAATTATAATATGAACACACGCTCTCTAGGGAATTATTGCTTGATTCTTGGCGAATACGCTCCGATAAACATGGCCTAAACATGCGCATTCGCATCTTTTCTCACAAAATTGTGCACTTATTGACACTGATTAGGCTGTAGTTGGCTGATAACAGCCTTCTCTCACGACACATCCTCCTTTCTGTCTCTTTGTTCTTCTCGCCTTCTGTTTCTTTCTTGAAATTGTACATTGTTACAAACCGTTTCTTCCCGGAGGAGAGAGGAAACATTTCTGACGTATTATATTGTTGAAAGTGGCAAGGAATGCTGTTAAAACAGACAGACTGTTTGATGTTCGCCTCCCGAGCCCCCTATCTATCCAACTGCAAAGTGTGTTTCTCTATACAAACTATCTGCCCTATCCTCACCCTTTGTCGTGGGAGCTTTTTTCTCTTTTTCAAAATTTGTGCAGCAGTTTTTCCTTTTTTTCTATAGTTCTCACTCAACGTTTCATTGTTTCAGAGTATGAACCGTCCACGTGTCAAGGAGTTTGAGGAGGAAGACAAAGACCGTCGTGATAATGCGGAAGCGGCGTTCCGTGAGTGGTTGAAGAGAAAAGCCGCCGAACCAAGAACTCCGAGAGCCTCGCCGTCAAGGTACGTTTTTGGAGTTCATACATAAAAAATGAGACGGAAAATTGGAAAGTGCAAGTTGTAATTTATCAAAATTTTTTGAGCTTTCCTTTTTTGGGAAGGGAAACAATTCGGGACGTAATAACCGAAAAATTTCTAGAGAAGCAATCTCCAAGCACCTCAAAGACGAAGCTCGTCAACGTGTCATCAATCAGTGGCACAACAACAAACGGTTCGCCACCAAGGTGGAGGCGTATGTCAACGGAACTAGCTCCCAAAAACCAGATGGCAACCAGACGTTGTGAGCAGTATTTCTCATTTGACCATCTTCCGCGAATCTCCCATCTTTTTTGCTAGTGAAAATGTCAACTTTCCTGCCGTCGGAACCGCAACCGATTGTTCCAAAATGTCTTTAATCTTCATTCTGCAAACTATGTATTTTCCAAAATTCTCCTTCTGTAAACATTGTATTAGGTTTTTCCCTCTACAGTCCAAACTTCCCCTGTTAATTTTAGTCACCTGATGCTATGCATATACTTGCCACGTTTCTGTGGACTTCCATGATCTTTACTATGTCCTTTTAATTTTTTTCTCTCTATTCCAGGACGTACTAACTGGTTCTTCTTGTCTCCCTGTCATAGTTCCGTAAAAATTGTTCGATTTGATTCAATGAAATAAACAAAAGCAAAGTTTTTGATAGGATGATGAAGATCGAGAAGAAGAATAAGTGATTTGCCGACTGTCTCCCGTTCAAACCGCTGTCCGTTATTTTATTTTCAAACGCTTTCAAAACAACTGAAAGCTGTGATATAACACGCGCCGCAACGACAATCCAGCCGTACCTGTGCCTTGGTTTACCAGACCTCGCAGTTGAGTTTTCGAAGTGAATTCCGGCAGTTTTCTTCACTTTTTTGACTGTTTTCTCCTGTTTTTTTCTGTTAATTTTCATGTTCTCAAAACTTTCACATGTTTTGCCATCACTATCTTCCATAATCTTACAGATGGCGAATCTTCCGCTCAACCTCAAAAGTCATCGGGAACACTTCCCTAAGACGCTGCCAAGAGTTCTCCCACAAACAGCCACAAAACGTTTGGTGGAAGAATCTGTGCTGCTGCTCACAATTATCAGCAAACAACGAAAAGAACAGGTAACAGGAAAAAGAACGTTAACAATTAAGAGGCATTCCGTATTATTTCCGAAATGTACTGAGCCTAGCGCCGAAAGTTGTTACGATTTCTGAAGTTTTGTGATATAACTATGACCCCTAGAGGGTAGTTTACGAAAAATATGTTTTTTTCCCAAATGGTCCCTGTACCCTCCCAGGACCCCCCTCAAAAGGTCCCAACTTTGAAAAAAAATAAAAAATTTCAAAAAGTTTCTGGAAGCAAGAATACATTATTTATAGGTTTTATGCCCACATTCGCGTGTTTTATTTTGTTTTCGAGCTTCTGGAACACCGGGAACTGTCCTAAATCACTTTTCCACTTTGGTTTTTTGAGCTTTTCTCAAAA